>JBAIAA010000889.1:0-204974 GCA_037893245.1 Crossaster papposus | reverse complement strand
GCGCAGTTTGAACAACAAGAGTTTAGAACCTGCACGTGTGCGAATGTGATCTTTGCAAAATGTTACTTTCGAGTTTCGTTCTTCTTTTCTCAATCTCTTCTAACTTGTTCAAGGAATTCCAAGGAAATCGTCTTACATTACATTAACATTAGTTACAATAACACAAGTTAGTGCTGACACAGTTACATCATACGTGAATTACAATTACATTATAAATGAATAATATTTAACGTGTATGGCTATACCGTACGATCCCATGTGCCCTGTGGACTCCCTATCCCTCCCTACGTACGCTGGGCTACCGCGGTAGGTTAATACTAGTTATAGCTCCACTTTGCTGATCATCACCAAAAATGGCAAGTAACGTTAATGGGTCAGATGAGTCAGCCACTAAACCAATTAAACGGTAAGTCTTACCCGAGTTACTGGACCCTAGTTTTCTTTTTACATTTGGACATGATCTGCATGGCGAGTAGTACTGTCCATGCTGTTCGAGCCAGTGTAATATAATGAGAACTGTGAGTCTTTCGGATAACAAAATAATAAGATTTCACCCTCAAAACGACCACAAATTAATAGACACACCACTCGAGATACATATAGTCATCGCCAATTAAAATTATTAGTACTCACTCAGGTGTACTTATTATTACAATCTTCATGAAAAATGAAATTTCCAGTTAAATTTTGAGAGCTTTCCTTTTCGTGCAATTGCTCGCTCGTATTTAAATTGGAGTGAGTAAATGTTACGAAAATGTTATAATCTGATTGTTCAACAAATTGGGTAGAATTGCCCATAACTTTATTACTTCGTCTAGGGAAAATGCTATAAAAGTAACCGCGACTTTTGCTTGTGATACATGAATCGTGCAACTTCTGCTCATACTGCGGCCAGGTGCAATACAAACAATTGTGGCAAACTCGCCCTCCTGACCGCATTGATTGAGTGTTGCTCCAGTTGGAGCTTATCAATTATCTAATCAAGATTAAGATCAAGATCAAGACCATCTGATCACCCCCTTATCAAGTTGCTTCCTATCTGTCATTCTAATTTATAAAGTTAGCCGACTCGCCTATTCGCCAACTCGCCCTCTAGCCAATTCGCCTCCTATAGCCAATTTGCCCCTAGCCAATTCGCCCCCTTCGAGGCTTGCCAACAGATGACATCGTTAAGACTCTATAATTACTGGGGCCCTAAGTCGTTTGTTCGACTACGACATTTTAGGTCAACATTTAAGAAGAAAAAAAAAAAAAGAGTTCTAGTGCCCCAGTTCCTTGGTTTTGTTTGTTAAATTCATGGACATAACTTGTAGTGCTGGGCGAAGTAACTCAAGTACTTGCCTACTCGTGATTAGTTTTTACTACTTGTAGCACTACTCACAGTTTTTTAACTTGATTACTCGTGCCAGCCCGAGTAGCAATAAATACTCTCGAGTAGTGATTGTTAGCAAGCGATGATTGTTGACAAGTACCGATTAAGTTGTGGTCAGACTCTACTACTATACTAATGACAATTGCAATGGTTTTACGATATGATTTTTATTGATTTTTAATTCTAACTTTAGCGATAAAGGAAACCTCATTGCAGCAGAAGTCGCTGTGAAATTGCTTTGAATGAAAACACATGGTGATGAACACATGTGTTACCGTCATTTTACCCCTTGTGAAAAATGTGACAACTACTCGTGAGTAATCGATTACTCGCGAGTAATTTCTTTGCGAATATTTGAGTGTGAAAATCACTACTCGCCCAGCACTAATGACTTGCTTTCCTCTTACTTTTCTTTCCATACAGAAGGCGGCAAGATGAAGATGGCTTCTATTTCAAGTAAGTTTCTTGATTTTGTTAAATTAGGATGAAGACGCTAAATTAAATAGCTTTTTTAAATAACAAAGATGCTTAAATTTCTTTTCCGGTCCAAGTCGATTTTTTTTTTGGGGATTCATCAGGGTTAACTAGTAATAATAAGGAAAAAAACTGGGTTGGAAAGAATGCAGTATCTGGACGCTACTTCAGCAGTTGTGTACAAAGTATATTGGGAGTCGAGAACATTTCCTATTCCCTATGTATTTCAAAATTGAAATTGTTTTTCAGTCCTAACCCTGCCAAATCCAGCACAGTCCATCTATGGTGACTGCTTTACCTTGCTGGACTCTGCACACAAGTCAATGTGTCAAAGTATGCACTCTGTTGCGTCTGGCAGGGTTTCTAGCCAAAATACCCTGGAGGGTTAGGGTTGTCCTTTTAACATTTGTGACCGGCTCTACAAAAAGGTGTCTTATGTTGCAAACGTAAACTTTCATTTGGTGTATAATAGAGCTCCATAACCCATCTCATTTTGGAGATATGACGTGTTTACATATTGATTACTTCCTTGGAGTTCAAATTACACAACTGAGAAAACGGGCTTTGAAATAATATGCTCTGTTGTAGTACAACAGAACAATGCACACAAAATTGTCGTTTTTCCCGCTTTATTCATCAAAATCTTTTTTTAAATCAAAATTTCTTTCAATGAAACCTGAAATGTATTAAAGATGTCATTCATGACAAAAAATGAAAATCACTTTTTGATAAAATGTTCACCCTGTCAATGTAGATTGGGCTCGCAGAGCAGGTCACATTTTATCTTTTGAATCATCTACTTTAGTCTTTTGTATTTTTTAGGTCATATGCAGGTATTTCAATTCATGAAGAGATGATACGAGATGAAGTCAGGACAAACTCATACAGGTACCAGTTAGGGCTGCGCATCAGAACCGGATACTCGAGTACCCGATTATTGATGTCCGGAACCGGTTCCAGATTAGGCCAAATAAATATTAAACAAACTGTTTAGCGTCCTTCCTTTTTTTCTTTTAGAAAATAGGACTTTTTTTTCTTTTTTTTAATGGCCGCCCGACACATTTTTCAAGACAACCTGCCAGGCTTTTTTGAAGATGGTCTCCAACAGACGTACGTACTAATGAACTATTTCCACAGCATAAGTGTACACAGTGATGCTAAATTCTAAAAATACGATCTTTTTTTTCTTTTTTAAAAGAAGAAAAAAGAAGAAAAGGAAACGGCCTAAAAAAAGAAAGCGAGTGTGGCTGCTTATTAACATGATTTTTTTTAAATTTAGCCTTATGGTCTGTGGACTAGCGTTGGACACAAATTGCTTTTTATCAATTACTGCTCTGAATTGTTCATATTTAATTATTCTGCCTTATCGTTGCAATTGATTACACACCTGTGAAGTGGTACAAGCCAGCTAGACTGATTATCTGACCTTTACTCTTCCCCGATGTCTATACATGGCTCTGTTTCATCTCAAGTGGACTCAGGGAACCAGACTACAAGAACATAATTGCTTTTCTTGTTTTTTTCAGCATCTACGAACATAAACCTTCAAACAAGTCGGTGTAACAATATTTGCTAGATACAAAACTACCCCCCCCCAAAAAAAATAAAAAATACATCCATTTCTGAAAATAACAGCAAAAAGTAAATGTTGTTTGTTCCCTTTTAAAAGGGATCGTTTACGTTTGGTAATTACTCCAAAAATGTATGGCAATAAAAATTTACTTGGTAAGAAGTACAGCAGCTTTGGATAGTATAATGCATTTTTAGAAATTTACTGCAGTTATGGAAAAAGATATCACTTTTTATTTCAACAAATTTGAATCTGAGAAGCGTTACTGCAGTGACGTTTCTCAGATTGTGTATTTCAATGCAGATTATTCTTCCTGCGTGGATATAACCGCTCCAGATTTTCGGCAATATCTCAAAATAGCTACCACCTTTTTGAAATGAAATTTTTACAGGTTAGTTTTATGGTATATGTGACCTGTCACCACAAAATGGGAGTAGAGTCGGAAATACTGAAAATTGAGATATTGGTATTTTCAATTTCTTGAGAAAGAGAGCTTTCCAATGGTGCATAACACTTGGGGGTTTTGCGATAAATACCTTTTACAGCGCTCTAGAAAGTCATGGGTTTCACAAAACGTGTTTGTGAGAAAACTTACTTTAAACATCTTAAACAAAACACGCAAAAGATTACAAAAAAAGGACAAGTAAGGTTCGGTTGAGCATAGCAACGGCTATGTTCTAATCATTATTTCTTCTTGAAACTTCCCACACATACAAACTATTGCATAATCAACATAATATCAACATTTCGAAAACATGGGACAGTTACGAAGACCTAATTTGCATATTTAATTACCGTGTTAATTAGACCACTGATGGACTTTATTCTAAACACTAACTTTGCAAACACTACTCAAAATCACATAATTTAAGAGGTTTTCGATCATCTGATTGCACCCCAAAACTAGGAATATGTAGAGGAGGACTTAGGCTTTCCAAAATACACAAAATCTTAAAATTGACCACCCCTTCATATTTGACTTTGGATGGCCATATCTCCAAATCACATTGTGCGACTTTACTCTCATTTTGTGGTGACAGGTCACATATATCTATAACTATATATGATTGAAACAAACAGTGGGTTCCAATTACCAAACGTATACGATCCCTTTATCTTGCAGACTGGCAATACTGCGCAGCAGTGAGCAGATTGCAGGCAAGACGGTGGCAGACATAGGGGCAGGAACCGGTAAGCAATTCAGATCAGAAGCAAGTTTGTGTTATTGTTTTTGGTCCTGGAGTTCCAGCCTAGAGTCCTCATTGTACTTACCATTAGGAAAGGGCATGGTGTGATTTAGCATTCTAAGCGGACACTGTCCTTATAGCAATATATAAAATCACATCCAAATCCTCCAAATTCACATCCTCCTATTCACATCCTGGGTTAAAGGTAGGATACACCATTAAGATATCGAAAATATTTACTACCGAATTACTAAAAAATATTGTTTTCAATCATTTGAAAGTTAATAATGATTCTAGGCATCCAGCAAAATGATTGCGCTAGATATCCTGTAATTCTGAAAAATTAAATTTTATAAAGAAAAATTTGAGATCACCGTCCAACGATCGCAAATTTTTCTTTATAAAATTTAATTTTATAAAGAAAAATTCGCGACCACCGTCCAACAATCGCAAATTTTTCTTTATAAAATTTAATTTTATAATGAAAATTTCGCGGTCACCGGACGGCGATCGCTCGACGCCGGTTGAAAACAAACGCTGTTTTTCGTGCTTTTCTCGGAATCCATGATTGTAAAACTTCGGACAGGTCAGTTAAATGATATTTACTATAAAATACAACCCCCTAAATCTACCCATTGATGATAATTCAAGCAATGGTGTATCCTACCTTTAAAGGTAGGATACACCATTTGCAGATATCGAAAGAAATACTACACCATGTACCGAATTATTAGGAAATATTTTACTTATTTGAAAGTAAATAACGCATTCAGCCAAAGGATTCTGCTAGATATTCTGTTGAAAACGAACGCCGTTTTCTTTGCTTTTCAAAGTTTACTATAAAACACAACTCCTGAATTATCAGGAATGGCTGGATTTGTAGGGTTGTATTTTATAGTAAATATCGTTTAACTGACCAGGTTTAAGTCTTACAATCATGGATGCCGAGAAGAAAAAAAAGAAACCGGCGTTCGTTTTCAACCGGCGTCCGGCAGTTGTTCTTGTTGGTCTTGTTTGTGTGTTTGCGATTGCTGTCTGGCAATTGTGAAACAATTAAAGGAACAAATACAGGATATCTAGCGCACTCATTTTGCTGAATGCCTAGGATCATTATTTACTTTCAAATAAGTATATATTTTTAATAATTCGGTAGTACAATTGTTCGATATCCTACCTTATGGTGTATCCTACCTTAAAGTGGATGTGAATCCAAATACACTTTTTAAAGACTTAACCCAGGATGTTTAGGCTTATCTTGTCTTTTTTTTCTTTTTCTCTGCAGGTATTCTCAGCTGTTTCTGCGCACAAGCCGGAGCTAAGAAGGGTAAGTGCTTCAACTTAATTATTTGGTCTGTGAACTAAGCCTGCAAGTTTGCAGTTTTACAATTATCCGTGTAACCTTATGTTTTGCGGTTCCGGTTAAAGGTTAACCGTAACCCCCCAAAAAATTAGAATTTTTTTTTAAAACAAATTGTACGGGCCTGCATTGCATACCGTAATTAGTGCTGCTTCATCAAGGAATTTAGTGTGTGCGCGTAGTACGTGTTGATAATCGCAGTTCTGCGATTGCATCAAATTTTGTAATCCGACTGGCTATATGTTAGATAAGCTATCAGAAATGTCCATACACAATTTAAATGGTCCTAGAAATGTGGTTTTTATTAAATTACGTTAACTTAACAGAAAAAATGTAACCGTGTAACCATTTGAACAGTCAGTTAACCGTTTAACCGTTGCAGGCTTAATGCTTGGATTGTCCTCAAAATTTTACGGGTTCACGTGACTCTTGCTTCAAGACCAAGTTAGGGGAACGAATCTGGCGATAATTAAGGGCGCCCTCAATAAGCCCGGATATATACGAACGGCGCGCCGCGAAAAAAATGAACGGCTAGCTTGGTCTTGGATCAAGACTAGGCCTGATATTGACCCAAACGAAACCTGTGTACTTTTTTACTCATTTATAATTTCCTGCAATCTTGCTTGGCCAAACTGTCGGGGATGTAGTCAAGTCCATCACAAGTCCCTGTAAGTCCCTGCAAGTCTATCACAAGTCCTCCAGTTTCAATTCAAATCACAAGCTATTCAAATGAGCTTTGACAAAAGCATTTCTTTGTCAATGTTCAACCAGTTACTTATGACTGCCTTTATGACTGCCTTTATGACTGGACTTGTGCAAAGACTTGTGCAAGGACTCGAATTCAGCTCTGCAAACTGTTATTCTGTTTTCTTCAACCAGTGTATGCCATTGAGGCTAGTGCGATAGCGGAGCAGGCCAGGAATGTGGTCCGGTCCAATGGGATGGAGCGACAAATACAGATAGTCCGGGGTAAAGTGGAAGAGGTTGAACTCCCTGAGAAGGTGGATGTAATCGTCAGTGAATGGATGGTAAGCAGGTTGGTCAGTAAAAGCGATCCATTAACCGGTTCGCGTCGGATGCCGTGTACACACGTAAAGTTTTTCCGGAATTTAAAACGGATGACAGATCAACACGTCACAAGCAAGGCCATAAAAATCTGTAGTCAGCAAGGCCTGGAAATATCAGGGTGTGCTACCCACAGATGCTGGCCTGAACCCTTCTTGGATCGAGGTTCGTGAAAAACAATCCTGGGCCTGCGTCCGGTCAATGTCAAAATAATCTCACCCGACTGGTTAATATATATTACATAACTGACATACAGATCCTTGTCATTTGATTGGTGGAACTCGCATCACGTGACATTCGTTATTGCTTCCATTCATGCCGCGGCTCAAAAAGTTTCGATCGCCCATGGTGAATGGGATTTACTATTTAAGGTAGGATACACCAACAAATCTCGAAAGATTTTACTACCGAATTAATAAGAAATATTTTACTATTTTGAAAGTGAATAATGATTCTAGACATCCAGCAAAATGATTGTTTCGAAAAATTAATTTGAAAAGAAAAAATTCGCCAGACGCCGATCGCGAAAAAACCCAAGAACAACATAAAAACCACTGCCCGATGCCGGTTGAAAACGATTGCCGTATTTCTTGCTTTTTCCCAGCATCCATGATTTTTAAACTTTGAACAGGTCAGTTAAATGATATTTACTATAAAATACAACCATCCACCCAATTCATGATAATTCAAACATCTACCAATGGTGTATCCTACCTTTAACAGTTAGGATTATCCTTGTTTCATTCTACTCCAAGCCACTCAATATTTGTATAATATACAACATTTGCAGAGAATAATACTGTCAAATATTTAATATATGTAATACAATTATCTGACTGTAAGAGAAGCATCATGTGTGATGGCACATGGTATGCTGTCATTTTCGAGAAAAGTGGAATTTTGGGAAGAAACAAAACTCAATGCTGTCAGAAAGCATGTCAGAATGAAGACCCGGTTTCTCCATGGATGGGACTCGAACCCATGGCATCTTGCTATTTGAATTTTGTCATTTGTGATCCGCTCTGCAAAAATGAGTCTGATGTCGAAAAATACATTTTTACGTAAAGGGCTGTTTATTGTCTCGGAGGTGATTTTTCTTTCAACAAATAATATTTTTGTTTCAATGCATTTTGGTTTCTTCGACACCCATATTTTCAGATCTGAATGATTAAAAAGATTGTTTTGATCCCTAAATTAAATTTAAAACAGGTTTTGTCATTCTCTTACCATAGCATCTGATGAAGCACTACAATTGTAAATCTTCATTTCTTTTCAAAGACATTTTGAATATAACTGAACAAAAACAAATTTCCCAAAATTGTAAAAGACCGATGCATTACACTACAGAGTTGTGCCATACAGTGTATATTAAATTAAAGCTTATTTCCTGCTTTTTCTGACCAACTGGGGTGTAAAATTGAAAAAAACACATTTTTATCACAGACTTATTTTTGCAGAGTGGTTCACATTTTGTTAAAGCTATTTTTCACCCTGAGGTATACGCCAGCATATTGTGAACTCTTTTTCCTATTTTCCTTTTTCAAAGGGTCACTGTCTGTTGTACGAATCAATGTTGAACTCTGTCATCTATGCCAGAGACAAGTGGCTGAAAAAGGTGAGTCAATTACATTGTGATTAGCCCCGTAAAGGTGGCTCAAACTCTGGAATTCCTCCATTTTAGTGAGTCGCATACTCGATTCCACGAGTCCACGTGTATTTTAGATTTTTGAAAGTAAGAGGTCAAGTTTTAGCACAATATTTCTCTTTCACGTCATACAAATTTTTTGGTTTCCATATATGTGACTTGTCACCACAAAATAAGAGTAAAGTCGGAAATAGTGAAAATTTAGATATTGGTATTTTCAAATTCTTGAGAAAGAGAGCTTTCCAATGGTATATAACACTTGGGGGTTTTGCGATAAATACTTTTTACAGTGCTCTAGAAAGTAATGGGTTTCACAAAACGTGTTTTTGAGAAAACTTACTTTAAACATCTTAAACAAAACACGCAAAAGATTACAAAACAGGACAAGTAAGGTTCGGTTGAGCATAGCAATGACTATGCTCTAATCATTAATTCTTCTTGAAATTTTCCACACATGTATACAAACTATTGTATAAACAACAAAATATCAAAATTTCGAAAATGTGGGATACTTACGAGGACCTGATTTGCATATTTAATTAACGTGTTAATTAGACCACTAATGGACTTCAATCCAAACACTAACTGCGCAAACACTACTCAAAATCGCGTAATTTAAGAGGTTTTCGATCATCTGATCTCACCCAAAAAATAAGAATGTAGAGGAATACTAAGGCTTTCCAAATTACGCAAAATCCAAAATTGACCACCCCTTCATATTTTGACTTTGGATGGCCATATCTCTGAATCATATTGTGCGACTTACTCTCATATTGTAGTGACAGGTCACATATTTTTCCCTTTTCCTATGGGTGATTTTCTTAAAGAAATCAATATACCCAATTATATTCTATTTAGTTTGTGATCATTTATGGCCATTATAAATTTAAGCTTACCTTTTTTCCCCTAGGGTGGGATCATTCTACCCTCGAAAGCAACTCTGTACATGGCACCAATCACTAATGAAGAGATATACAAAGGAAGGTGAGCTGAGGATAGGAATACAGCTGTTGTTTAGGAATACCCTCCCTCCCCCCCTCCCATGGGTGGCTTGTGTGTAAAGCGCTCGCCTCTCACCAATGTGGCCCGGGTTCGATTCCCGGCCCGGACCATATGTGAGTAGAGTTGTGTGTTGGTTTTCTCCTGTGCCACAAGGTTTTTTCCCAGGTCATCCGGTTTTCCTCCCTCTTGAAAAATCAAACACTTTCAATCTCAGGCTGTGCTCCGTAGTCATATATGAGTCGATGTGGTCGGCTGCCATAGGCGCCTTTACGTACCAGTGGCTCGACCACGTTGTAGCCGCGTCCTTTGCAATTCAGCATCCCAGCTGCGAGTAAGGATGATTAGCCTCCCCAATTATTATTATAATTAAGGTCTTTGCTATGGAATGGCATCAGTTTATCAACGGAAGCATTAGTTTATCAGCAGAGTTCGTGTACACTTGTACATAATGTTTTAAAGGTATGGTGATTGAAAGTATACACTTTCAACCATGAATTGGAACTTTTTCATTGCACGGTATTTACGAAACAACTTTGCATTCTGGGAAAACGTGTGTTGAAAGGACTTTGTGTGCAATTTATGTGGACTTTTAAAGGTGGGATACACCATTGGTAGTTGCTTGAATTGTCAGGAATGGGTGGATTTGGGGGGTTGTATTTTATAATAAATATTGTTTACCTGTCCGAGTTTTTAAATCATGGCTGCCAAAAAAGCCAAACGTTTGTTTTCAACCGGCATTGGGCAGTTGTCCTTCTTGTTCTAGTTTTTTTTTGCGATTGCTGTCCGGCAATCAGGATTTCGTTTTTTTATAAAATTCAATTGATCGTAACGAATACAGGATATCTAGTGCAATCATTTTACTGGATGCCTAGAATCATTATTTACTTTTGAATAAAGAAGATATTTCTTAATAATTTGGTAGTAAAATAGTTTGATATCTGCAAATGGTGTATCCTACAATTAAACCCTAAACAACATTAAAAACTAACTAAGGTTGATGACAACAAATCAAAATGTTTAGTGGTGTATTTATTTATTTAATTTTTTTTTAGAATCGACTTCTGGTCGGAAGTGAAAAGTAAATACAGGCTTAATATGGACTGCATGATCCCGTATGCAAAGGAATGCATTTTTGGTAAGAAGTGGAATTTTTTTATAAACCATGCCTAATGGTTATGAAGTGCCGCGGCCTCGTGGTCTGGGGCCAATTTCATAGAGCTGCTAGGCACAACAATTTGCTTAGCACAAAAATGTCTTGCTCATTAAAAACAGGTTACCAGCCAAAATTATACGTGTTTTTCATGCTGATTATTAAAAAACCAGCTGATTATCAATCCAAAACAGTAAATCTCATGTGAAAATTTGGTCTGTAACCTTTTTTTTGGCCAAGGACGAATTGTCATGCTAAGCACATTTTTGTGCTTAGCAGCTCTATAAAATTGGCCCCTGATGCATTGAATTTGCCGTCTGTGGGTAAAGCTGCAGGTTGTGGGTTCGAGTCCCGCCTGGGACTACGGTTCGTGTGCCCTTGGGCAAGGCACTTTGTCACTCATTGCTTCCTTCCACCCAGGAGTAAATGGGTGTACCTGTAAGGGCAGAGATGGTTATTGAGGTTGATTTAGCTGCTTTGCGCCGAAATGGCAGCATCGAGCTCTATACTCCCTAGGGAGCTGAAATGGTATTTGGAATGTTTTCGTTGGCCTGATGAGCATGGATAATAATAACACAGCGCCTTGCGTACCAGTTCTGGTAGATACTTGCGCTATATAAAAATCCATTATTGGTATACAATACCCCTCACTCGGTGTGAGGTATATTGTTTGTAGACAAAATGTGACCAGCTCCACAAAAAAAGATATTAAGTCGCGCTGTGCATTATCAAGTAATGGCCCGCTCAACGTTGAGATGGTGAACATTTCATCAAAAGGTTTTTTTATTTTTATAAATGACATCTTTAACCCTTTAAACTCAGGCCTGTTTTCGAAGATTTTGTACGTGTTGCTAGTTTGTATATACAAATATCATTTACAGTGCACAAATTCCATATAATTATGTATCATTGGAAAGCTTACAAATAGGGCTATATTTTGGGGGAATATTTGGACCCCCAGGAGCTTTTAAGGTACTTATAAGTCAGATGTAGCGCAGGGCTGAGTGCAAAGGGTTAATACTAAGTTTCAGTTTTCATTTACAGAAATGTTGAATGTGGATACAAACTTACGTAGTCCCATATCCACTGAGCTGTGGAAAATTAATTGAAAAGGGCTATTGTTGATGCGCGGATGTATGTACAGAGATATATTTGCAGGTCTTGGCAGGGTTCTAGCTAGGACCTTTTTAGTGCCGGGTAAATTATCAGATTGCGAAGCGTTGCGAGCGCAGCGAGCGGAGCTCTCGCGCCTCACGGCCAGGGGTCTAGATAATTTTTGCATGTTTCTGTGAAAGTCTAGCTAAGTTAATAAAATAAATTACTACATGAACATGATTAACGTGACTTTGTATCTCCTCTCTTTCTTTTGTGCCCATAATTTGATAATAAAAAAAAAATTGTGCCGGGCGGCACAGGCAATTTGAACCCGAGTGCCGGGCGAAAATTTGCAGTGCCGGGCGGTACTGCCCGGCGCCGCCCACCGTGGCTAGAACCCTGGGTCTTGGCTTCAGCTATAAGATATGTATACTGCCAACAAAATGATTATTTATCGTTTGATCAGGTTCTGTACAGATTGAGGATGTGATCGGTTCCGACTTGATCGCTCATGAATGCGAGGTAGCTACCATTGACATAGATACAATAACACAACAAGAACTCCAGTCAATTAAGGTTTGTGATGAAGGGAAACTGTTTAGGAATTGGATGAACATTGACATAACGTCCGTCGATGTCAGTTTTTTATAATAATCGATAAATCGGAAATTCAATATCGAGTACACTCGATATATCGATTATTTCCCGTGTGAAAGATGAAGCATAAAAACAGCGATCAATATACTGAAGACCGACAGGTTAATAGGGTTGCATATATACCGGTTTTCAGCTTGATCCTCCGCGCATGTTGTCGGTCCGAACAATATCAAATTGCACCAGCCCGCGTGTTTATGGTTTTACAACGAAGATAAGAATTGACTACGGTTGTCGCTTCCGCTTGCTAGGCGAATAGCAGGGTGCAAAGAACGCTCCCCGCAGTTCCCGACTTTTGATTGGCCACCCCAAAATGACATCAGATCAATGGAGGGTTACGTCCCAAACAACCGATAGGCTGGGGCGACATGGCCGGTTTCTTTTGAGATTTTACTGCGCAAGCGGTCGTGAACTATAGCGACGGGCCGCAGGTGAAACACAAAGAACAACTTCACAACCGCAGTTGGTCAATAGGCCTACTCAAATGTTTTAAGCTACAAAAAAAGACGGCAGCTTTTCTAATATACTGAAGCCCTGAGATTTTCTGGATAATCTGACACTCTTTTGGTGTTTTCGATATCATTTAGGAACATCAAAATTTTCGATACATCGAAATGTCAATATTTTGATATGATTAAAAAAGTGACATCGGCGATATCGATGTCAAAATAGTATCGAGTATTTGAGTAATATCGATATATTGACGGACGTTGCATTCACAGATATTTCCAGCTTGGTTTTCGAAATTTCTGAACTGGTTTAGTTAATTATTATGTGCCGATCATCAACTGATCGAGAGTATCAAAAAGGGAATTGAAATGGGATTCAGTGCTAAAAGTGGTTTGGTATTTGTGACCCGGTCCAGGAAAAGGTGACATAAGTCGCGCTATGCATTTATGAGTAATGGCCTGTTAAAGTTAATAGGGTAAATATTTTTGTCAAAATTTTATTTTTATTTTTGGTCTTAAATGACATCTTTAATATCCAAAGTTTCAGATTTAATTAACAAAAAGCTGGAATTTGATAAATAAAGAGAAACGAAACCTTTTAAGAGTGCATGGTTTCAATGTATTGTCTTAGTTTTGTTGTGTTTCGAAGCCTGTTTTCTCAGTTGTGTATTTTGATTTCCATGAACCATTAATATGCAAAAATTTCATATCACGGGAATGGGAAGGGCTATGGAGCTGTACTATGTACCAAATGAAAGCTTGTATCCTGGACTGTTCAATCATGTACGTAACTCAATTTTTAGTTTTTATCACCTTTTCCTGGTGCGGGTGACATTTGGCCACGATAACCCATCTTTCAAATAAGTAAGATATTTCTAAATAATTCTGTGGTCAACATTTTTCGATATCTGCAAATGGTGTATCCTACCTTTAACGCACGACTGTTTGTATTCCAGGGATCCTTTGACTTCAAGTCTTTTGGCATCTCAAAGCTCTGTGGATTTGCCGTCTGGTTTACGGTGACCTTTGACATTCAGGACAAGGATCCTGTCACAATATCCACGTCACCCGACAAACAGTGAGTAAAGCACCTGACTATAAATAAGGTCCCAGTCAAATTACCTGGCTATGGCTAGCGTAAACACATTCTATATGGAATGGATTCATCAGCCGCTTCTATGTGTTGAAAGCCCTAGCCAATGTGTCTTAACCCTAACCCTTAGAGTGGAACCTTCCCCATCCTTGCCAATTCTAACACCATATTGTAAACTGTACACCCATAGTGAATAAATCTAAACATAATTCATTCACTTTCTATAAACTTTTTTGACACAATTAATATAATAAACACCAGTCACCAAAAGTAAGTCCCCCTCTCAAAAGTTCGTCATAACATCGTCAGGTAAAACATTTTACCAATCAAATTTAGTTAGAAAAAATCCTATGACTGTTTCCTAAATGTTGTTTGAAAATAAAAGATGTCCATAACTTCATGGCTTAAATGAGCTCAAATGAATGAAAAAAACTGCCCTTCTCAAAAGTCACAAAAGTTTATGAATGGCTTCTTACTAATGGAAAAAACACCTGTGGTTGAATGCAGTTTAAAATACCCACCAAGTGTACATTACTCTAATCTGTAATCAATGCAGGACCATTCAACCATGCAAATCCCTTTCTTGCCTCGGAGCTTAGCACAGTGAGATGTTAGGTGATCAGTCCCATTCCTTGTCCCAATACACCTTGCAGTTGACAAGCATAGGCCTACTGATTTGTTTTCGTGTTCTTAAATTAAGCATTATGCCCAGACTGTCTGATCAAGACAGGGCCATTGCCATTGGTCTTTTACAGACTAATACTCCTGTGAAGCAGGTGGTAGATCAACTTTTGTGACTTTTGAGAAGGGCAGTTTTTGTCATTAATTTGAGCTCATTCAGCCATGAAGTCATGGACATCTTTTATTTTTAAACAACACTTAGGAAACAGCCAAAGGATTTTTTCTAACTAAGTTTGATTGGTAAAATGTTTTACCTGACGATGTTATGACGAATTGTTGAGAGGGGGACTTACTTTTGGTGAGGTGTTTATAATTAACTGGACAGTTAAACAGGGAGCCCTATTAATCCTGGAGGACTGGTCATGAAGGATTGACCAGACACTCGGTGCAATTGTCCCCTCATCTCCCGGAGGTTAGCAGACCTGTCACAATACCGGCGGGGCCCCGGCCCTAAATGGCCGGCCTTGCGGGACCTATTTAAACAGGGTGCCGTGTGTCTGGGGGATCCTCCATAGCCCGCCTTCCATGGGATTCTCTTGGAACTGCCCAGAATCAGTCTATCGTATTACTTCTATACAATGGTTCTTCAATCCTTTTGAAATGTTTCTCATTTTTTTCCTGTGTGATAATTGTTCCTTCTGACTCCAAGTTTTGATATTCTCCACTGTTCAAATTGATTGTTTTGTATTACTACCTATTGTCTTATATTTGTACACATTCCCGCCATGAATATAACTACTGATGCCGGCACGGCGCTAAACCCCAAACTCACTCACTCACTCACTCACTCACTCACTTACACCTTTTGTGTTAGAACTATGATAACAACCTTTCTCAGTAAAACCGTCTTACAAATCACAACTCTATAGGATGTATTGTTTGTGATTGGTATATATTTAGCTGTTGTTAGCTTTAATAGCCAATCACAAGGAATGTTGGCTCCTAACCTGATTTAACAAGCAAGGGTTGCTGTGCTTAAAGGTAGTATACACCATTTGCAGATATCAAAAATATTTACTACCGAATTATTAAGAAATATCTTACTCATTTGAAAGTAAATAATGATTCTAGGCATCCAGCAAAATGATATACTGTAAGTATTCCGAAAAATTGAATTTTATAAAGAGAATGACTGCTCGACGCCGGTTGAAAACAAACGCTGTTTTTCGTGCTTTTCTAGTCATCCATGATTGTAAAACTTCAGACAGGTCAGTTAAACGATATTTACTATAAAATACAAATCTATCCATTAATGATAATTCAAGCAATTACCAATGGTGTACCCTACCTTTAACCCTAACCCCCTAGGCTCTCGCACTAGGAAGCATACCAAACCTAACAAACTTCAACAGCTCACACAGGTTCAGTAATTGTTGGTACACTGTACTGAACCTAACAGTACTAAACCTGCCAAACTCCAACCGTTGAAGTTTTATTGACTTGGAACAGTGATAACTGGCCAGTGGTATTATGTGTTTTAGTGGGGATACACATACAAGGTGTAAGTGTACATACACTTACAGTTGACCAGGAACTGTGCCGTGACAATGTGGGTCACTCACGTATAAATGCCTGTGCATTCTCAACATTTCTAACATTTTGACAAGTCTCATGCCTTTCTGTCCTGAACCTCACAGAATTCAACAGGGTCTCCCTGGGCCTTTGGTACTGAGTCAAACAAAGTCTAACAACAGGCCTTCATTTTAATAAATCTGAGGAGAGCTGTGCATCGCTCTCCTTAAATCAAAAGGTGAATTAAGGAGAGTGATTTTAAAATCGCTCTCCTTAAATCAAAACAATGAATTAAGGAGAGTGATTTGCTCTCGCTAACAAAACGCAAGTTTAAAGGCCCTGGACACTATCTGTAGTTACTCAAAATGACAACCAAAGGTGTCTATGACTATAATAAACACATACTCAAGAAAAGGAACACAACATTCACCAGTAGTTCAACTTTTGGTTAAGAGAATGATGGCGCTTTATCATCCAGTGACATTTCTCTCTCTGTGACTTGTATGGCTTAATTAAGTGCGAATTAGTCTAGGCCCATTATGTCCGAAATAAATGGAATGGGCGAACACGAAAGACTAGATGGCTTTCCTATGCGGAAATTGTATATGAATATAATGAATATATTCGGATTGTGGGGCACATTGTAGGCAAGAAAAACTGTTTGGTTTGTTTTGGTTGATGAGATGTTTAGGAGGGATGTTTCCCTGGTTTTGTTGGTATTCTCTGGGGTATATATGTACGGTTTGCGTACGTAAGATGGGTAGCGTGCAAAGCGGCGTGGCATGGTGGATGATACCGTGTTGTGATTGGTCATCGTATTATCCAATGGGTGCTCGGATGCGGTAGTGCGGAAAACAGAGCCTGGGTTGTGAACTCATGTTGTGGTTTTGGGCTAAAAGTGTGTTTGTTTTTTGTTTGAAAAAGCCATTATTTCTATTTTCCTATTTTGGAAAATAGTTAAATGAGGTATGGGCTTTTAGATAATTTTTTCTTCTATCTTTTGATAGTTGTATAAGAAAAACCGTAACATCTAACCGTGTGCGGTGATGGAAAGATTATTTTTTATTTTTTATTTTTTTTTATTTTATTTTTTATTTTTTTTTAAATTTATTTTTGCTCTTCTTAAAATTGTAAGGAGCGCTTTTTTTTGCTCTCCTTAAAATTTTTAAGGAGAGCGGAGGAGCGCGAGCGCGATCGCGCTCCTTTAAAATGAAGGCCTGTAACAACAAGTTAATTGTTACGGTTTGGTACCAAACCTGCCAAAACCTAGCGAAAGCTGCAGTTGGAGTTTGATGGGTTTGGGGTAGTTAGGGTTAAAGGTAGGATACACCATTTACAGATATAGAAAAATTGTACTACCGAATTATTAAGAAATATTGTACTTATTTGGAAGTAATTATAATTGTAGGTATTCAGCAAAATGATTGCGCTAGATATCCTGTAAAAAAAAACAAATATCTTTTAACTGACCTGTTCGAAATTTTACAATCAACTGGAGTCAGGCAGTTGTTCTTATTCTCGTTTTTCTCGTGATTGTGCCTTTTTTAAAAATAAAATAAAATTGTTTGGAACATTTACAAGATATCTAGGGCTATAATTTGGCTGGATGCCTAAAATCATTATTTACTTTCAAATAAGTAAGAGATTTGTTAATAATTAGGTAGTAAACATTTTCGTTATCTGCAAATGGTGTATCCTACCTTTAGGAAAATTGTTGTGCTGAAGCAGCTCTATGAAATAGGCCCTATTCGTAAGCCATGCCCACAGAAGGGGGTAGTGCCCGATTTACCTCTCTTTCCCGTATATTTTGTGTCTTTTTTTTGTCCCAACAGTCCAACCCACTGGAGACAGTGTGTGTTGTACCTGCCAGAACCAGTCGACGTGGAACAAGACACGGAGATGAAGGGTTCTGTAACTCTCTCTCCGGGGATGACAAATTCTCGGTACGTGCATTATTAAAGGACTTCTTGCCATCGGTACTTTCTTAGGGTGTTTAGGATGCATTTGTTATTTTGTAGAATCAATCCCTTCAAACATGATACTTTGACGCCGTGTTAATTGGCAAGGATTTATATTAAATGTACGTAACTCTAATGTTAGATACAGGTTTGGGGCACAACAAAACGAGGCTTCAAAAATCCATATTGTTCAGGTATTGCTCAGTCTTGACATTTTGTTGTACATTACAAGTTTACGAAAATCGCGCGCAGTACGCACTGAATAGCCAGTCAGCGTCCTTTACGCATTCCTCGCATCCAGGGGTTAGTGAAGGAACGCGCACGCGCCCATGGAGTCGAGGCTGCAATATTGCATCCATGACCTAAGTTTGATTGGAATTGGATTTCTATTTTGCATACAAGACCAATTTTAAGTTTAACCAAAATCACATACATGCGGACGGATGGATAGACGGACTACATACAGATTTAGGAACTTTGTTCAGGCAAAACAAAAACTAGTTATTTGATATTTATTCTGTATTTTGACCCTCAGGTATTTGGATGTAGCATTGCAGTATGCTGTAGGGGAAATGCCCCAAGTCACCAGGCACTACAAGATGTCAGATGACTACCCGAGCTAACGGAAGTGACATGATGACATTATTCCAAATGTGTTTTCCAACATGCTTTGTTAATACACTGCTCTTCAGAGCTGTCCCCTCCCATTACTACCCCTGTACCCCCCCCCCCCCCCCCCCCCCCACTGTACATGTACTTAAATTCCCATTTCCACCAACATCCCCCCATTTTCAATCATTCAACCAATCTACTTTCAATCAACTTATCACTTTTCCATCAGCCCCTGGCCTCTCCAATAACTTGACCCCTCCCCTCTCCAATAACTTGACCCCTCCCCTCTCCAATAACTTGACCCCTGCCCTCTCCAATAACTTGACCCCTGCCCTCTCCAATAACTTGACCCCTCGCCTCTCCAATAACTGGACACTTCCATCCTCCAATAACTTGACCACTCCCTTCTCCAATAACTTGACCCCTCCCCTCTCCAAAACCTTGACCCCTCCCCTCTCCAAAACCTTGACCCCTCCCCTCTCCAAAACCTTGACCCCTCCCCTCTCCAATAACTTGACCCCTCTCCTCCCCAATAACTTGACCCCTCTCCTCCCCAATAACTTGACCCCTCCCTTCCCCAATAACTTGACCCCTCTCCTCCCCTCTCCAATAACTCGACCTCTCCCCTTTCAACCAACTCCTTACTTTTCCATCAGCCCCTCCCCTATCAACCCTCTTTCAATCAACCTCTCCCCTTTCAATCAACCCCCTCCTTTCAATAAATCCCCTTATTTCAATCAACCCCTCCCCTTTCAATCAACCCCCTCCTTTCAATAAATCCCCTTATTTCAATCAACCCCTCCCCTTATTTCAATCAACCCCTCCCCTTTTAATCAACCCCCTTATTTCAATCAACCCCTCCCCTTTCAATCAACCCTTCCCCTCTCTAATAACTTTACCCCACCCCTTTTCAATCAACTGTTCACTTATTCCATCAGCCCCATCTCCTTTCTACCAACCACAACCCCTTTGCTACTAAACCCATACCATTTCAAAAAACTTGACCACCTCTTTCAATCCACTCCTCACTTTTCCATTAACCCTTTAAACTCAGGCCTGTTTTCGAAGATTTTGTACCTGTTGCTAGTTTGTATACAAATATCATTTACAGTGTACAAATCCCATATAATTATGTATCATTGGAAAGCTTACAAATAGGGCTATATTTGGGGGAATATTGGGACACCCAGGAGCTTTTAAGGGACTTATAAGTCAGATGTAGCGCGGGGCTGAGTGCAAAGGGTTAACCCCTCCCATCTCCAATAACTGGACCTCTCCCCTTTGTGTTAATCTCCTGAAGCATGTGAACTTGAGTACAATATCTGTATGTGACTTCTAATCAAGAAATTGCCACACATTTTGGAATTTCATGGAAATAAATGCCTTTTGTTGTGGTCAATATTTTTCAGTTTGTATGTAGTCATTTTTGTTAGTGTTAAAAAAGCATTGTTCTAGATCCTTTGCATAAGAAGCCAGGGGAGTGCTTTAGGTAACAATAGTCTAGAGAGTGTACATGTATAGGTATGGGGCTATACCAATAAAGGCACAATAATGTCAATAAAGGCCAAAAGCTTTTTCATTACACCAAGAATTCCTAAGAAACGATTGGCTTTTCCCTTCTATTCATTGTTTCAACAAACAAATCGGAAACAAAGGAATGTGTATTTTGTCAATCCGTTGACATTTTTTTCAACGACAATGTTTGGTATTTTTGTAAACAAAAATTTGGAGCCAAGATGATGTTCGGTACAGCAGCGTTCCACTGTAGCGGAAACAATGTTTTCAAGGAAAAACTATTAACATTTCGAAATTTGTAAGGCCTTTTTCTCAATATTACACTTTTGTGACACATTTAATAACTTTAAACAGCCATAACTGACTTATCCCTCTGTCTCATTTCGTGCTGGGTATATACATTCAGTACCAATAAAGGCACAATAATGTCCAAGGCCAAAAGCTTATTCACCACACCAAGAATTCCTAAGAAACGGTTGGCTTTTCATTTAGTTATCATTTAATAACTTTAAACAGCCCTAACTTGTTAATGGAATGTCTGACCGAAGGTGCAAGAAACATCATTATTAAAGGTAGGATACACCATTGAAAATTGCTTTAATTATAGGGAATGGGTGGATTTGAGGGGTTGTATTTTATAGTAAATATCGTTTAACAAAACAATTACGGGATATTTAGTGCAATCATTTTGCTGGACGCCTAGAATTATTATACATGTACATGTACAAAAAAGTACTTTCAAATAAGTAAGATATTTTTTAATATTTTAAAAATGTCCCCAAATTCAAAACTGATGATGCATAAACACACCTAGTTCAAGTTCGGAAATGTATGTCAGCAGCGAGCAAGGCCGGAAATACGTGGGTGTGCTTCCCGGCACTATCAGCCTGAACCCGCTTCGGATCGAGTTTCGTTAAAAATAATCCTGGTTAAAGGAGAATGTTATCCTCTTTTCTAAGAACCCTCATTTTGACGTCAGCCCAAGCCAGTTCCGCTCATCTCTGCATATATATTGTTCAATGCTGGCCCAATAACATGCAACAGATGCATAAAATATCCATCTCGTCTCATTTTATTTCACACTATTCCAAATTAAATGAAGTACAATAAGTTCATGCAAAAATTAATGTACAATATCACTGTGTAATACACATGAACGTATTGCATTAAATGTACAATGAAAACTCGTCTAAAATACACATGTAAAAATCATACGTCATAATGACAGGTAATTTTTAACGGTTACAAATGGGAAATGAAAAATATTGTTCTATTATAAATTAACTAAAAACAAACCAGTGTATACTAATCCAAGCCCAAAAGATTCTGTGAAATGGCTGTATTATAAAAAAAAACCATGGAAACAATTCATTTTTTAAAACTTTAGACAAGTTTAGAGACGTGATTAGTCTACTAGACAGGCAGATTTAGTACAAAATATGATACAATTGCTCATTTCACGATAAAAGCATGACATTTCGCACACATTAATGTCATGAGAAAGATATCTGGCAATAGAGCAATTGTAAATTTGTTCTTTGAAGAAATATAGGTACATGTAGAATAACAAGCAATTTTCAAAAATTTCAAAATGGCTGCCATTGCGTGTTAATCTGCCTAATACAAGTACCTCTTCAAAACACAAATCTGCGATAGTCCTATTTACCAAATATCCTTCTCATGAGTCATGACATACTCTGTGTGGTGAATTACACCAATCTGCCCGACTATAGACCATGTGTCCTCTGTTTACATCTATATTCAAATGTGCCCATCAATATGTGCACGCATCGTGTTTTACATAAATTTGGTTAAGAGGCGACATCAGAGGTCACATAATTGACCATTTGCTTGTGGAATTTAAATAATATCTGGTACACTGACTTGTTCACACAGCTTCAGTTTGACTTTAAATTATCCAGACCAAATACACTGTTGCTATATCACGTGATTCGGGACAAGCTTTTGCATAGTTACGATAGAGACGCTCAGCACCAATACATTGTTCACAATGGTTGAGAATGGTACAAAGACACCAGACCATTCCAGAGCCGGGGGTTGCTAGCGTAAGGCTTGCCCCGAATCACATGATATAGCAACAGTGTCTTTGATCTGGAGAATTTAAATGTAAACTGTGCCAAGCTGTTTGAACAAGTCAGTGTACCAGATATTATTCAAATTCCACACGCAAATGGCCAATTCAAAGGTGGTCTGACCTGTAGCGTCACTCCTCAACCAAATTTTATGCAAAACACGATGTGTGCGCATATTGACGGGGCACATTTGAATACAGATGTAAACACGTGACGTCAGAGGGCACATCGTCTATACAGGCTCCGCCTGGGTACATTAAGTCAGGGTTAACTGCCAGTTCATATTTATCAAGTAAGTTATTAAAGGCGGCCTTAACTTATTTTATTTGTATATTTCAGGTCATACCAGCCAGTAAGCAGTTTGCAGCAGTTTTAATTTGATTCAATTCATATTTTAGATTCACATTGGGGGTCCAAACCCTCTGGTCTGCAAGATTTGATGAATACAGTTTAAGTGTCCGAGTGGAAAACCATCCGAAAATGAATTTTGTTAATGAATTTGGCAGACTTTCTACAAGTTGTGTGGCAGAATTACTAACATTATATTTGCCACCCTTCTCATATCCAAAGGTGTTGGCGACACAATCAAATTAACACACCCCATGTTTGTTTGTTTTTCTTTCATCAAAATCAAGATCATAAGGAATATTTGAAAAATAAAAAGTAAAACAAAAAATATGAAAACAAAATACATTTCGTATGTACAAATACACGGTTTATATACAAATCTGAAAAAAAAGTATAGTACATTGAATATTTCGACATCGGAACAAAACTAATTTCTCAATTCTTTTGTTTTTTAAATTTATTTCAATTGTGTTTCTTCTTTAGTTCCTGTTTTGGAGATTCACTGACTCCTGTTTGGCACCTTCTCATAATTTCTTAAATAACCAAGAATTTAATGAGCTGCAAACCGTAAAAGAAAAAAACATTCTTCCGACTTCTTCATTTCTCAGAAATAAAATCTTCAAAAGTTAAATATTTCAATTTGAATGAAAACTCGCATGTAATAAAAACGAAGAAATACAAAGGAGAATGTGTAGAATGTGTGCAATGTACATGGACAGATTTTACGGCAAAATTCGCCATTGTTTTGCTTGTTCATTCTGCAAAATTCACAGAATTGTACAAAATTGTATTCAGGTGATCATATTTGTCTAAAACAGCCAATGCCCACAAAACTGAAATGGTTTTTTTTTTTGGCGTCCTTGTTAACCCTAACTCTCCTCACTCCTACAAAATCCTCCTTGCAATTTTGGAGGAATGAAGACGAATGAGAAAAAGAGCCAGTTGATTTAGATGGATGCAATGGGTCGAGGTCCTAGGCTATACCTAGAATTCCTTATGTTCAGCCATGCAACCCAGCATTATGCTTGATATCATCCACACTGCTTCTGAATGTCATCGGTACTGACTCGACCCATAGCAGTGATTGGCTGAGGATTTTGGAGGATTAACCCTAATAGTCCTCAATCCTCCAACAGGTAAAGCATTAAGGACTGTTAGGGTTGAGGCAATGGTCACCCCTCTAGTGAACAAATTCAAGAAATAATGGAGAATTTTGGATGATTGAGGATTAAAACAGCCAAGCCCTAGACTATTGAGAGCTAGTCCTAATTGGCCATTTGCGTGTGGAATTTGAATAATATCTGGTACACTGACTTGTTCACACAGCTTGGCACAGTTTACATTTAAATTCTCCAGACCAAAGACACTGTTGCTATATCACGTGATTCGGGGCAAGCCTTACGTTAGCAACCCCCGGCTCTGGAATGGTTTGGTGTCTTTGTACCATTCTCAACCATTGTGAACAATGTATTGGTGCTGAGCGTCTCTAACGTAACTATGCAAGAGCTTGCCCCGAATCACGTGATATAGCAACAGTGTATTTGGTCTGGATAATTTAAAGTCAAGCTGTGTGAACAAGTCAGTGTACCAGATATTATTTAAATTCCACACGCAAGTGGTCAATTGAACAATGACAGTGATGTACAGGGATCCTGCTGCGTTGGGTGACCACAGACTCTGAGGCAGTTTGGTCCTTGGGACTTTCGACCTGATGGATCTTGCTGCACCGAGCAGGCAATACATGTAAATAGTGCATGTTTCAGTTACTGGCAGGGTTTCTAGCCAAAATATCCCGGAGGGTTAGGATTATAGCCAAAGATGGATTATCATGTATACACAGAGTTTGCCCGTATTCCCATTTTCATTTCAGATCTAACAAACGTGTACATACTACATGTACCTCCAAATCCCTGCAGTATCCATTTAAACTGAATTATTGTTTTGGAGAAAAAAAAGGAATCATTGTTTTTGTCTGTGCGACACACTGACTAAAGGGTCACTCTTTGTATTAGGGGTCAAATTTTGGTGTCGCTGTTACATCTGACAAAGATTTTGCAATCCTCAATCCTCCAACAGGTGAAGGATTGAGGACTGTTAGGGTTAATGGTTCTATCTCCAAGAGTGACTATATGTAAAACAAAAGTTACTGCCAAACAAATAAAAAAGGGTCAATTCAATTTCAACTCGTTCTAAACCAGTTCGCGCTGGAGGACGTCTACACACGCAAAGTTTTCCTCAGATTCAAAACGGATGACGCATGAACACGTCACGAGCAAGGCTGTAAATGTGGGTGCGCTTCCACTATCGGCCTGAACCCGCCTCAGATCGCGTTTCGTTAAAAATTAAACCTGCGCCTCGGCTCGGTGATGTTAAAATAATCCCGGCGCGAACTGGTGTACCCCTAGGGGTATTCTGTGAGCACCCTGCCAAATGCAACAGAATGCAACTCAGCTGAAATAGCACCCTGCTATAAATGCAACAACATGCAACAGTGGATTATGTTGCACTGTGTGGGTTATGCTGGTACACTAAGCAGCTAGCCTGCTCAGTGCAACAAAACGCATAATACCAGGAGAAATGAGTTGCCTGCTATTAGTAATAGTATTACGGTATGCAACAACTTTCAACCATTGATGCATTATGTTGCATTTAGCAGGGTTAGGGTTAATGATACTTGATGGGGAATTCAGTGTTGTATTCGAGTCCCTGCAAGTCCTTTCACAAGTCCAGTCACAAGATCTTTCATAAAGCCAGTCACAAGTAACTGGTTGAACAATGACAAAGGAATGTTTTTGTTAACAGGTCATCTGAATAGCTTGTGACTTGAATTGAGACTGAAGGACTTGTGATCGACTTGCAGGGACTCGGATACAACTCTTGGGAAATTACACAGATCAGATGTAACAGGGACACCAAAAATGTCAAACTTTTGGACCCCGCATTTAATAGAATGCATCGTTGGTCGCGAGAATTTGAAAGCACTATGAATAACCACTCACCGCCAACTCTTGAATAATACCAACAGAAGTTTGGCCACCTGATTCGGCCCCACTTTAACCCTTGCTCTTTACACCCCAATGCACTTCAATATAATGCACTTCGATATTCGCCCCAAAAAATACCCGTTTATTGCATGGCCTTCCAATGCACTCCAAAAACTACCAAAGGAAAATGGAAGTCAACTTGGTCATGCTGTGGGTCCACTGTGTATTACACTGATAAGCAAAGCCATATGCCAAGTTATTGCCTTTACTGATAAACAGCATTGCACCCCCATGCACACCAGTTAGAAGCTTTGAAAACCAATTGTCTGGTAATGCCAAGAATCCTACCATGCTGGAGTGCATTGGCATGTACCACTTGCAATAAACAACTGTCGTAGAGCAAGGGTTAATTTAGCTGCTAGAATCTTCAAACAGTAGGTGAGGAGTGCCTGCGGATTTTCTTGGTCATTGGTGGACTCGGGGTCAGGGAGACGTCGCTGACGTCAGGACCCGCTTCCTCCGCCGTCCCCGGATCGAAGTCGTCTTCCGAAACCTCCGAGGAATCATCCTCCGACATTTCCCGGATGTCGCCCGGTTTCTGGAAGTTAATCTTGACTAGGAGTTTCTGCAGCTGCTGTGCGTGGGCCCGGCTCGCCTTTTTGGATCCCGTGTCCGGTGGGGGTTTCATGACCTTGCGCTGCTGCTTCCCTTTCTTGGCTTTTCCCGCGGCTTGCTTCCCCGGCGACCTCTTGGCCACATTGTTCTTCTTTGGTTGCCCTTTCTTCGGGGTTGCTTTTTCCACCGCCGCCTTCCGCTTTTTCATCGGGGTCGCGGTCTTCTTTTCCTTGACGGGTGGAGATTTCCGCAGTCTAGCCGGGGTGGCTGACGACCTGCTGTGCTTGAAGCTGAATTGGTCAATGGACAGAGAGGAGCCTGTTTCTTCCAAGTAGGCAAGAAGTTGAGGACGGGACCTGAATTTCTTTCCTGATGGACTGTACAGAAAAAAATACACTGTTATTATTCATCAAGTGACATGAAGTCATTTTGGAAAGCAATGCTCACTATTTTAAAACCATGAAAGCCCAAGTTTATGGAGCATTTAGGATGTGACTTTATTTGGCACAACCAAGTTTTGAATTCAAGGTAACTAGCCCATATGTCATATACATGTACTTTGCTTGTGACAGATTCTAGGCTGACGAGCTTAGCAAGAAAATGCACTACTAGCAACATTTATATACAGGGTTCCCACCATTTGCGCTAATTGCGCAATGAGTTATATTAACTTGGTTGCCACTATAATGTGGAGCCGGATAGAAATATCCCCTACTCTTTTTACTTTTTTTTGTTTTCCTATTCCGTAAATCAGAATTGGTATTAATGTTTTGTATTCCTGTAAATATCCTTGTACGTCTGTAAATATTCTGTTTGTATTTTTGTGTAAATGTTGTTGTATTTATATGTACTGTTATTTTATTTAACCAGTTCGCGCCAGATGACGTATATAAACGCAAACATTTCCCGATGACGCATAAACACGCCAAGTTCAAGTTCGGAAATGTATGTCAGCAGCGAGCAAGGCCGGAAATGTGTGGGTGTGCTTCCCGGCACTATCAGCCTGAACCCGCTTCGGATCGAGTTTCGTAAAAAATAATCCCACCCGTGGGCTCGGCGATGTTAAAATAATCCCGGCGCGAACTGGTTAATGATGTATGCAGGGTCCCAATGAAAACCATTTTTCTAACTGTTTTAGGCAAACCCAGAGTAAAGAAATGGAGTAAATATTAAAATACATAAATCAATTTCATGATAACAAAATTTACTGATTCCCTCCCCCCCCCCCCCCCCCCCCACTAGTTTTTCCTGATGAATTTTCAAAATTCCAGGATAATTTTTTTAACCTTCGAGTACATATATATATCCAGTTCGACACGTCTTTATTGTTGTTGTAGTGAACATGGTGAAACCTAAGACACAAGTATGTATTGTATAAAGAGGAATTTCCACATAACAGTGGATAAGGCTGTTTGGTCATGATACGAAATACAGACTGACCACTTTCTCTTTTGGGTCAATCAAATTTCCTGACGTTTTTTAATTCCCTGACATTTCCGGACTGAAAACAGCAAAACTCATTTTCCAGGTTTACCCCGATTTCCAGGATGCGGTGAAACCCTATAATAAGCAGGGGCCAATTTCATAGAGCTGCTTAACCCTAACCACCCTGAGTCCATCAAAATCCATTTCCTGTTTTTGAGGATTTTAGCGGATTCAGGATACCTCCATATTGAACAAACTGGAGGAGTGTGAAGGATTGAGGATTTTAAGCCTAGCGTTACTGCAGAAGTTTGATGGATTCAGGATTCAGAAATTTAGGTGATGGACTGTGATGGACTCTATGGAGAAACACACTGCAATTTTGTGTATGCCACCATGGTATCCTGAATCCGCCAGAGTCCATCAACTTTTGCTGGTGGATTATTGATGGACTCAGGATATCTCCAGTATGTATACTAGTGGAGTCTGATGGACTCAGGACACCAGCAGTTTTTGCAAACCAAACTTGGTGGATTGTAGCGGATTCAGGATACTTTCTAGAAAAAGCAGTGAGGGGGTTAGGGTTAAATTAAGCAAATATTTTTGCTTCAGCACAAAAACCCTTGCTTGGTAAATCAGGTTAGGAGCCAAAATTCCATGTGATCGTAAAGCTAACAACAGCTAAATACCAATCACAAACAATATATATCTCATACAGTTGTGGCTGGTAAGCTTGTTTTACTAAGCATGAATGTTTTGTGCTTAAGCAATTTCTATGCTTAAGCAGATCTATGAAATTGGCCCCTTGTCCACAAAGTGTTGCCACAGCGTACACTCTGATTGAAAATTTTGTGGGAAAACTGAAACCTCACCTCCAAATGTAAACGTCAAACTTGCCAGCACTCTCCCCCTGCATTCTTTGAGTGACCATCCGCCTCCATCCCTCTGGCAAGGGTGTTTCATCCTCAGCCCCGGTGACTGCCACGGATGAAGGTGTTTTTGGAGCCTTCGTTTGCGACTTTGAAGACGTGGGTGTCGTAGCAACCTCGGCCTTCTTGGGTGTAGGCCGTCGTTTGCGAGGTGTGGTTGCAGCATCGGGATCGTTCGCCACCGTTTCTGCTTTGCGTTTCTTTGTCGAATGTCTTTTGTCATCTTTCGGTTTCGTTTCCGCATCGATCTCCGCATCTTTTGGTCTTGCCGGCGGCATAGATGGTGACGTCGGCTCCGGTTCAGCAGGGATTTCAGTCTCAGATTTGGGTATTCTTGTCGCAATGAGTCCCTGTTCTTCTTTTGGTTTGTTGTCTGCCCTTGGTGTCTTGTCGTCTGCCCTTGGTGTCTTGTCGTCTGCCCTTGGTGTCTTGTCGTCTGCCCTTGGTGTCTTGTCGTCTGCCCTTGGTGTCTTGTCTCTGCCCTCTGCTTTTGCCTTCTCTGTCCCTCGGAGAGACTCCTGCCTCTTGGCCTCATCTTGTCTCTTTTCCTCCTCTTGTCTCTTTTCCTCTTCTTGTCTCCTAGCAGCCTCCTCCATCTCTGCTCGATGTCGCTTCTTGGGCGTCAGGGGTCTTGGGGAGCTCGAGACGGGCGCGACGAGGGGGCTTATCTTGCAGATTGGAGATCCATCACTCTCACTGGATCCAGAGGATGATCTGAGAAACACATGCAAACAATATATTACAAGTGGCCTATGCCTTTTTGTTTTCCTTTCTTTTTTTAACAAAAGCTTATAAGATAGTACCAACCTGAATTTCATACCAAATGTAGTTGGGAAGTAGAGCTTAGTACTTTAACATCCCTTCTTTTTGAGCAGGTATAGCGCGTAGCAGTCTGACACTTCATCCAGAACTGTTGTAAGGTTTTACAAACCAACCTTACAGCAAGCAGAGTTAAAGTTTGCTAATCCAGCATTGTCAAATCCGTTTGTGTGAACTCTGTCTCTTGTGGGACAAAATTATTGGGCCCAGTATTTCATATCCACTATCTTAATGGTGGGTATAGGCACCCACTGGAGCGGTTGTAATGCCTCAAATGTATAACGAATAGGTGAAATTTATAAAAATGTTGCTAACCGACATCGGCAAAAACAATGTACTCGCCTGCACCTTGTCATCGCTGGTTGTCGACTTTGTTTTGACACCCTTTCGAGTTTTGCTTATTAGTGCGATGCTGCACAGCACACTCGCATCGAAATCAAATTTGAGTGCACGCAAAAGGGCCCGGCCGGGCCCGCATCACTGAGTAATCCTGTAATCTCAGGGCGTTGAACATCTTGGATACAAGACTATACGCGACACTCACACGTGCACAGAAGTGTCAAAGCGCCCTCACAGTCGACAACCAGCGATAACAAAGTGCGGCCGTGTAAATATTTGTGCCTATATGTCGGTGAGCAAAATGTTCGTAAATTTCACCTATTCGTTTAACATTTTGAAATAACAGCAGCGCAGTGCCTAACGCCCCTACCCCTAAAACTATGGGGCTCCCGACGCCCGTAGGAAGGAGTCCCATAGAGAGGGTTTTTACAGGTTAACCGCCGTTAAACAATAGAAACCATGCACAAACTGCACAAAATTTGAATCTCGCCCAATTTTTCTGTAAAAATAGTTGAAAACTATCCCCGTTCCGGAAAAACGCGACTGTTACAAGATGGCGGATAACTGCGTAATTTCAAGCCGCAGCCGCATTAGCCGTTTTCTAAACACAAGCTTCATCTTGCGAGGCCTTATTCATACAGTTTAGCAATGCGCCAGAGGCACCACAGTAGACCGAAGCCAGGGTTTGGAAAACGGCACTCATTGAACGATTTTTGTTTGTGAAACGGAGATAGTTTTCACCTTTTTTTACAGAAATTGGGCAAGATTCAACCGGTTTTATGTAAGTGATGGCATGGCATGGTGGTGAGTTGTTAAAGTACTCATAAAAAATGTGTTTGGTATACCGTGCAGCGGTACGAGAGTAATTTTGTGCAGTTTGTGCATGGTTTCTATTGTTTAACGGCAGTTAACCTGTAAAAACCCTCTCTATCCAGCTATCTATGGGGCTCCGCCCTATGGGCATCGGGAGCTTCATACTCATAGTTCTAGGGGTATAACGCCCCCACGTTCAGGTCAAGTAGTCACACAGCAGTAGCACTGATCAGTGCCACATGACATGCGTCATGCGAAAAATCAACGCGACTTTTTGCGCGGTAAAATACCATCTTACATTTATTTTTACAGAGTTGGCAATTCAACCATGAGGTCTTACCAAGTTTAAGATACATTTAAATCATCAAATATATAGACTGGAATAAGAAAAGATGTTTTTTACCCTGATCTGGACCTTGACGATAGGCCTTGGCCAGGCGTTACCGCCAAAGTTGGAGCAGCACAACCTTCCGCCATTTTGCCAGTAGTGAAGTGCGCCCTCTCTAGGCGCGAACATTCAGGAAATATAATTGTTTGTACATTTGGCTTCAGGTCGATTATTTAAACCCCAGCTTCGTCTTAATTTCGGCTTCGTTCACGCAGTTTGGAAATGGTGCTGGAGCCGGGTGAAGACTAAGCTGTGGTTTATAAAACGGCCCTAGTTTTCTGATTTGGTTCTAGAAAATTATTATATGGACCCGAAACCGACCCGAAACCGGTAGAGCTGTATTTAATATTTACTACCGATTTATTAAGAATTGTTACTTATCTGAAAGTAAGATACATTTATTTCTTTACATACCGCGGGATGGCAAGTTTAAAGATGGACGTTGCATGATCAAGCGATATTCATACGATGTATAATTTCAGGAACAAAACGGACATGTTTGTCAAATTTGGGATTATTCGGGTTTGTTTGCTTTTTCGTTTTTTTCTTCGGGTTCATTTTTTTTTGGAAGGGGGGGGGGGGGGGGGGTTCGGTCGTTTTTTTCCTATGTCGGGTCGGGTCGGGTCGAGTCGGGTCGAGTCGGGTCGGAGAGTGTAGATCGGTTTGGGTTCGGATTCGGTTTATCATTATTTTAATGTTTCAGGTCGGTTTGGCCTAATCCGATGCACATCAATAGTCTGAAGTGTTTTTAAATGGTATTCGCATTACGTACAGCAACCAACGAAAGTTCGCTCGTGTCCACCGTACCGTCCAAACAGGGCACTGAGAATAACCAATCCGCTTCACGACATTTTATGAAGGAAGCACACGCACCGCAAAAGCATTGTGGGTCATAGCTTCGCTCATCATGCCCACCTTCGGTCGGTCCCACTCCCACCACCATACTACTGGGTGATGGGAAGCGCTTATGCAGCTTCACTGATTTCGGTGAAGGAAACGCACGGCATTCTGGGTAGCGTACCTTTCGAACTACACACACTGACCTCTATAGGTCAGTGACTACACACAGCGCAGCTGGCTAAGCCGCGGAACTGATGTCCTAGAGTTCACAGGTTACACAAAATGTGTGTATTAATTTGTGTTAATAATTTCTCTTCCGTCTTTTTATAGAAAAATGATAGTTTTCGCCAACCGTAAATTCGCGACAATAACAGCAATATGTTTCTACCTTTATATTTCTCAAAATAATTCATTTTTTTTCTTGAAATCTCATTTAACATCAAGGCTAAACATGTTTCTACTTTACTTTTGAACGCAATTGAAACACATTAGTCAGGAAAATGAGTTTTTAAAATGAATCACATTAAATTTAAAATCGTCCTTGAGACCGGCAAAGATGGGAATAGTACGAGTCGAAAGCATAACTCTTCAACAATATAGGGAATGAGAAATGCCGTCTCAAAATTCACTCGAAAACAGTCATGGTCACCAAAACGTGCAGGTGTTCTAAATAAAAATTATTTTCACACCTCATTTTTACAAGCCTCTTAAATAGCCTTCACAGCGAAATAATAATTGAAAATAGTATATAATTATTATTCGACGCAGAAAATAATAAATGTTTACTTAACACCCCATGTCGGCCCAGCTGCGAAAACGGACTTATGGCCCATTTCCGCGGGGGTAATCCCATTGCTCATGTAGCGGACCACACCCACGTCAATTATTAAGGGGGAAGGAAGGAAAAACGGTCCTCTAGTTAAAGTGGACGAGCATTCAACAAAATATGCAATAAACCAGAGACTACTGGCTATGTATATTGGTGACTATCTCCAGAATATAATTTTACAAGACAGCACATTATTGCCCGTATAGTACAATAAAATGAAGGTCAAATGTCACCTTAACATGTACATTAACGCACGCTACAATCTAACAATACAATTTATTATGAAATACACGATCACAAAAATATCAAACAATTTACAACGTTACTCACTGAGAGTTTCTACGAAAGTTACCCTTTCACATGGTTCAGATTAGGAGCATGGCCGGAGCCATGCTCCCTAGAAAATCGAGAGAATTTCAAAGACAATTTATGTTGGTCTTCTCTGCTCGAAGCCCACAAGAGAAGACCTGCTACAAGTTGCCTTTGCGCGGGAAGCACAAGCTAATTACCTTATGCGTTTTATGAAAACATGCAAATCACTTGCAAAACGTTTAGGCATACACAAACAGAGGGCGCACTCACAAAACCTCGTAAAATCCCGTTGCTGCGAGACCGTCAAATCGCTGCAAATAAAACGTCGCTGTGGGTGTACATTATAGACTACGCCCAGACGCAGCGCCCTGACTGTTTTCGTCTGGATGGAGAGAAGCAATGAGTGACAAAGTGCCTTGTCTAAGGTCATTAAAGTCTCAGGCCGGACTCGAACCCACAACCTGTAGCTTCTACCCACAGACTGCGAATCTAATGCTCCAGACCACGATGCAACAGCACACGAAAGTGAAGACTTCATAAGGTATCCAATACAATTTCAAGAAGCCCATAAGATGCCATAGCCCCTAAGGAAAAAATCTCTACAGTCTCTCATGCATGATTGTACAAAAAAACAACACTCCAATGCTTAAAAAAAAGTACATCCAAATGCTTTTGCAATTTAACTTAAGCAATAGTTTTGTCAAAATCATAAGTAAGACGCATAGGGCCTACAACAACTAACTTATGAAGACGCATAGGACCTACAACAACTAACTTATGAAGTTTCATCTTAGTAGATACTACACATTTTGAGAAAACAGGTGAAAAAAAAGTAAGCACAAATTTGATTTTCTTGCCAAATTACCGCACGTAACTAAAATCTACACACCAGCACAATTTCTAAGTCCAACTTCAACAGTTATTTTCTTTTCGAATGAAACCGTTTCAGATAGAACAATCTCACAGGGTAAACCCCTTTGATGTGACCGTTAAACATTGTTTGCCTGCCACTATGTACACGTTTTTCGAACGAAAGGTGATGTATCTATTCACGGCAATGATTTCACAGAACAAGACACATTTTACTTTTGGGTTTTCCATTAAGTCCTGGTGGTGATCTTTGACTTTCGGCGAGACCTTGTTGCTTTGGCTTCGCAGACATCGTTGGAGGCGTGTTCATTGAGACGTCAGTGCTTAGATGTGATGATTGTGCTTTAGTGCTACTCTCCGAGTGGAAATGGGCTGAGAACTTCAGAAATGCAACTCTGCCGTCCTGTACCAATACGACAGCAGTGTTGCATTTTGCGGACATTACTATAGAATTGGTCTTAGCGTACGTGTGATACTTCATCATGTGTTTACCAGTCTTAGTGTCCCACACTTGAATGTAGTTGTCATCCTTGCCACTCGACACCAAGAATCGACCGTCGGGACTGAATATCAGATTGTCGATTTCAGAGTCCTGTGCCTGATTGATGGAATGCTTCAAGGAATGTGATTGGACGTCCCAGATGATGACGTCACTGTCAGCTCCCCCCGATGCTGCCAGGTTTCCGTCGGGGGAGAATGCGGTTGCCTCGACACGAGTCGTGTGCCCTTTCATCGTCGCGATACGTGAGAAGCTGCCGAGGTGCCACAGGTGAACGTCATGGTCCATGCAGCCGGCGACAAGTCTCTTTTGGTCCGGCGACACGGCGATGGATAAGACGCGATCGTCATGACCAAGCTGCGCAATGACCTGCCCTGACCTGCTGTCGATGAGTTGAAGTATCTTAGTCTTTCCTGAGGGGTCGTACATGCTCATCACATAATGGTTGACAAATATGCCATTCCTCAACATGTGGAAATCATACGACCTCAAGTTGATGATTTGCCGTGTCTGCCCTGATTCCAGATGGATTATGCGGATTTCGAACTTGGGCTGGTCGAGTCCCGCCACAAGCCTTTGGTTATCGGGAGTGATGACACAATGAGCTGGGGTGATCCATTGCTCTTGGAACTTGCCTCTGACCGCAAAGTCTGAAAGGCTAAGAACATACCACCCACTGCTTGACCCACGGCTTGATGACCCAACCATGAATGTGTCATCGCTGCTGATGGCAACCGCATAGCACTTTCCATCCATGGGATCCTGGAGAGACTTGATCAACCTCCCACTCTTCAGATCCCAGAGCTTGATGGTTTTATCATCCCCAGTTGTGATCACTTTGTCCCCGGAGTTCAGGATCACTGCTACATACGTATAACCTTCGTGTTTACTGATCATCAATTCTTGATCCTCAGGAGAGGTTGACTTCTTGAGATTCCTCACATCCCAGATACGGACGTTCTTGTCTTCTGATGCCGTGAGAATCTTGGAACCATCCGGTGTCACAGCAACCGACAACACATTTAAGATGTGTGTGAGTTTGGCCTCTATTTCTAACGTGTCCATGTTCAGGACTGCAGCTTCTGACATTTTCAGTGCAACAACCACGTACCTGAAAAACCCAAACCATTCAAAGAATAATCTAAAATATATATATAGGTTTTCTCCTGTCATTTTCGGCAAACGAGCATCCAATTTAATTATCGTGCCTTCGAATTAAAAACGATTTTGCCTCTTCAGTTGTTACCGTGTTTCAAATTCAAAATTCGGGCATTCAATTTAGTTGTTGAGGCATTTCAATTCCTTCAGCAATGTGTCCAAATTTAGCTAATTGTTGTTCGTTTTCGTGACGCACAATCCTCATTCACCTTTTCAAAGCTGTTTTGAATGGAGATTGTTGCTGATTGATTTTTTTCAATTTCGTATTGAGGCAATCAATTTCGCTAAATGAGAATTCAAATACGTACGACAAAAAGGAAAACAAAATAAATTGTTTCATATCTTCACTTATAAGTCAGCAAAATTTATAGTTTTGATATTAATTTATGTTTCCCGTATACTTTGTATGGAGCTCTTTTATTGGTGGTGGTGGTGGGGGGGGGGGGGGGGGGTGGTCTTTGTCTTTATTGGTTGCCTGACCAAAACCTAATTTGCATTTGTTAAACATTAACTTTTAAACATTTGTGAGGTATTTCTTTATGTTTTTTTCTCTTGGTTTCCTATTGTTTATTTATGTTGATTTCTGTGCCAATAAGTAAACCGTATTTATGCCTTTAACATTCTAAAGGAAACACAATTTAACAGTGCGTTTTTTTTTCAGATTGAACAAAATTGGCAGAAATGCCTGCCCAATAATGAATTTGAATGACCGAATATACGTCTCGAAAAAGCTCATGCGAATAAGAATGTTGTTTTCTTGATTTGTTAAATTGGATGGTTATTGTGTTAAATCGAATTACACAACAGTGCGTTTGACCGGTCATAAAACGAAATCGAATTACCATTTTCAGCAGCATTCGATTTCGCGCGAATTGGTTAAATTTGGTGGTTAAATTGGCTTATTTACCGAAAACCTATTACAGGATCCACCGTCATCCATGCCAGGAGAGAAAAAAACAATCATGGGGTACGGTGTCACTTTCCATGGAATGTTATTTATTACAAAATGTAAGATAGCCAGGTGTGCGTATAGGCCTAAAGGCTATGTTATATACTTTTCTAAATTCTGATTCTGAAACATTACCTAAATTGTACCAGATTAAAATCAAACGTACTTTTCGTTTGGAGTAACAGCCATGCTGGTGACATCACTGCCTCTCTCAAAGCCATCTTGTCGCTCGAGGAGCGTTCTCTCTGTGCCCTGTCCAGTCCCGTACATTTTCACGGTACCATTCGTATGACCGGAAATCACGCGAGAGTTGTCTCTCGTGATGTACATGGTTTCAACCGTGGAAGTTGACTCGGGATCTATTGTGTCTCCCAGACACTGCAAGTCTGGGAAGCTGTGGAGTGATACTTCACGGCCGTGGACAGCTAGTAGTCGTCTGTCTTGGGAGAGCGCCACCCTACAGATGGGGAACGAGTCATTATCCTCCATCTCCCGGATCGGCTCCCCTTTCAGCATATCCCAGAGAACCAGCGTGTGATCTTGAGAGAACGATACCGCCACTTGTCGGGCTTCTACCTCGGTTGTAAGAACGCCCTTTATATCGTCTAAAAAATATGAAAGAAGTAACAAAACGTACTTGAATTAGGCATCGAGTTCTTATATCCAGCCTGCGGTATTTGGATGACTCATAGACGTTGCAATAAACCCTAAACTTTCACAAATAAAGTATATAAGCCATTGATGTTTGCTCATTTTTTGTGTTTAACTTACCTGTGTGCTTGTTCAACCAGTGCATAACTCTCCCAGTCTCTAAGTTCCAGATGACTACTACGTGTCTGCTTTCATCGTCGTATTCTTCGTCATCCCAATCTTCATCTTTTTCCATCAACTCCTTCTTTTCCGCCTTGTGTCTTTGTTTGGAGTAGGAAATGATCTCATCATCTTCGTAGTCCGTGTCTTCGTTAGGGTCATCGTCACCGATTCTGGTTCGCAGTCCGGTTACGGCGTATTTCCCGTCCAGACTGATAGCCAGGTTGGACTTGCTTAGCCCCGTGTGCCCTTTTAAACGGTGGGTTAGATCCCCTGTTTCCATATTCCAGACGCATACTTTTCCCGACTTCATGTACTCTCCCATGTGACTGTACGTCACACAACTCTGATCACCCGATGCAATCTCAACCCCGTAAACGGTTTCTCTATGACCTGCCAAAGTGTGCACCAAAGTGCCGTTGTCTACCTGCCAGATTCGAGCGGTGTTATCTTTGGAGCCAGTTAGAACCAACCGGGAGTCACTTGTGATTGCCAAGGAAACTACTTCCTCTGTGTGGCCCTCTAGTGACGTCAGCAACATTCCGTCTGGAGGTGGGACGCATGTGCTGACTGGCAAACATGGGTGAGACAAGCTCCCACTTGTATTGGCTTGGTCCATCAGGGACTTCATTCTTGGAAACTTAGTGGCTGCGTTCATCAATCTTCCCATGACCTCTGGCGCCAATTGGTCAGGATCGTTTGAGATGACGGAAGAAGAGAGTCGTAGGGCGCCTAGAAGTATGCTTATCTCTTCATCGTTTGTATTCTCTTCAGCTTTGTAGAAGTCAGCCAAGATAGCTTGCATGGAGAGGGCCTTTACCTTGCTGAGAAGAAACTCGAAATTAAAAAGCACAGCTATTTTCAGTATGTCCCAGTCCTCAGCTTCTGTCAGATGGAATGGCAGCTGGGTGAGCTTTCGAAGGTTAAAGGTCAGACCAGCTTCAGTTTTTCCCGCAGCTCCTGAGAAGGTGAGTGGTTGGCTGGAAACTTTACGGTCTTCCTCTGCCTCAGCTGGAACCCCAAAACGCTCAACTTGTAAAGCTGAATATCGGCATGGTTTCTTGCGACCATTAGACCACGTTCCGTCAAAATACTCGGCGCATGTCTTGTGAAGCTTTTTCTTAAGGTTGGGATCGTGAAGGTACCTCTGACGGGCTGTCTCAATGAACTGACGATGATACCAAAACATCACTGTCACACCATCTGCATCTCTGTCGACGAGGTACGAACTGAGGTCATTCCGGACTCTTGTCCATAAGGATGGAGGGATTCGACGTACAGGTGGCATCCAGAATTGGTAAACATCATTTAAGACGTCATCGTCTAAGGACAACAGATCATCCAGTTCTGTCTCTGTGAGACCTGTAGGCGACAAGCTGATGTAAGCAAGGGCTCTAGACACAAATATTTGACCGTGGTACTCTTCAAGTCTACCGAATATCTGATTAATCATGTCTTGGATACCTGTCTTGAGAATGCATCTTTCCAGGGGATGGTAAGAGCGCCACTGTGTGGCCTGGTCGAAGACAAGTTTAAGGAACAAAGGAAGGCTGCACTCGGCGACAGCCTTATCAATCAACTCGAGTTGAAAACTCGTGACGTTCTTCTTGGCAGAAGACAACCAGGTCTTCAGGATACCGGTGCCTTCCTCTCTGGAAAAGGGCGCTACTTTAATGTATGGAGATGAATCAGGGAGTCTTTCCTTGACTGTTTCCAGGATGCCGTGCTCCCTCGGAAGTGTCGAAACCACGAGAGCGACGTACGGTGGTAGAGCTTTCGGGAGCCAAACCATTCGATGAGCACCATGTTCACTTGACAACTGATCAAGAGAATCAAGGAAAATGACAAGGGGCTTATCAACCGTGGTGAATTCAATGACTTTAGAGAAGGCTGTAACTAGTTTGTTATATTCGGTAGGAACTTGAAACTCTTGCTCATTATAAACCTGCAGTATCTGTTTGCAGAGTGTCGTCAGGACTCGTTGTATGGATGAGGTATTTGGACTTGTGCCGAGAAATCGTAACACCATGACAGTGCCAGTGCCTTGAAGCCACGACTGCTTTACAAGAGCCGCACACTTTGCCATGATGGACGTCTTCCCGCTTCCCGACTCTCCGTGCAATACCATTGGAACACCACCTTTTCCGTCATCACCCTTCACTCGTCCCACGACGTAGTCTTGCACATTCTTGATGACATCATCCCGACCCTGGAACCCAACACATTTGGTGAGACAGAAAGACAGGTGCTGCAGAACCTCCTGGTGTAAGGGGTCTTCCAGACTAGTAAGCTTCTCCTTCAACACTCCAGCATCGACCATGCTTACCATCTTGGTGTAAAATGTATCTAGAAAACCTTTGATGTACTCTCGGTGTTTCTTATTCTCAAGACTAACCCCATCCTTCGTCCACTCGCCAAGCTCAGTTAGGATTATATTGGATGGCGGGAGTACTTGAGATATTTTCTGATCACGCAAATCAGACAGTAATTCTTGTGCATCGGTGTCTACCTTCCCGGCCTGGGTGTCAATAAACTTTGAGGCTTCTCTCGTCTCAGTCTTGCTCTCCAAATCGCTGAATTTCCGGATGAAACACAAGCAATGCTCCTGCCGGTTAGACTTCACCGTCAGGAGGGCGTGATCAACCTCATCATGAGTAACTGCAATATAAATACCAAACGGTAATAGTTGATTAACACCTGATGGAAATACACTAGAGCAATGGTTTCAGACATTATGGTTGTCAGCATTGTTTGCTTTCCTTTCCTATTTTTAAATTATCAAAAAAGCCAACCTGATATTCTGTATTGCTTGGCCTGGTCTGCTGTCAGCAATCCACGCTTCTCTGCTTCGTTGGCAGCGAAGCGCAACTGGTCCTGGATTAACTCAAACGCTGTCCACCACTCTCCTTTGTGTGCTTTCATTTTCTCTGGTTCGTCTGGTCGATTGAAGTATGGCAGCTTGGAGCTGATTGGCTGAAGGACGTACACGGGCGGTTCGCAGTTGTCATCACGGACAAACCACGCGTCGAGCGTCTCCATTGGCTTGCCGTTGTCAACTAAAGTTTCGCGCAATATTTGAAACTCGTCGTTTTCGATGTTGGGTGGGAATGGTCGGTACCCGTACTTTTGACAGAGAAACGTCTGTAAAAAATACGCAGAGATGGACATGTATAAGGATTGTTAAAGGGTTCTTGCTGGTTTTAAACAAGTATTTTAAAAACTGGTAAACGTTAAAATAGGGAAGTTTAATTGATGATTCTCGAAGCAGAATTGTTTACAAAGTGCTTTAGTTGCGACTCACCACAAAATTGGGACCAACGGAAAGTCGCTGGCAGGCGGCAATCTCCGCCATGCATAATTGTGACGTCATGTGATCATCCGTGGCTTCGTCACGTACCCCCCATCGCATGTCAATAACCTGAAACTCCAAGCCATGGTTAGACTTGCAGTAGTCTTTTAGACGAGGATACGTTTCTCGCATCAGAGCGTTACGTTCTGTGGATGTGTCTATCAAAAGGCAAGAAATAATAAACATTATTTGAAAAACAGTTCAGCCCACGGCACTTGAGAGCTACGTGCAAGTGATCTTTTGCTGAGATTTTGAACTTGAACTTTTGCTGATATTTCTGCCTCGCGAGGCCGTGAAGCAAATATATCCTGTTTGATTTAATTCGCCTCGCGAGGCAAAAATCTCACCGTGTGCGCTGAACCTGAGCTACGTGCTGAGCAAAAAATAATAATAAATAGCCATAACCAGTTCGCGCCGGGATTATTTTAACATCACCGAGCCGACGTGCGGGATTATTTTTTAACGAAACTCGATCTGAGGCGGTTTCAGGCAAATAGTACCGGGAAGCACACCCACGCATTTTCGGCCTTGCTCGCTGCTGACAGACATCTCCGGCCTTGCTCGCGGCGTGTTTATGCGTCATCTGTTTTGAATCTGGAAAAAACTTTGCGTTTATATACGTCATCCGGCGCGAACTAAGCACAAATTTGAAGATTTTTGTTTAGCCCAGCACATTGCTCAGATTCACCGCACACGGTGAGACGGCCGCGCAAGGCGAAGGAAACGAAACTCGGCAAAAGTTCATTGCATACGAGAGCCGTAGCTCTCGTGTGGGGCGGGCTTTATTGGACAGTGTCCATTCTTTATTACGGGAAAGTATACTTTTGGCAACTATCCAAAAACGTAACCGTAACCAAATAATTTTTTCAAAGTCTTACTTGATGTAAGGTTATTGATGACTCCAAACTCCCTGTGAATTTATTCAGCAATCTACCCAAATTTAATTTTAAAGGTATTAAAGAAACAATTGTCGTATGTCAACTTCAGCGTCGGATTCAATTCTTCTTAAAATAGTAGTTTTAGCTGCATTTTAATACTTTCCCTTTATTTAAATATAGATACATAATCTATAATTACTTCTATACATTAAATGATTACAGGTTGCCCGGACAAGGCCAAGCTTCAGCTAGGCCAACGTGAACAATATTAGTGTGTGAAATATCCCCCGAGTTTCCCTTAATTTTGTGTAGGTAATACATGCATTCTCTATTAATTATTATGAAGGCAAACATCAACAATACAAAATAATTATAACATTGCAACCAGTGGCGATTCTTATTTGGAAAATAATTGTGTACGTATTCTGAGAAATGTGTACTATGTCCCAACTGGGACACCGTAGTAGAAATGTGTGCACTTTCGTCGTTCGGACATGGTTCGAATGAGGCTGAATCTGGTGCCACTCCAGTCCGTGCCGGCCAGCTTTAACGATTGAATTTGACGTTGAATCTGGTGGTAGCTTGACGCTGCCATGCCCGAGATACGATAGATAAGAGTTCTCACCTGTAAATGTTGAACTGGTGAATATCCTGACGACTTTAGAACGTTGCCTTGGTAACTCAACGCTTAAATCTCCAAATAACACGACTCTTCCTGCGTCTGTAGTGCAGCTGCTCGCTTCTTTACTAGGGTCAGGCGCCATGTTGGGGGGGGGGGGGGGGGGGGGGGGGGGCAGACCAAAATATCGAATGGATAAAAAGACTCTTTAGAGCAACTGTTGCAACATCACATTGATAATTGTTGACATGATCATGAGCTACGTGCTTGCACTGCCGTGCAGACGTCTTATTGGTACCGACACTCATGTGAAAACACAATCCTTCATGTTTCAACATGGAGAAATAAGAAAGGCCACTCCATGGTTTCAAGGAGGCTATATTTGTCGACGACACTAGCAGAATTGTATTGGCAACTCTGAAATATGTCTATATAGAATGACCTTGTACTGTTCAGGCTAGTGCAGTATTATGAACACAGCTCTTGTGTGCCATAGCAACAAAATATTGATTGACTTTGACCTTTGTATCATATTATGGTACCCTTCACTGCTTCCGTTTTTAGGGCGACATTAGGTTTGTTTGCTTGTTGTCCGCATGCTTCAACTCGTATACAACGCCCTCTTGCTTTTTCTCAAACAAATGAATAGGTACGGTAACCGGAAGGTAGAGGACGTCTTTTCAATCACTTTTTTTTTATATTACAAATTAGTTTAGGATATTCGAGATTTAACAATAGTCGACAGAAAAATAAATTGGCAAGGCGGGACTTGGATTGCCAATTTCTTTGTTCACTTTAAAATGCATGCAAATTTGCCTAGTCAAGCAGTCCTCATTGAGTGATTCCCACAATGTCGCTTCCCATGTCGTATCGTAAAATTCGGCGTGATTTTTCCCACACAAAATTCGGGTGTTTATGATGATGACTTCTGACTAGCGCCCCCGAACAAAGATATTGACAATTTAGTGTTTAAGAGCCGTTTTCAGGAATGTTTCAGCCGATCTTTTGTTGTATTCGTCGAGCCCATTAATAATGCAGTTTACGACCCAGTCGATAAAACTAGCGCATGTGCATTCGAATTTTTTTGTCAGATCAATTTGTTGTATATTTCGACCATCACATAAATGATACCGGTATAATACTAGTTTCCTAAATAGCTGCGTCATGATCTGTTTTTGTCGCCAGCAGCTACCTGACCTACAATTTAGACGTCTGGACATACAAAAATTGGTGGTTTTTTTTTAGATTAAGGAACCAGACTAGGTTGAAGCAAATCACAATGATCTAAACTGAACAAAGGACTTGGACAAGTTTACGCACAGGTGCGGTTGCCATGACACAAAATATTGCTTACATTTGCTAGGCAACCACTGCACAGTGAGAGATGTGTTTACACGGTGCAGCGGTAATAATTATTATATCGTTTGATCATGCATATTATCGATTTAAAGGGGTAGTCCAGGAATCGCCCAATTGGGCCACAAAACTCAATTTGAAGTAAATAATGTTTATCTGAAAGTTCATCATAAAGTAGGATATAGTCTGATTCCAGCTAGTCTAGCCCTAGACCCCTAGTATGGAATTCCATTGCTGCCATTTACCCTTGTGTTATTTCGGCGCCCACCACGCGCGCAGATTCGTTAACGCTGTCTCTTTTTCAAATCCCGGCTTCGTGTGCGTTCTGGTCTCACGCATGCGTAGTTTACAAAATGCGGCTGGATCCATGTTCGCACTGGAGCCGACGTTTGACAAACGTACTAGCTAGACCCCTTGTGTTATTTCGGCGCCCACCACGCGCGCAGATTCGTTAACGCTGTCTCTTTTTCAAATCCCGGCTTCGTGTGCGTTCTGGTCTCACGCATGCGTAGTTTACAAAATGCGGCTGGATCCATGTTCGCACTGGAGCCGACGTTTGACAAACGTACATGATTTTGGATTCCCCTAAGGGTCTAGCACTAGTTGGCAAGCAATTGTTAACTTTAACCTTAGTTTTCGACGATTCTCCCTCGCTTTTCCGAGGGATCCAATCAGCGACCGAGTTTGAGCCTCATCATGAATTATTCATTATACACAAATACAGGATATGACTAGGTATGTGTACACAAGACAGTGTACATGTAATGTACATTGTACATGTACAGTGTATGTGATGGCGACTGTATGCACGTATTGGCATCGCGCGAAATGTGCAGACTTAATAGCATTGTGTGGCCGATCTTCCGGGGCAGTGCTACTAGTGCAAGCTAGCTGCAGCCGGCAACCGGCGCGGCCTGGCCGCATTGTACCCGTACTGATCTTGTCGAGTCCCGCTGCAGCATCGCTTTAGGAGTTAGTAATGTGGTGCCGCGGAGAAGGGAAGTTTTTTTTTATTCCAGTGTATGGAACCATAGAGAAAGGAACAGATCGAACGTACGTCATTTTGGCTACGTTTCCCTGAAATCAAAGGAAACATTATCATTTCGTGGTTTCACTCATCACAAATTTAAACACCAAAGACAAATACCTCTGCACCCGCAGTCACAAATAAACGCCGGGGCAGCCATAATTTGCTGTGTCGATGTATAATGTACATTGTACATGTACATGTACATGTGTACACAGGTCAATCGCGGCGAGTCTGGACATGTTTTGCGCGACTCAGGTCTGCACGTATTTGCTTAACTGTCCATCATTATCACGTGATATGAGTACTGCATATATTACAATAGTCTGACCTCGCCCCTAATGAGCCAACTTATCCAAGACCTTCAACAGGGTCCAGTTCACGGGTGGCTGTTCGTCGTGAAATAGCGCCCTCTATAACATCGGTGGTTTGTGTCAGTGATCGCGAAATAAACAACACGAAGGTCTTGGAACCAAGACTAGGTGATGGGAAGCGCTTATGCAGCTTCACTGATTTCGGTGAAGGAAACGCACGGCATTCTGGGTAGCGTACCTTTCGAACTACACACAGCGCAGCTGGCTAAGCCGCGGAACTGATGTCCTAGAGTTCACAGGTTACACAAAATGTGTGTATTAATTTGTGTTGATAATTTCTCTTCCGTCTTTTTATAGAAAAATGATAGTTTTCGCCAACCGTAAATTCGCGACAATAACAGCAATATGTTTCTACCTTTATATTTCTCAAAATAATTCTTTTTTTTTCTTGAAATCTCATTTAACATCAAGGCTAAACATGTTTCTACTTTACTTTTGAACGCAATTGAAACACATTAGTCAGGAAAATGAGTTTTTAAAATGAATCACATTAAATTTAAAATCGTCCTTGAGACCGGCAAAGATGGGAATAGTACGAGTCGAAAGCATAACTCTTCAACAATATAGGGAATGACAAATGCCGTCTCAAAATTCACTCGAAAACAGTCATGGTCACCAAAACGTGCAGGTGTTCTAAATAAAAATTATTTTCACACCTCATTTTTACAAGCCTTTTAACCCTGCCAAATTGGCACAAATATGTTAATACCCTCCCGTACCACGGTGCCAATTTGGCACAAACATTTTCAACCCCTTCTCTACCGATGGGCCATTTGGAACAATCCAACCGCAAAGGTTTCTAAAAGCATAATAGCCCCCTCAGTTGAGCACACCTTTCTGATTGGTAGCTTTATGGCACGAGCGCATTCTTTGAAGCATTATATGTGAGAGCGTGGGGCGCGCACGCGCTGTTCATTTTTACCGCGCGTCTCCGGTGGTGGTACTGTGGATGCAAGTTCACAAACACATGAGCATCATGGAAGATGAAGAATTATTGCAGGAATTGTTAGCGGATAGTGACTCCGAAATGTCGTCCGAAACTAGCGACGCAGTCACCGAGACAGACGACAGTGAAGACGACTGTGTACCCGAGTTCTCGGCAAAGTCAAAGAACATGAAGAAGCCGAAACAAGCAAAGCTTGATTTTCGAAGTGGATGGAGTGAAGCTGGACCAACGTGGCGTCAAAATGCACCCGTATACACAGGTAGGCAACCTACATGTACTAAATGATCATAAACACATTGATTCATTAATTAGTTGGCAAGAATTGAGAAGTTGACCATTGCTCCCCCACCCTTTATATTGCTTGCATCTTTTTCTAAGGCTAAAGAGAAATGAAAAGTTTCACACAGATTCAATGTCATGCCATATTTGTTCGGAAATGAAACATCTGGTGTTGAATTGGTAAAATAAGCAAAACAATGCGGAAGAAAATACAAAGGTGTCACTTGACATTAAAATACGGTCACACTAATTCATGGGCAGAGATCCCGTTTTTGAAGAGCGCCCTCAAGTGTTCAGTAATTCTCTCTGAACGAGTCTGACACAGGGTACACGTCACTGACCTCAACACCTGGACGGATCATTGTCCATATTCTGCTGTGCTAACACTTGAAGTCGGCGCGAATTGGAAGTGCAACATGGCGTCACTGCTGTGAGCCAATGAAATGTCCAGTTGTAGAGGTCAGTGGATTTACCAACCAACTGAACTCTACACCTGGACATTTCATTGGCTCACAGAGTGACTTCGTGGGTCCGCCATGTTGCACTTCTCTGCATGCCGACTTCAAAATGAAACAATGGATGATCTGTCCATGTATAGAGGTCAGTGGTACACGTGTGCATGGCAGATTTACACAGGGTCACAATCACAGACAGCAACAACTGCAGACTCGGAGAGACAAAGTGAAGCAGACCATTTATTTATTTTATTTATTTATTCCATTTCTTTACCCAGGGTGTGCCCAAACAGTTTAAAACTGGTTTTCATTGGGGCCCTGCATACATCATCAAATAAAATAACAGTACATATTATAAATACAAGGATATTACAGGAATTCTAAACATTAATACTAATTCTGATTTACGAGATAGGCGAAAACCCGCCAAATAAAAAACCCTTTTAGGTGAAAAATAAGAAGGGGAAATTCCCATCCGGCTCCACATTATGGTGGCAACCAAGTTCTAACTCCGTAGATCAGCGCAATTGGCATAATATAACACTCAGATGGCATGTCGGAGCTCTGATTTAAATGTGCTTAATGAGTCCAATGTTCGCAATTGTTCGGGCAGATTATTCCAAATATTTGCACCACTCACAGCGAAACTTGTGGCGTAGCATTCTTTTTTGGCGAAAGGAACTTTCAGTGCCGTGTGGGTTGATTGCCTTGTTTCGCGAATTACTGTAAGTGGTTTGAAAATATTTGTCATGTACAAAGGAGTCATTTTGTTGATACTTTTGACGACAAGAATAGCCTTTTTTGACTTGACTCTTTTTGAAAAAGGGGCCCAATTAAGACGAGCAAACATATCCTCTGAAGGGGTGAGGAAGGTACATTTAAGGATTATCCGCGCGGCTCTTTTGAGACATTTGTTTAACATATTATCGTGAGATATGTACCTTCCTCCCCACACAGTACAACAATACTCTAATGTTGGCATAACTAGACTTACAAATAGTGTGTGCAAGCTGTGCTGAGGAATACAATCACGGATTCTTCTTAGTATACCTAATTTAGACACCACATTTTTTCTTACGTATTCGACATGTGGGGCCCAACTTAATGCTTCATCAATAATTACACGCAAACATTTATAAGACTTCACATTTTCAATACGACTACCAGCAATGCATACATTTAAATTAACATTAGATATTTTCTGCCTAGTACCAATAAGCATGCATTTGGTTTTGGTGGCATTTAAAGCTAGCTTGTTCCTTCCGCACCAGTTGTGAAAACTAGTAAGAGCTGTATTTAAGCTACTTTCTATTATATTAATGTTGGAGGAGCTACACGTTAATGTGGAGTCATCTGCATACATAAATAAGTTGCAGTTTGGAGCAATACAAAATGGAAGGTCACTAGTATAAACAATGAATAAAAGTGGACCTAGTATCGACCCCTGTGGAACACCAGTGTTTACGGACAGGACCTTTGATATGGTGCCGCCAATATTCACAGACTGACTACGTTCACTTAGGTACGACTTAAACCAATTTATTACAGAGGATGACATATTCATCCTTTCTAGTTTCTTTAGTAAGATTTCATGATCAACACAATCAAATGCTTTACTGAGGTCTATAAACACACTGCCTGTAACTTGTCCATCCCGCTAGAGTACCTCTACCTGGCCAAGTTGTCTTGGAACTTTTGAACGGATTGGACAATCGGGGTCATTGCATCTTTGCAGACAATTGGTACACCAGCCCTGCTCTCGTCAACAAGTTGACACAGCGTGGATTTGGCTTTTGCGGAACTGTGCGGTATACCACTCAAGGAGTTTCCAAATTTGCTAACCCAAAAAAAGTTTCCCATGGCTAAAGGACAGATTCCTCGCTTTTACGACAAGTCCGGACAATTGTGTGTTACCTGGCAGGACAAGAAGCGCGTGACACTCTTGTCAAACTATGGGGACTGTAGTGTTACAAGTAGGCAAATTCGTTGTAAGAAGAGTCCCACAGGTTACCGTGACATTAGCAAACCCAATGTTGTCAGTGAGTACAACAAGCACATGGGAGGAACTGATCTTGCAGGACAGCAATGCGTGTACTATGCACATGCACACAGATCGGTCAGGTGGTGGAAAAGGGTATTTTTGGCCATTCTAGACATATGTGTACTAAATGCCAGAATACTGTATAATAGCATTCACACAAACCGCACACTGTCAAATGTGGACTTTAGGATGTATTTGATCCAAGGTCTGCTGTTGACCTGGAAAAACGGCCCTGTCACACATGTCCAAATGAGCAATCCATGTGTTTCAGAAGGTGCACAACATTTCCCTGGCAAAAATGTAACTGGGAAGAAGCGCGACTGCATTGTTTGTAGCACAAAAGCTCAGAGAAGGCAAACCCGCACGATTTGCAAACAGTGTAACAAGCCCATGTGTGTCATTGGGTGTTTTGAGAAATTTCACTCCCCTTGAATTCATTAAATTTGCCTGGTCACACGTGTCTAAAGCTGAGAAATGAGGAAAGAATTCCATATTTCAAAGTGAATAAAAACAGAAACCTTGTATTATCAGGAATGAGAACTAAGTACATTACTTGGGACCTGTTGTACATGTAGTATCCAGATTTGACTTGTATGACAAGGTGAAATACTTCTAATCTCGAGAGTTATTGGTCACAATAAATACTATTACAACTTATTTAATGCAACCGAAACAATCCTACTCTGAGCCCCCCCCCCCCCCGGTTCAATGTAGAGTGTTATGTGGAAGGTTGGCGCGCGATGGTCGAGTGCCAACATTGAACCGGGGGGGGGGGGGGGGTGGTGGTGCACAAAAGCATTTATATTTGGACAAAGGGAGAATGTTCCATAATTTATTGTCAACCGAGTGGAAGAAAAAAAAAAGATAATTTACACATGAAAGAAAATGTCCAAGTATTTTCTTATACAAACTTGAAATTGTCTCACTCCTCATTTGGCGTTTCTTCAGATTTACACTTCTTGGTAGTTGTCAAGTAATATTAAGGACAACAAAGTGGCAGCGAGATATGGAATTCTTTCCGTAATTGTTAGCTGTAGTGTTTCAAGTATACTTCCTTTCACTAGTGGAAATGTTGCTTTATACATTTGCATCACTGACCTCAACACCTGGACGGATCATTGTCCATATTCTGCTGTGCTAACACTTGAAGTCGGCGCGAACTGGAAGTGCAACATGGCGTCACTGCTGTGAGCCAATGAAATGTCCAGTTGTAGAGGTCAGTGGATTTACCAACCAACTGAACTCTACACCTGGACATTTCATTGGCTCACAGAGTGACTTCGTGGGTCCGCCATGTTGCACTTCTCTGCATGCCGACTTCAAAATGAAACAATGGATGAGGTCAGTGATTTGCATACACTCCAAGGCTGGAGCACTAGACCAATGCAAACTGTAGAGGGCAGTATGCAAGGAAATTGACCAATTTGGGTGTGGTATTGAGCGGGTAGTGTGTCTGTTTGTACTATGGTACTGAGGGGTGCATAATACAGAAATGGTGTGGTACTGAAAGGGTTAAATAGCCTTCACAGCGAAATAATAATTGAAAATATAGGTTTTCCCGGCCGATTTCGCAAAATGTTCATACACTTCTGAAAATCGGGCATTCGTTTTTGTCTTAATCTGGATGCACGTCTTAATTACCATTTTCAATTCAGCGAACGTTCATTCGTTTTCATTGTCTGTGCAGGCTGGTTTTAGGAAACAGACAGCCAATTACGTTACCTGTGCATTCATTTACGCAAGCACACATTTTCGCGCGGAGTTTGGAAATACAATTTCGTGACTGTGCAAACAAATGTATGCTTTGTTCATTCAAAATAGCAGGTTACGTTACAGAATTCCAAACCTGCTACCAAATCTTATAAAATCAAGCAGAAATTGAAGCGTATTGGCACAGATCATTTGATAATCGACTTCAATCAACCCGTACGTAATGGCAGCACGAGGCCATTATAGACGAACCTCTAATGTTGACCGAAACCGTCTCATTGATGCCTTTGAGAGTATAGTGCAGACTATATCTGCAGACTGCCGATACTCTCGGTATAAATCGATCCACCGCAAGAACAAACGTCCCTACGATTGTGAAGGCCACAGAGACCAACTTCCGAAAGGTGGATCTAGAAACCGAAAAGTTGACGAGGACATGCGTGCAACACTGGAGAGACTTCTTGATGAAAATTCATTATTGACTCTGGTGCAAATGAAGCAGCAAATTGAGGTTAGCCTTCCTCATAAACCGATCGTGTCTACAAGCACCATCGCTCGCACCTTGAACGGCATGCTAATGACACTTAAGATGGCGGAGGATGTCCCAGACCTGCGCAACGCAGCACGCGTTTTAGATGCTAGACGCGAGTATGCCAATTGGTTCTTGCGCAAGGGTGTACTGGGGCGTCTCGAGACTGGTTATAACCAATAGACTCGTAGATCACAGAGCTCCTCGTGGAGAACCAGCAAGGCGAGTTGTACATAATCAGCAAGGTAAACAAGTCAACATTACCTTTGCTACATCCGATGAGGTTGCACTTGTAAATCACACAATTTCTTCTGAATCCGTGACTCGAGCTACCGTTGAGGATTTCCTTGCCTCAACGGTTGACGAGTGCCGCAGGTTATATCTCGAAGAAGAGCGTATCTACCTCATATATGATAACGCTCGCCCACACGTCAGAGCTCAACTACCACCAGACGTCATCAACAATTTGTCATCAAACGTCTTCCTCCGTATTCACCATTCTTGAATCCGACTGAAATGGCACATTCAGCGTTCAAGGCAGGGGTGAAGCAGATGCTTGGGCTTCCCGAATGGCAGCATCGTATGGGAGACCAAGCTGCAAGAGCGCAAGAAGGGGGTTAACCTCCAAGTCTGGAGATCTACCTGTTTACAGGAAATAGCCCGTAACAACATCGGATAAATAACACACGACAAATGCACAAGGTGGTACGCTCATGCACAAACTTATCTCCCTCAATGCCTCCCAAGAGAACCGATTGAGGGCTAAATTCTAACTGTCACAACATGTAGTTAGTGGTGGCGTTGAAGGGAAGGGGGTGGGTGACAAAATATAAAGCAAAGAGGTATAAAAAACAACCTTCTTTATGTTAGATAATGTAGATAAATAATGGAAATAAAATTTAAACAAAATCGAACAAACAAGAAAAAAACCGAGTATTTTGATCTTTATTTAATGTTAATCAGTATTCAACTACAGTGATCTTTGTTTTCAACCAATAAAGCACGATACAGCTTAGAATTTCATTTTAAATTGATTTCAGATAAAACTAATTTGACCGACTGTAAATGAAAAAGAAACTCCTAATTTCTATTTGAGTGCCAGTGGCATTAAACTAAAAGTGAAATAGAATGGTCAATGTTTGAAATTGCCCCCTAACAGCGAAAAAGTAAGTCTTGTAAACGAATTTGACTGGACATAAACGAAAGCGTCTGCACAATCACGTAATTGATTGAACGGAAATGGAATCGAATACTCTGGTAGTGAAAATGAAACGCGTGTTCAGAGCGATTCTCAAAATCAGACGAAAAAGAATGCCCGATTTTCAGAAGTGAATGAACATTTTGCGAAATTGGCCGGGAAAACCTATAGTATATAATAATATTCGACGCAGAAAATAATAAATGTTTACTTAACACCCCATGTCGGCCCAGCTGCGAAAACGGACTTATGGCCCATTTCCGCGGGGGTAATCCCATTGCTCATGTAGCGGACCACACCCACGTCAATTATTAAGGGGGAAGGAAGGAAAAACGGTCCTCTAGTTAAAGTGGACGAGCATTCAACAAAATATGCAATAAACCAGAGACTACTGGCTATGTATATTGGTGACTATCTCCAGAATATAATTTTACAAGACAGCACATTATTGCCCGTAGTACAATAAAATGAAGGTCAAATGTCACCTTAACATGTACATTAACGCACGCTACAATCTAACAATACAATTTATTATGAAATACACGATCGCGAAAATGTACAATTATCACAAAAATATCAAACAATTTACAACGTTACTCACTGAGAGTTTCTACGAAAGTTACCCTTTCACATGGTTCAGAGTAGGAGCATGGCCGGAGCCATGCTCCCTAGAAAATCGAGAGAATTTCAAAGACAATTTATGTTGGTCTTCTCTGCTCGAAGCCCACAAGAGAAGACCTGCTACAAGTTGCCTTTGCGCGGGAAGCACAAGCTAATTACCTTATGCGTTTTATGAAAACATGCAAATCACTTGCAAAACGTTTAGGCATACACAAACAGAGGGCGCACTCACAAAACCTCGTAAAATCCCGTTGCTGCGAGACCGTCAAATCGCTGCAAATAAAACGTCGCTGTGGGTGTACACCTCATTATAGACTACGCCCTGACGCAGCGCCCTGACTGTTTTCGTCTGGATGGAGAGAAGCAATGAGTGACAAAGTGCATTGTCTAAGGTCATTAAAGTCTCAGGCCGGACTCGAACCCACAACCTGTAGCTTCTACCCACAGACTGCGAATCTAATGCTCCAGACCACGATGCAACAGCACACGAAAGCCTGATCCACGGTCCCAAAAATTGAAGTGAAGACTTCATAAGGTATCCAATACAATTTCAAGAAGCCAATAAGATGCCATAGCCCCTGAGGAAAAAACTGCTTTCTCTACAGTCTCTCATGCATGATTGTACAAAAAAAAACACTCCAATGCTTAAAACAAAATGCTTTTGCAATTTAACTTGAGCAATAGTTTTGTCAAAATCATAATTAAGACGCATACACCGGCACAATTTCAACTTCAACTATTTTCTTTTCGAATGAAACCGTTTCAGATAGAACAATCTCACAGGGTAAACCCCTTTGATGTGACTGTTAAACATTGTTTGCCTGCCACTGTGTACACGTTTTCCGAACGAAAAGTCGCTGTCTGATGTATCTTTTCACGGCAATGGTTTCACAGAACAAGACACATTTTACTTTTGGGTTTTCCATTAAGTCCTGGTGGTGATCTTTGACTTTCGGCGAGACCTTGTTGCTTTGGCTTCGCAGACATCGTTGGAGGCGTGTTCATTGAGACGTCAGTGCTTAGATGTGATGATTGTGCTTTAGTGCTACTCTCCGAGTGGAAATGGGCTGAGAACTTCAGAAATGCAACTCTGCCGTCCTGTACCAATACGACAGCAGTGTTGCATTTTGCGGACATTACTATAGAATTGGTCTTAGCGTACGTGTGATACTTCATCATGTGTTTACCAGTCTTAGTGTCCCACACTTGAATGTAGTTGTCATCCTTGCCACTCGACACCAAGAATCGACCGTCGGGACTGAATATCAGATTGTCGATTTCAGAGTCCTGTGCCTGATTGATGGAATGCTTCAAGGAATGTGATTGGACGTCCAAGATGATGACGTCACTGTCAGCTCCCCCCGATGCTGCCAGGTTTCCGTCGGGGGAGAATGCGGTTGCCTCGACACGAGTCGTGTGCCCTTTCATCGTCGCGATACGTGAGAAGCTGCCGAGGTGCCACAGGTGAACGTCATGGTCTATGCAGCCGGCGACAAGTCTCTTTTGGTCCGGCGACACGGCGATGGATAAGACGCGATCGTCATGACCAAGCTGCGCAATGACCTGCCCTGACCTGCTGTCGATGAGTTGAAGTATCTTAGTCTTTCCTGAGGGGTCGTACATGCTCATCACATAATGGTTGACAAATATGCCATTCCTCAACATGCGGAAATCATACGACCTCAAGTTGATGATTTGCCGTGTCTGCCCTGATTCCAGATGGATTATGCGGATTTCGAACTTGGGCTGGTCGAGTCCCGCCACAAGCCTTTGGTTATCGGGAGTGATGACACAATGAGCTGGGGTGATCCGTTGCTCTTGGAACTTGCCTCTGACCGCAAAGTCTGAAAGGCTAAGAACATACCACCCACTGCTTGACCCACGGCTTGATGACCCAACCATGAATGTGTCATCGCTGCTGATGGCAACTGCATAGCACTTTCCATCCATGGGATCCTGGAGAGACTTGATCAACCTCCCACTCTTCAGATCCCAGAGCTTGATGGTTTTATCATCCCCAGTTGTGATCACTTTGTCCCCGGAGTTCAGGATCACTGCTACATACGTATAACCTTCGTGTTTACTGATCATCAATTCTTGATCCTCAGGAGAGGTTGACTTCTTGAGATTCCTCACATCCCAGATACGGACGTTCTTGTCTTCTGATGCCGTGAGAATCTTGGAACCATCCGGTGTCACAGCAACCGACAACACATTTAAGATGTGTGTGAGTTTGGCCTCTATTTCTAACGTGTCCATGTTCAGGACTGCAGCTTCTGACATTTTCAGTGCAACAACCACGTACCTGAAAAACCCAAACCATTCAAAGAATAATCTAAAATATATATATAGGTTTTCTCCTGTCATTTTCGGCAAACGAGCATCCAATTTAATTATCGTGCCTTCGAATTAAAAACGATTTTGCCTCTTCAGTTGTTACCGTGTTTCAAATTCAAAATTCGGGCATTCAATTTAGTTGTTGAGGCATTTCAATTCCTTCAGCAATGTGTCCAAATTTAGCTAATTGTTGTTCGTTTTCGTGACGCACAATCCTCATTCACCTTTTCAAAGCTGTTTTGAATGGAGATTGTTGCTGATTGATTTTTTTTCAATTTCGTATTGAGGCAATCAATTTCGCTAAATGAGAATTCAAATACGTACGACAAAAAGGAAAACAAAATAAATTGTTTCATATCTTCACTTATAAGTCAGCAAAATTTATAGTTTTTATATTCATTTATGTTTCCCGTATACTTTGTATGGAGCTCTTTTATTGGTGGTGGTGGTGGGGGGGGGGGGGGGGGGGGTGGTCTTTGTCTTTATTGGTTGCCTGACCAAAACCTAATTTGCATTTGTTAAACATTAACTTTTAAACATTTGTGAGGTATTTCTTTATGTTTTTTTCTCTTGGTTTCCTATTGTTTATTTATGTTGATTTCTGTGCCAATAAGTAAACCGTATTTATGCCTTTAACATTCTAAAGGAAACACAATTTAACAGTGCGGATTTTTTTCAGATTGAACAAAATTGGCAGAAATGCCTGCCCAATAATGAATTTGAATGACCGAATATACGTCTCGAAAAAGCTCATGCGAATAAGAATGTTGTTTTCTTGATTTGTTAAATTGGATGGTTATTGTGTTAAATCGAATTACACAACAGTGCGTTTGACCGGTCATAAAACGAAATCGAATTACCATTTTCAGCAGCATTCGATTTCGCGCGAATTGGTTAAATTTGGTGGTTAAATTGGCTTATTTACCGAAAACCTATTACAGGATCCACCGTCATCCATGCCAGGAGAGAAAAAAACAATCATGGGGTACGGTGTCACTTTCCATGGAATGTTATTTATTACAAAATGTAAGATAGCCAGGTGTGCGTATAGGCCTAAAGGCTATGTTATATACTTTTCTAAATTCTGATTATGAAACATTACCTAAATTGTACCAGATTAAAATCAAACGTACTTTTCGTTTGGAGTAACAGCCATGCTGGTGACATCACTGCCTCTCTCAAAGCCATCTTGTCGCTCGAGGAGCGTTCTCTCTGTGCCCTGTCCAGTCCCGTACATTTTCACGGTACCATTCGTATGACCGGAAATCACGCGAGAGTTGTCTCTCGTGATGTACATGGTTTCAACCGTGGAAGTTGACTCGGGATCTATTGTGTCTCCCAGACACTGCAAGTCTGGGAAGCTGTGGAGTGATACTTCACGGCCGTGGACAGCTAGTAGTCGTCTGTCTTGGGAGAGCGCCACCCTACAGATGGGGAACGAGTCATTATCCTCCATCTCCCGGATCGGCTCCCCTTTCAGCATATCCCAGAGAACCAGCGTGTGATCTTCAAGAGAACGATACCGCCACTTGTCGGGCTTCTACCTCGGTTGTAAGGACGCCCTTTATATCGTCTAAAAAATATGAAAGAAGTAACAAAACGTACTTGAATTAGGCATCGAGTTCTTATATCCAGCCTGCGGTATTTGGATGACTCATAGACGTTGCAATAAACCCTAAACTTTCACAAATAAAGTATATAAGCCATTGATGTTTGCTCATTTTTTGTGTTTAACTTACCTGTGTGCTTGTTCAACCAGTGCATAACTCTCCCAGTCTCTAAGTTCCAGATGACTACTACGTGTCTGCTTTCATCGTCGTATTCTTCGTCATCCCAATCTTCATCTTTTTCCATCAACTCCTTCTTTTCCGCCTTGTGTCTTTGTTTGGAGTAGGAGATGATCTCATCATCTTCGTAGTCCGTGTCTTCGTTAGGGTCATCGTCACCGATTCTGGTTCGCAGTCCGGTTACGGCGTATTTCCCGTCCAGACTGATAGCCAGGTTGGACTTGCTTAGCCCCGTGTGCCCTTTTAAACGGTGGGTTAGATCCCCTGTTTCCATATTCCAGACGCATACTTTCCCCGACTTCATGTACTCTCCCATGTGACTGTACGTCACACAACTCTGATCACCCGATGCAATCTCGACCCCGTAAACGGTTTCTCTATGACCTGCCAAAGTGTGCACCAAAGTGCCGTTGTCTACCTGCCAGATTCGAGCGGTGTTATCTTTGGAGCCAGTTAGAACCAACCGGGAGTCACTTGTGATTGCCAAGGAAACTACTTCCTCTGTGTGGCCCTCTAGTGACGTCAGCAACATTCCGTCTGGAGGTGGGACGCATGTGCTGACTGGCAAACATGGGTGAGACAAGCTCCCACTTGTATTGGCTTGGTCCATCAGGGACTTCATTCTTTGAAACTTAGTGGCTGCGTTCATCAATCTTCCCATGACCTCTGGCGCCAATTGGTCAGGATCGTTTGAGATGACGGAAGAAGAGAGTCGTAGGGCGCCAAGAAGTATGCTTATCTCTTCATCGTTTGTATTCTCTTCAGCTTTGTAGAAGTCAGCCAAGATAGCTTGCATGGAGAGGGCCTTTACCTTGCTGAGAAGAAACTCGAAATTAAAAAGCACAGCTATTTTCAGTATGTCCCAGTCCTCAGCTTCTGTCAGATGGAATGGCAGCTGGGTGAGCTTTCGAAGGTTAAAGGTCAGACCAGCTTCAGTTTTTCCCGCAGCTCCTGAGAAGGTGAGTGGTTGGCTGGAAACTTTACGGTCTTCCTCTGCCTCAGCTGGAACCCCAAAACGCTCAACTTGTAAAGCTGAATATCGGCATGGTTTCTTGCGACCATTAGACCACGTTCCGTCAAAATACTCGGCGCATGTCTTGTGAAGCTTTTTCTTAAGGTTGGGATCGTGAAGGTACCTCTGACGGGCTGTCTCAATGAACTGACGATGATACCAAAACATCACTGTCACACCATCTGCATCTCTGTCGACGAGGTACGAACTGAGGTCATTCCGGACTCTTGTCCATAAGGATGGAGGGATTCGACGTACAGGTGGCATCCAGAATTGGTAAACATCATTTAAGACGTCATCGTCTAAGGACAACAGATCATCCAGTTCTGTCTCTGTGAGACCTGTAGGCGACAAGCTGATGTAAGCAAGGGCTCTAGACACAAATATTTGACCGTGGTACTCTTCAAGTCTACCGAATATCTGATTAATCATGTCTTGGATACCTGTCTTGAGAATGCATCTTTCCAGGGGATGGTAAGAGCGCCACTGTGTGGCCTGGTCGAAGACAAGTTTAAGGAACAAAGGAAGGCTGCACTCGGCGACAGCCTTATCAATCAACTCGAGTTGAAAACTCGTGACGTTCTTCTTGGCAGAAGACAACCAGGTCTTCAGGATACCGGTGCCTTCCTCTCTGGAAAAGGGCGCTACTTTAATGTATGGAGATGAACCAGGGAGTCTTTCCTTGACTGTTTCCAGGATGCCGTGCTCCCTCGGAAGTGTCCAAACCACGAGAGCGACGTACGGTGGTAGAGCTTTCGGGAGCCAAACCATTCGATGAGCACCATGTTCACTTGACAACTGATCAAGAGAATCAAGGAAAATGACAAGGGGCTTATCAACCGTGGTGAATTCAATGACTTTAGAGAAGGCTGTAACTAGTTTGTTATATTCGGTAGGAACTTGAAACTCTTGCTCATTATAAACCTGCAGTATCTGTTTGCAGAGTGTCGTCAGGACTCGTTGTATGGATGAGGTATTTGGACTTGTGCCGAGAAATCGTAACACCATGACAGTGCCAGTGCCTTGAAGCCACGACTGCTTTACAAGAGCCGCACACTTTGCCATGATGGACGTCTTCCCGCTTCCCGACTCTCCGTGCAATACCATTGGAACACCACCTTTTCCGTCATCACCCTTCACTCGTCCCACGACGTAGTCTTGCACATTCTTGATGACATCATCCCGACCCTGGAACCCAACACATTTGGTGAGACAGAAAGCCGGACAGGTGCTGCAGAACCTCCTGGTGTAAGGGGTCTTCCAGAATAGTAAGCTTCTCCTTAAAAACTCCAGCATCGACCATGCTTACCATCTTGGTGTAAAATGTATCTAGAAAACCTTTGATGTACTCTCGGTGTTTCTTATTCTCAAGACTAACCCCATCCTTCGTCCACTCGCCAAGCTCAGTTAGGATTATATTGGATGGCGGGAGTACTTGAGATATTTTCTGATCACGCAGATCAGACAGTAATTCTTGTGCATCGGTGTCTACCTTCCCGGCCTGGGTGTCAATAAACTTTGAGGCTTCTCTCGTCTCAGTCTTGCTCTCCAAATCGCTGAATTTCCGGATGAAACACAAGCAATGCTCCTGCCGGTTAGACTTCACCGTCAGGAGGGCGTGATCAACCTCATCATGAGTAACTGCAATAGAAATACTAAACGGTAATAGTTGATTAACACCTGATGGAAATACACTAGAGCAATGGTTTCAGACATTATGGTTGTCATATGGAAAACTTTGAGCCGATTTCGAGCATAAAAGATTTGACCCGTGTGTGTGTGTGGATTATGCAATCACAGAGGAATGCACTGACCTCCGTGCACATAAACAACCAACCATGTCAGTGGACTACAACATTATCACAATAGGGGAGAGGAAACAGTAGAGATACACACACGTATAGAAATGGAGATATACACATACTTAACTTTGTATTTCAATATTTAAAAGTTTTATTCACGTTATGTTCTTGAAAAGAGAAAAACTACTGACATAAAATATGAATATTAAACTATATCATTTAGAAATTTGGCTGAAACATGAATACCATGCCGTACGACGTACGAACACCCCTCAAAAGCAAAAGTTGTAATCCGAACGAGAATAATAAAACCACGCCGTTAGTTAGTCCTAAAATATGACCAATTTCTCTTCAAAAGAAAAGAAACACACAACTTGAATCGTGACTATATATCTTCACTATCTATCCGCATACTCAAGAAAGGTTTCTTAAGGTAAGAATGAAGAGAAATTGAACAAATCGAGGCAATGTAACCGAAGTAAGCTGACGAGGATTCTTCCACGACAACGTGGCGTGTGTGGATAGTCTAGTTCCCGTTTGCAGCAACGCGCATAGAACCATATTATGATAAATTTCAGCTACCAGACTATAGGCCACTTAGCATAAATTATAGAGGTCGCCGCCTTTTTAAAGAGGGATACAATGATTGGACTCAAAAGAGCCCTAAAGTCCTTTCGACCAATAGAAACTATTGTTATATCAAATGAAAGAACATACTATAAGGCTTAATCTTGCGTGCGAGGTGGAACCAAAGGGCCCGGGGCTTCAAACGATTGTGCTGTTCGATTAAGTGAGACGACCCGCGAAAAAAATGAGAAATTTGTGTTGACCTCCATAGGAAAGACACTTTTTTGGCCTTTGAACCAATTTTGTAATCGAAAAGAGCCCTATCGGCTCGGATATAAATGGTTTGACAAATATCACTACTTGAAAGGGAATTATTTCAAGTTTAAAATGCCGGGCGAGGTGGGTTAAAACCACCTACCACTTTTCGTGAACAGCGTAAAGTTTGGAGGAACAGCCTGGATTTGTCTGACGTTTTGCGTGTTGAAGGCTACGTTCAGCGTGTCATTGAGCAAATGCGCGCAAGTTTTTCATATGCAACACCAGATAACCCACACCAATGAGAAACCGTACACATGCGACATCTGTGGAAAATCGTTCACGCGAAATAGAGAACTCAAGCGACACCAGGGCTGCGTTCCACTTACGCGAACTGTTTGCGCGAACGTTCGCCTACGATTTGAGTTGGCGTTAGTTGAAGGGGAACGATATTTTAAAAACTATGTTTTTAAAATGGCGGCGCCCAGTGACAGTGACGTCATTTGGTTGGCTGCTTTTCGTTCAACTCATTATTTTTCTTTAAAAGTTCCCTGTGACTGCTCAAAACAACCCACCGTTTATAACGAAAAGTATGAAACGTAAATCAAAACCGTTGAAAAGAAAACCGTCGGCTGCTAACTTCTCCGCCATCTTTGAAATACGTCACTGGCCAACAGCGAACAGCTCGAAATGTCGTTCGCAGTTTTCGCTAACGTTTGCCAATCCACTCACGCGAACAACGCTAACGTTGGCTAACGTTGGCAACGTTCGCTAGAGTGGAACGCACCTCCAGATGACCCACACTAATGAGAAACCGTACATGTGCGACTTCTGTGGAAAATCGTTTGCACATAATGGAAACCTCAAGCGACACCATATTATGACCCACACCGATGAGAAATCGTACACATGCGACTTCTGTTGAAAATCGGTTTTTTTGCACATAATGAAAATCTCAAGCGACACCATGACTACACCAATGAGAAACCGTACACATGCGACATCTGTTGAAAATCGTTTGGGTGGAGTGGAAACCTCAAGCAACACCAGATGACCCACACCAATGCGAAACAGTACGCATGTGTGGAAAATCATTAACGCACAATGAGACCTCAAGCGACACCAATGAGAAACCGCACGCACGGACAGGATGGTGAGTGATGATGGTTTGTCGCGATAGCGCCCTCTTGTGGCTGCGAATTAAGCAACGTCTTGCCCAAAGACTAAGCAACTACCTGAAAAACCACAAGATGGACCACACCGACAGCGACGCGAGAGATAGATAATTTTGTGATCGAACCCAACAAATAAAATTGAGTCGCAAGTCGCCAAAGCTACTTTTGAGTAATCACCGTCACTGCCAACAAGTAATATTTGCAGTGTTTAACAAGTTTGACATTTACTCCAACAATGACTGCGACAGCCTGATCTTTTGTTATGATGCATACGAGGGATTATGCAGTATGGCTGATTTTGTGCAGAAGAAATGACGGCATGAGTCATACCATAAACAATAGGCCTACCGTTTAAGAATAAGTTTTGCTCACTAAGAGTCTGAGGTTGTAAGTTTTTTGATAAGCTTCTTTGATCTCGTTGGCGAATAATTTCGTTTTGAATATCTTTGATCTTTTGAAGACGAAATGCCCTTGTTTTATTAGGATACATATCGGTCGTCATGTTTTTAGTAGTGAATGATACATTTTTATATAAATTTGTATATTTAACCTTAAACGCTCGTCTCGATTATCAATTACTTTACCGCAACTATATCTTTGAGTGTGAACGTAAATTTGTTTATTTTACCGTATACATGTATCAACTATCAAGTGTTTTGGTTTTAATTTATTGTATTTGACGTAAATGGGGTCTTGGGGGATTGACTACACGAAACGTATAACCGTGTACTGTAGAGTTATGGTATGTAAGAGATCGGGTTTTTTCCGTTGAAAACCATTTATTGAGCAGATAATAATGTTAAAGGATGACGTCGAATAAGTTTTCATGTTAAATGTTCCTTAATAAACTTCATCGTACGAGAGCCACTCGACCTTCACAATAGTTTGGCGATTTGTTGATAACCATCTCTTTTGATCTTTATTTGAAAGCATTAAACAGTATTAACAATTCTAACCACCGAAACTCGGGGGAAAACGTGGATAGGAGATATCTCCCAGGCTCGAAAAGAATGTGCCTGGGAGATCTGCCTCTTTTCGCCACACATCACCCCTCTCATTTTTACGTTCTGAAGACCCACGTTTAAAATGACGTTGTTTAATTTGATTTGTTTTTCGCCCACATTGTTATCTGTTAATTTTATCTATGTGAGAAACCAGAGCAAACACCAACAAAAACAAACAAAATCCCGCCAAGGGATACCCTGGAACTCGGCTTTATTTTCATAAAACAAACCCAGTACTCATTCACTCCTCCAGGGCAGCGTACCTCACCCCCGAGATGTTTAATGGAATGGACTTCCAACATCAATACCGGTAGAGGGCGCAAGTTTCGTGGGCATTTTATAGCTCTGGCCTTCGAGAAGAAAAAAAATTGTGAACGCTTACTGTATATACAGCGCGTACATATCCGGATGCAAAGAGGGCAGACGAGTGGCGGGCTATTCTGAATTTGTGCCTTGACTTCTTCAAGAAGGTAAAACCGAGAGTAAAATGATTTTCTGCTGCGAGTTAGAAACTCAGTCTCAGGGGCCACGTTCATAACACGTTACTGTTGTTAATGTTACACTAGCAGAATAGCACCAACATTTTCCTTGGAAAAAACGGGGTTACACTTGACTTACAAACCAAAATTTCAGTTGATTATTATTTATTGTTTGTGACTGGTATTCTGCTGGTTTTTGTTTTGAATGAAAAGCACGTGGAGTTTTGGCCGGTAACCTTTTAATACTAGTTTTATACTGAGCAAGACCTTTTTTGTGCCAAGCACTTTTGTGGGACGAGTCAAGCGGTGGGGCAAGTACCCCTTAAAAAAATAAGTACCTTAACAAATTTACCCTAATTACGCCGCTAAATGTACTGTGTACGTGTGACAGCTCATTTACATATTTCTCCTGCACAGCGCCCTCGCTTGACCCTTAAGGTAGAGCTCACACTTAGCCTTTGTCTTGAGTACTGTTTAGTCATACAGTGTTCTCCTGCTTTCTTTTACATGTACATTTACTTAGTTGCCTCAAGATTTCTTGGATGACTCGACTGGGGTAAGAATTCATTTATATTGTTTTCATAATTGTTCTTATTGTTGAAGTTCCTTAGTCTGTTATTATCCAGACTCTGTGAACATTTTACTGATCAATTCTGAAGTAGCTTGAGTATTCTTAAGCATTACTCTGATTATTGAATAAGTGGATTCATTGATGATAGTCTTTAGAAAGCCTTTTATAAACGCAAGTACACAATTAAATTATTAAATAAATATTCAAACTGATGATTAAAATATGTCTCTGCTTCACGGGGTTACAGGCAACAGGTTATAAGTACAGGTTATAAGTATTTGTTGTTTCTCTCTAATATGCTACTGTACTAGTACAATTGTATGTCGTGTTTTTGTTTGTTATTTGTTATTTGTTCTACATGTATATGTAATTAGCTCTTATTTGTTAGTGGAGGCCCCCACTCGAGTGTCTCGACAAGCTTGCTTTTTGGGGGCCCCCATCCACACTTATTCTGCAGTGGTTTAAATATTTCATAATATAATATAATATTGTTGTGTGGAAATAAAGTAACATGATAAAGTAACATGATGATGAAGCCTATAGTTTCTGTGTTGTTGTATTTATCATTGTAATATTTAGGAAGGTCGTCCTTTTGATGACTTTCTTTGTTTAGAGATATATTATATTTCCATGGATTCGAAGGATTTAGATTCCCCTTACTTTGATTATATCCACTTTATTTCTTGTTCACATTTAGTTAACTTCTCGAGTACACAAAGTTCAAGAATGGATTTCCTTATTTTACTATACATGTACATTCTTTATCATCTATTTTCCACTTTTTATGAACATATTCTTAGATTTACACTTTTAGTTTATAAATTCATAGTTCTTTTGTCCTGCCCATAGTGCAGTGTGGTATAGCCACTGTTTAGACCCTTTATCCCCTAAGTTGCTGCATATATAATAAGGTGCACACAGTTCTTGGAAGACACCATACCTTAGTACAGGGAGGCAGGAAGTCTGCCACACATGTTTATTGCCCTTCAGAGATTTCTTTTGTCCAGTGTTTATTGGAGTGTTGTGACCTAAGATACCAGCAGTGTCTTATTAGACTGGCACACTAGTCCTTAATTCAGTTTGTGATGCAGCATATACTCATATATTTCTCTTTGTTTATACTTAGGAGTTCCATCTGCGTATTTGTTTAGCAGAATATTTAGTTACATGTATGTTATTTCTCTATAATCCTGTTCTTATAGTATTAATTCATTTTCCTAAGTTAGTTTCTTTATGGAACCTTAGGTTACAATGATGAGTGGACTGATTTAAGTCTATGGTTTGCCGAGTCCATTGTGTTGATCATTGCACACTTGCTTTAGTTATTTCCTCTTTTTGTTTTTGCAAGTTAAAGCATTCACATGCCTTGTGTTAATTCATTTTTGGAATTCAACTTGACTTTACTGTTAGAAGCAAATTGTGTTATTGAATTAGAGTTATCTCTATTAATTGCATGAGATTCTTTGAGGATTAGTATTTGTTTCTGTTTATAATTTACTTTGCTAGATTGGTATTTCCTAAAGCATTGTATTTATATTGAATTCTATTTTGTATCTTTCCAGGTTTTTTTCACTTTTAAGATGCAGTCACCAATAAAGAACTAGACACAATAAATGTACACCATCCTTGTCTTGTCATATTTTCAAGTGTCACATAGTATGCAAAGAACACACAGTGACGACATCGATCTATTTTTTAGTTGGAAAATTCACGTTTTCCTGCTTTTTATCTTTGCACATTTTGAAGAGTCGAGACTGCTAGTTTGGAGGATACAGCAAAAGACACGGCCAAATCATTGCCGAAATGAGTCCTAGTTTTACATGTAAAATGCACATCAAGGAGAAAGGGCACTCATGCGACATCTGCACAACACAACACATGACCCACACAAATGAGAAACCGTACACATGCGACATCTGTGGAAAATCTTTCATGCAGAGTGGACACCTCAAGCAACACCATATGACCCACACCAACGAGAAACCGTACACCTGCGACATCTGTGGAAAATCGTTCACGCATAATGGAAACCTCAAGCAACACCAGATAACCCACACCAATGAGAAACCGTACACCTGCGACATCTGTGGAAAATCGTTCACGCAGAATGGAAACCTCAAGCAACACCAGATAACCCACACCAATGAGAAGCCGTACGCATGCTACATCTGTGAAAAATCATTCACGCAGAATGGAGACCTCAAGCGACACCAGATAACCCACACCAATGAGAAACCGCACGCATGCGACATCTGTAGAAAATAGTTTGCCCATAATGGAACCCTCAAGCGACACCAGATGACCCACACAAATGAGAAACCATATGCATGCGACATCTGTGGAAAATCGTTCACGCAGAATGGAGACCTCAAGCGACACCAGATGACCCACACTATATGAGAAACCATACGCATGCGACATCTGTGGAAAATCGTTTACGCAGAATGGATACCTCAAGCGACACCAGATGGCACACACTAATGAGAAACTGTACAAATGTGACATCTGTGGACAGATTTTTGCACATAATGGAAACCTCAAGCGACACCATATTATGACCCACACCAATGAGAAACTGTACACATGCGACATCTGTGGAAAACCATTCACGCACAATAGAGACCTCAAGCGACACCAGATGACCCACACCAATAAGAAACCGCACACATGCGACATCTGTGAAAAATCGTTTAGTCGCAGCAACTACCTGAAAAACCACAAGATGAACCATACCGACAGCGATGAGAGAGGTAGATAATTTTGTGATTAAACCCAACAAACAAAATGGAGTCACAAGTCGCCAAAGCTACTTTTGAGTTATCACCGTCACTGCCAACAAGTAATATTTGCAGTGTTTAACACGATTGACATTTACACCAACAACGACTGCGACAGCCTGATCTTGTGTTATGATGCATACGAGGGATTATGCAGTATGATTTGTCTAAAGGTTCATTTTAAACTACCTATTTTCATAAATCACTTTGAAACGGATAATTACTCATTATTTCGTAAAATATTTTCAGAATAGTTTTTTTGAGCTATTGCTTTCTAAAACTGTCATACACTGTTACAAAAGAGAGATATTCAGCATCATTATTATAGAGGTCGATTACTTGTTTAAACAGAGCAGAGTTTTTTACACTTACTGAAAAACGTTCAGTTAAGTCAACAAATAGTGCTTGAATCTGTTATTTGAAAAGAAGATTTGAACGATTTAGATAAACGCTCAAGAATTTCCAGATCAATGACACTTATTATTTCATTTTTGTTTTTTCTTCAACTAAATGCAGTATTTTTAACAAACTTTTCATTGAAATTGAAAAGTGTTAATGAATGACACAATGGACAAATTAAACTCATTCTTTTGTTAACTGTTATTTATTTCATCTTAATTATAAATTACATAGGTACAGTGAAGAGTAGAATTTTCTATCCTTCGATGCAAATAAAATATAGATTATTATACATTGGTAAGGGATAGATTTGTCTATCCTTCCATGCAAACTGTACTAAGATACAGTAGTGAGGGGTAGAATTTTCTATCCTTCGATACGAAATTAAATTAGGATTATGATACATATGTACAGTGAAGAGTAGAATTTTCTATCCTGTGATGCAAATGAAATATTATACACATATGGACTGGCAATGAGGTCACTAAAGCACGTCTGGGGTTAGCTAGTCGGAAACAGTGAAAAGTGAAACTTAGTAGCAGAGTAGGGCCCCACCCCTGAATACTACATCTCATGCCCTAAGACTACAGACCATTCAGAAAGTAAACTCCCTGCCAACACCAAACAAATGTGGTGCCTCAGATGCATACTACACATTACATGGCGTGACAAAAGATCCAACCAGTCCATTCTCAACGAGGTAGCCCACAAAGAACGCCTCACATGAGGCATAAGCAGGAGAAAGCTCTACTACTTCAGGCATGTGGCAAGAGCAAGTGCTGGTAATTTAGGAATAATGTTCCTAGAAGGCAAGGTGGATGGAAAAAGATCAAGGGGAAGACCCAAAACCACATGGTCCATTAACAACAGTCATGCCACTTCCTTGGTTATTATTTACGTGGTAAAGATCAGTTCATTACACTTTTATCCCCTTATTCATAAATACCTAGGGGAGTTGCTGGCTCGGTCCATTACCAGCGGTCATCCCCCAACCCGGTCATTATCACGCAGTAATGACCAGGTCCTCGCACTGTTATTCCCTAATTAATACTCGACAACTGTGCATTTCAGGTCAGGGCGAATTATGAGGAATGTTCTGTCTCTGTTGCTAACAATAAATCGATCTCACTGTACCTAGCTTTGAGTTCGGTCTGGGTTGCTTTAGGCAAAGCTCCAGTCTTTGCAGTAAGCTGGAAGTCCCAAAGCAGAGCTGACTTCTCGTCTAACCATTCTGTAACTGCCTTGCGATTTTTTTCCAGCACCCATATATCGCGGCTTCTGTGACCCAATCCATTGGCCCGTGTACCAGTGAATTTGGATCCAGTGGTCTTCGGTTGAGATTATGCAGCCAATTTGTGGTCTTCTTTCGTATTCTTTAACAAAAACAGCTACCATCATCCCTTCCTTGATTGATGCAAAGTCATCCACATGTTTTATGGTCTGCCTCTTCGAACTTGAACCAACAAACACCTATAATAATTAAAGACAAATTAAAAACGGAAATTAATACCATATTTGCCAAGAAAGCCTGTAATTAAGTTTAAATAACACAGTTTATCATGATCTCACTATTTTTTGAATCTATTCAAATTGTTTATGCAATAGCAATACGTAATAAAATTGTCTGTGGCATTTTATTTTGTTCTTGATTAATTATACTAAAACTAAACATTTCAAAGAATAGGTTGAAGGATGCATTAGGCAAAGTTCTTAAACAACGTCTTCCTACCATTACGGTTATTGATTACAAAATTTATGTTTTGGTTAGAAAAAGCTCAGCATTTTAATGGTAGCACTAATGTACAGTAATTTTCATGTTTGTTTTTGGCTCACCTCTGGACAATCATCAACCACAGCCTCCTCAATGTGCTGGAGATGAGACAGGTTAATGGGTTGGTCATCAACCGTCGTGTCGTTTGCTGCACGCAGCTTTTCCAGGGGCCAACGGTGGCTGCCATCATATAATGGCTATGCAAAAATAAACATCACAAAAAGGTGTATTTAATAATAAGCGAATAAATATGTGATTGGCCATTTTAAAACTAGTACATTTAAAACTGTTATAGGGGCCAGGTCCTGGATCATAGCCCAAGCCAAAGGGGAGGGCCATTATCCACGTCCAAGACCCTAGCCGGTTTTAAATGTTCTTGTTTTAATACCGACCAAGTAGTATGTACTTATTCCCATTCATAAATACCTTTTAGACAAAAATTCAAATCACGTCAAAAATCTTATTATCAAAATAAATCAAATTCATCAATGGATTGTACCCAATGTTATGTGAAACACCCCCTGGTCAAGTTAATGGTATGTGCGGTGAGTACTGTACTAGGTATTTATGAATAAGTATTCGTAAATAACAGTTTGAAAATTCAGATTGGGAGCCCTTCACGTTGGTGGTTTTATTACATAATTAAATAATTATTTACTCATTTAATTATTAAATCGTTCTTCCAATGTTGCTTTTGTATGTCTCAATTGTGAGAAAAAAAGTATAGAAAATATAGACTATGGCTTTTTATTTCTTTTTATGTATACCTCTGTGTATGCACTCGTGTCTCTCAGAAATTCTGCCCACCATGTTTGTGCCACATCTGGAAGTCGCCTCCCAAATAATGACACAACATGGGGGAGATCTGGGTCCCATTTTTCCAAGCTGGGTACAACCCTGGTGGGGGTACTGTCAACAGGTGGTACTTTCTGTAAAAAGAAATTACTGCACATTTTAGCAGAATACTTTGTATATTTTGTTTGGCAAAAATGTGTGTATAGAGATGTATATCATCATAGCTAGTGTGTCATTTTTCCAGGTTACATATTAAAAAAAAGCATTAAATAATACCTTAAATAAGATCAGACCATCTGCTGACTCTGAGCTACACGAAGGGATGTCAGGATCATTCCGTTCTACATCATTGGGCCGCCAAGGGTCACAGCACCACTTCCTGTAAAACATTTGTGTGATGCCATTGACCTTGCGGAACTGGAAGTGATGGGGTTTGGAATGATTCCCGATATCCTTCAGGTACGGGGAAATCCACTCTTTGATGTTAAATAGTTCTGGACCATGAATGTGCATAATTGTCACTTTGGGTGTGTACGACATCTCGATGACATGATGAAGATCTGAGAAAAATGTTGTAAGAGAAAAATAACCATTTTATTTGCAATCATACCTTAGTGGTTGAAAAGCAACAATTTACAAGGTAATCTGTTTTTGGTATGCAATCGCTTCTATGCGTGAACAAAAAAATTGAAGTCAGAATGTTCATTGGTTACCATATTTTTATCCCTTGAGTATGTGATTGAAACATACAATAGATACAATAAATTTGGTTGTAAAGTGGGATGGCACAAAACAAGAGCCTATCAGTACTGCATAAATCAATAAGACGCTTAAGCATTTTCTTACCATCCAAGGTGTATGCATTATTGAACCGCAGCTTTTCTGCAACACGGCTGAAAAACTGATCTACATCCTCATGAGTGTGTCCGACTGGAAGAAAATTGAAGTCGACCTAAACGTACATGTGGGAGCAGAATACTTCCAAAGTAAAAATCTAAGTAATGTTGCGAATGTGTTGCGTACCTGTTGCGATCATGTTGCGATCGTGTTGCGATCCTGTTGCGATCGTGTTGCGATCCTGTTGCGTGTGTAGCGTACCCCCAACCTATTGTGCGTATTCCCAGCGTATCACCAACTTGTGCCCTGCGTATCCAAACTATTAGTTGCGTGTGATTTGCGTGTTAGTTGCGTACTACATGCGTGTTGAGAAATGGTATAAATAGTGGGCCTTTTCTAGATCGGTGTCAGTTGTTGGTGGATCTCCGAGGTGACAACATGGAGCTATACCTCTTGCTGTTATTGGACATCAGTTTAATCTGGTCAATTTAGCACTCCAACACATACAGAATAGGTCCAACGCAACTTGTAAGTTTTGAACGCAACTCAAACGCAACTTGTAAATTCTGCACGCAACTCGTACGCAGGTGATCGCAACCCACACGCAACCCACAGGTTGAATAGGTTAGAAATTGACAAAATGTTTGATTTGGGTTGCGTTTGGTGCGTATACAAATATTGTGTACACGCAACTCATAGGTTTCAGCATACGCTATGGTGTGAGGGCACCTTAACGAGCAAACAAACAAGCCAGCAAGTGAGCAGGGGATCAAGCAAGTAAGCAATTACTTAATACTCACTTGCTCGTACAAATTGATTTCTACCATGAAGAAACCAAGACCCAACAGGTAACGATTTTTGTTCTCCCTGAAGCAATTGTCCATCTGCAAAAAGGGACCAAAACCAGTCAAAATAATGTAAGGTAACACTCGTCAACTTAGGATACATCGAATCCCCTACTGAAAACAATACTAAAACAGCATAATTTAGTTAAAATCAAACCCTTTCATAAAGGTTTAGGCATAAAGCTTTTATGCCGTGAAATACACATTTAAATTATTGTCATTATAGTTTTCTTACAAACCTGTTTTCATGTTATAACATTATTCACAAAAGTTATTTAAAACTAAATACCTGCACATTAAGTTTCTTTCCCTTGTTGGAAGCATATCAGCAAGCACCTGCAGCAGTACGTTCATAGTCAAGTTGCTGTCGTGAGGTATGTTCAGTATATCTGTAAAGGCATAAGCTTTCATACCTCCCGGTAAATCTGTGTGGAAGAGTACTCCTAGAAACCAAATCAGTTAATCCAAGAATAAGAAATAAGGAAGCGCACTTACACATACTTTGCCGATTTCATTTTATGTTCGCCATTTAAAATTCATCTAATTTATTCATTTGTGTTTGTTGTCTGGCCATTTAGGGAAGACAGTTTTCAAAGTTTTTTACAATGCCCCAATAAGTTGGTCCAAATTGGCTGTGAAGATTTAGCTAATTAAATAGAGCGGAAAGTTTTTACTTTTTATATGAAATACAGTTCTAAACAGATTTTCTTTCAATTGATATTAGAATTATTCATACCCTTACTAAAATTTCAATTTTGTGGGATTTTCTAAAGAATGAAAGGTGGACACATAATATTTGGGCCATAGTTGAATACTTTTAGTTGTCAGGTATAAATAACCAATGGCTTTGGTTTTACCTCATTTGCATAACAAAGAGAATGCTACATTGTTTGTATTCTGACATGCTCACAATTATTCAACTATGGCCAAAATATAATGTGTCCACCTTTCATTCTTTAGAAAATCACACAAAACTGAAATGTTAGTAAGGGTATAAATAATTCTGTTGTTAAGTGTAAATGTATTTTGTCATGCTTATTTAAAAACACTTGAATGAACCTACCAGTTATGTGTGATCTTAAACGAGGTGCAGGTTTGGTGCGCTTGTCCTCTATCAAAAGACTGGGAAGGTTCGTTTTCGATTGGTCCATACCATCAATTATTACTGTGTTCTCTGATGATGGGTCAGCGCGTGCTCTCTCTCTACACTGATGATAGTGTTTTCGAGACAATCTGGGAAGGAAAATTATTAAGAAATTGAAAGCAATTGGATGCACACATATACAAAATTTGCATTAAATGCAGGTTATTTAAAGAAGTGACGGCATAATAGAAAAAAATACTTAATATTGGGGATGTTGCCATATTTCGGTGGAAAATTGTTGCTGTAAGATTAACTTTGAGCAACCTATAGTCCTTACGCTTCATATCTGGACCATTGGTATCTTAACCATCACTGAATTGGGGCTTAGATTGCTAACCTTTAACTTCATGTCTATCACACTGTTAAAAATTAACAGCATGGCCCAAACGTGAGACAACACAAAGCAGTCCATCTCTGCTTGAATTGCTTCCTAATTCTCAAACAGTTTTAAGACAATACAATTTAACTGAGGACCAAAACATAAAACGGGGGTGGATCCGGGTGGTTTTTTTTAAGGGGTGGGGGAGGGTTAGGTGGCCATTCAACGATGCATTTAACATATAGTTAGCTCAAGTTCCAAACAATCTGACAATACATGTAAATTGGTGTGGAAAACCATTCCGCATGTTCAGGAACATCTGTAATATGTGATTAGCATTGGAACAGCAAATATATAGTAATAATCTGAATGCCACTGCCACAACTTGGAGGTTTGCTTTTAGTGGTCCTGAACAGCTTGCATCAAATAATGGTCATGCATGATGAAGTAATATAAATACGTACTCTACATGCTTAATGTGAAGGTCTCTGAGTTTCTTGACGGACTCCTTCTCTTCATTGCTGGAAGCCCTCTGCCTCTCTTCTTTAAGGTTTGTACATATAGTACACTTTGTAAATGTGCTGACCTGTATTAAAAAACAATGTTTTATTCCATTTATTAAAACAAAATTCTAATCAGTGTAATTTAAGGACCACAAACGTTTCTTTTGACTACGCCAGTTTTTTTGGAAGAAGTAGAAATCAAAACCCTCAAAAGCTAGGGCCAGGTCACTTTGAATAATTCAATATTTGAATATTCGAACTTTCATTCGATCAAGTTATATCATTTAAGATAGAGTGCACCATTCCAAAGCTGTATGTGTGGCAACATTTTCAAACATTACCTTTCCAAGAATGAAATCCGGAAGTTGGGTGTGCAGAATCTTGACGAAGTGTCCATAGCAAATCACATCAGTAATACCTCTGGCAGAAAATTCTTGTTTCATGCGGTCATACAGGATCGTATAGTTATATGCTTGGGGGACATATATTTTATTATTATGGGGCATGAAGTCTCCCACTCGCTCCAAGAAGAAGCGCATCCATGCCAGTGCCTCTGATGTTTTATTCCTGTGTAAAATAATTTCAAATTAGAAGATATTTATCGTTAATACTACATTAGTTAAGCCTACTCATTTGTGACACCTCAAAGCCTTAGGGTGGATCTGGGAGGAGGGGGAAAATAGGGGCCAGCCACACCCCACCCCCCCCCCCCCCCCCCCACCCTAGAAAAAAAAGGGAATGGAAATTTGTGTTGAAATGAAACTCGCCGAGAGGGCTACTTTACTAATACTCAATTCCCTTTTCTCCCCAAAGTGTGTGAAATGCCCAAACATGTTATAAGGAGTGTCTGCTATTATGAAACATTAGCTTGTTGTACAAATAATACATTTAAGAAGTTTGTTTTCTTGCTCTATGTTTTAAGTAAAGTTTACAAAAAAGGTTCTTTATTTTAAGTAAAAGTTTACATACCTCAATAAGATCTTTCCTTTATTGCCATGGAGAGAGTTGGTGTATCCTGCAAGGAATGACTGTTGGGCGAAGTCAAACTTGTGCTTGGATATGCCCTGAAGTTGGCAAAATGCAAAAGCACAAACTGGTTTACCCTTTAGTACAAAATGTGTCCTTAATTCTGTTGAGTTGGGCCTTAGTCGCTTCTTTGTTGCCTGATTGTTAAAACAGGATAAGAGGTACTGTCGCTGATTTACTTCACTTTGGTCCAAAAAATATTTATGAAGAGACCAGATTTCCTTTGGACTGAAGTCAAGCAGACAGTGTTCATTGCAGCACACTTCAGGAGAGTTGTAAACCTCAAGGCTCAAATCCACTAAGTTACTGAATGTTTTAGGCGGTAACTGAAAATTTCTTGGTCTGCCTCTTGGCACAAGGGCAGAATTGTCACTGATGAAAGAGGCATGTGATGACACTGACGGGGAAGACTGTACACCGATGATAACACTGCCTATTGATGACTGCACTCCGTCCAAGAAAGTTATTGAGCTAGGCCTACTGCTGCTGCTGTCTATTGCATGACTTGCATTCATGATGCATATTGGCAGACCGCTTGTAAGTTGTGCGACTGAAAACAAAACAAAAAAATATAAGACAACTGAAGATTACTCGGTTGCAAACTTTACCTTTATCATTTAGGCTACAAACTACACCAATGGTATTGCTACCAAACTTGTTACCCCCTTAACTTACCGGGTGCCAGCCGAAACTACAACTTCCCCGAACACTTATCGCTAAGAAAAGGGGTTTGCCCCGGTGTTCCTGGCTGACACAGCCTCTGTCTACGGGTTTCTTCTGGCTTACGAGCTACAGTGCCTTGAGCGCTTTTGAAGGATCCTTGGTTTCATTACCAGAAAATAATAATAATAATAACAATAAATCACCCGACATGTCCACATGTTGAAAAAGGTAATTTTGGGGTCCAAGTTACTCGGACTAGTATAACTGTAGTGGACGTTGTGTATTATTTACCTTTTCTTATTATTTTGTCTTTAATTAATACCATTTAATCATCTCTAGGTTTAGAAATTATTTTATCCTCATTATCTACAGTAGCTTAGATCATAGCTCTATGCTTAGATCATGTACATGTACAATTTAGATGTACAATTTAGTGTAAGATCCCTTGACCACAGTCACCGATCCCTGCACGACCTTGTTTTGACCTTGTGGCGGTCCCCATAGCAACCTCCCCAACTCCAGAGCAAAATATTCCCTAAGGTGCCATAATTTCACCCTGTTAGGACATTGTCTGTGCATAATTGACCATAGTTTTAGCCCATTTTCCCATCATTCTGTTGCTACTGCTACTGTCCAAACCTACAACACCTGTTTTTATACACCGGTAGTTTTACACACCGTTAGATTTGCACATAGACACCGGATTTTGGCAACCCCAGCGTACAAAACCTTCCTTCCTTCCTTCCTTCCATTATCTAACCTTACCACAATGCAAGTCTATAGCTGCCTGTAGTCGGCTACAATAACTGTAAATTTTATAAAACAACTGAAGATCACTCGGTCACAAACTTTACCTTTATCATTTAGGCTACAAACTACACCATTAATGGTATAATGTTACTAAACTTGTTAGCCCCTTAAAACTTACCGGGTGCCACTGCCAGCAAGCAGAAACTGTTGCTTCGTCAGTTTCCATGGCCGGAACGGTTGGCATCCATGTTGTGTACATGTACATGATGTACCGGACCCCGTACGTGATATTGTATGTACTGTACATGTATGTACGTACGCGGACACGTCCACGAACCAAAAATTACACGATACATGTATACATTTTGTACAGAGGTCACGACAATCGACAACTAAACTTTTACTTTCGTAACCAGTTGCCGTGATTGGACAAGAATTTTGACCTGTACTGGATATTCAATATTTCAGTTGGAGGCTCCACCCTTTATGCAAAATTGACCAAAACAATACACATATTAATGCAAAATATATATTTAAATGAGGTGATTTAAACCAATGAGCTTACCGATTCTGGACCGGACCGGACCATTGTAAACCATTAGGTAACGGCGAAAGTAAAACCCTAATTCTGTTATCTTTTGAGGGTAAAGAAAAAGTTACAAAAAACAACCCAGTATTATACGAAAAACAAACAAGTACGTACTTCTAAATTGAATACGTTCGTAATTTCCAGGAAACTTCTCTTCAGAGGTTTCATGTAATGCAACACGCAGTGCACTCCCACGTTGTTATGCTACGCTCCATCGCCAAAAAAAGCGGGAAACACACTTGTAAAAATGTTGACTCTGCAACAACTACACAAAATGCGCTCGCTAGCTACGTGATCTATATCTTTGGTGTATTAAATTCGTACGAAAGTACGTATGCACATGTACATAATCACACAACCGAGGTGCCGGTGGAAGAATTTTGATCAGACTAGCGGAAGGTTTGAAGAAAAATGCCACCTAGACTTTGGTGGATGGTGAAAGAGGAAGGGGAAGTATTCATTCATGTGAAGGACCCTAAAAAGGGGGGGAATGTGGGAAGTCGACTTCTACAATATCGGAAGACAAACCTTGCGTATCAACCCCATGAAGTGGGCCATATCATTTCACTGACAGCTGTGTCAGCAACAAGCAAATTGCAGCCAAACAAATCAGAATCCATCAAGTTGAGTAATGACTAATGTTAATAATAATATTGCAAGAGCACCAACAAATTCTTGGTAAATAACTATACTGTAAATTGTTAGGCTGATTGTTTTCATGCCAAAGAAATTTACAATCGAAACCAAACATGTGTTTATCATGCACCTTTACTAGTAAAATTTATTTCACAAATGTTCCAATCTTATTCTTAATGACATGTTGTTAAGCATGAAATACAAGGATTGTTTTAGCCCTAGTCCCATCTGTCCACTGCCATAGGGATTGTCATTGTACAATATCTGGGTGCAGGTTTTGTATCTAGATATAATTAAAAGTTACGTTAGGCCCTGTTTTACTAGTACTCATGATATAATTATAACTGTACAGAAAATATTTTGAAAAGCAGGGAGAAGTGGTGCTCTTCTAATTAGGCCTCAACTCACCCCCCCCCCCCCTCCCAAAAAAAGGAAACAAATACACTATCTGCCTAATCATAATAAGAACAAACTATGGCCACATTTCCTTTGGAAAAAAGTTAATCAATTAGCCTCTCGCAACATTTCAAGATTTTATATCTGGCAATTTGCAATATTATGTTCAAACTGAAACTTAATAAACTAACCCATTATCTCAATTCATCTAAACAAAAATGTTTTACATGTCGTCTTGGTATAATTATTTCAGTTCCGATTCAGTGGGAAGGATGACAAAGCACAAATACTTTCAAGAGGTAATTTTGAGTGGAGCAAGACTCAGTTCAGCAGAATATTCAAAGCCCTGACTACTGCTGTTGGCTTTGTTGCAAAATTGAGGGAGCTTATGTTTCCAGAGGACATCAGTTCGGACAGCGATCTGGATTTAGATGCTGAAGCATCGCTGGCATCTCTGGATTCCTCTCCAAATTCCTCTGCACAAGAAAGGTACAACATTTTTAATAAAATTGATAAATTAATAATAACTAGTTTTAGCCCCAATGAAAATACTTAATTAAAATAAATTTGTGGATTCAAGCAAATTTGTTTGTTTGTGGGGTTGAGCTTTTTTGATGGATATCAAGCTTGGAGAATAAAGAAATTACATAATAAATCATTTACAAATCAAATGAGAGCAGTTGGAAATAAGATAACACCCCCATCCAAGCTGTGAAACTACTTGACCATACACTTTGTAGAAAAACATAGTCATGACTAAAAACCTAACAAATATATAGGTGTAGGCACTTCTAACACATTTTTTGAAACACTTTACACAATCATTTCTTTATCTTACAATTTGATTTGAAATTAATTGTTTCAGATCACAGGAGGAATCAAATGCACCATCCAGCCATCCAAAGAAGAAAATGAAAATGGCACAGGGCCAGGGACCAGACTATGAAAATGCAGTCAAACAACAATGCTTTGGTAAATCATTTAGCTGATTCTCAATTGAAATGCCACACATAGTTGTTAGCTAATAAATGCTTACAGGGAAAGACAGAGATAGCAGCATATTATATGCTTATAACAGTTCACTTGAAATTAAGAAAGTATTATGACTGCTTTATGACTGAACTAGAGTAACATTGTCATTAATAATATTATCTCAATAGGACACTACTGCATCTCTATTGACCAGCTGGAGGTAGGGAATCAAATTCGGCCTATCGATGACAGTTTTGTCAGAACCTTGAAAAAGGAAATGACAAAATTTGCAGATGAAGCATATCAACCTGTATGTGCTTTGCTTAAGAACACTACCGCAGCAAATTTCAATGAGAAGAAGGTAAATAAAACATGTAAAATATTTGTAATAACACGTAGGTTCTTGACCCCCCTCCCAACCTCCTGGATCCACGCATGCATACATATATTGAGAATAACAGCTGAATTTGTTAATCTTGAACTTAAGGTAAATGACTACAAGTACCTTGTGCTCGGAGGTCAGCACCTTGTGATGGCTTCAAAAGAGCTCAGAGAAGACAATCCGTCTCTTGGAATGCGGTGGTGTGTAGTCTATGCCGATTTAACACAAGAGCAGATGATGTGGCTTTCACATAGGCACAACACAACTCACAGCTCCTACAAAAGAATGTCCCTAAAAGATAAGGTACAATGAATGATTTGTTATTCTAAAATATGAACTTTCAATATTTCAATAATGTTTGCTTCTCGTCCACTACTACCCTGTCTGATATTGCACAAATATTATAGGCTCATTTACCCAAGTACACACTTTATGCAAATTTCTAAATTCCTTGTTTTTGTGTCATTTGGTTCCACGTTTTGACTTTTATTGTGGATGAAAATTCGGAGCCAAATCAAAATGTGTGCAGAAAGTGTACATTTATGCTTCGGTAAATGAACCGGAAAGGTGGCTTTATTGGATATGGCGAAGCATGCATGTGTGGTGTTGTATTTCAAAGGGTCCCTTAAACGAATTAATCATTAAAGCACATTTCGGGCAAATACCCATGACTCTTATAATGAGCAACCCTTTATCAGTTTATCATTTAAATGTTTTTGAGTGAACTTTTGTCACTTTTTAAATGTCCATGCTACATTGTATTTCCAAGTAAATGAGTGCGCTGTTGTTGTGATGTCACTTTAGGCAATCGCTTTACAATTTTGGGTTTAGGTGACTGTCTAAATGACATAATGGGCCTAAAATGTAACCCATTATAAAATTACTGCATAAAGATTGCTCACAGACTGACATTATTTTTTATAAAGCATAAAACCAAATAGGAGCCCAAAAACCCTCAAAATTGTAAACACTAAAAATCCATCCACAATATATGGAGGTTGTTTTTGTTTTCATTTTCAGGTTGCTTTTTGCAAAAAACTCCCGACAGAAAACCGAAAGACTATGTGCCAAAATATACTGAAAGAGAAGGTAACGAAAATGAATTGTACTTAGTAACACCAACAAATGCATAGTTTTGAAATTAATCTTCACTGTGTCAGGATCTATTAGATGAATTTCACCCTAAAACACATTTTTTGAAAAAATCCATGGCTCTGAACTGTATGAAAATAATGGGACACCCTTTTGGTGTTTAAATATTGTTGAAAGAGATTTTTTCACATTTTCAATGTCCATTATTTCCTGACAAATGAGGTAGCTGTGATGTCACTTTAGACAATCACTTTACGATTTGGGATTCTTTCGTACAATTATGAGCCTAAAACTGACAAAGGCACAAAAAACATTCTGGCAACTTTTTGTGCATATAGCCGTTGTCATATTGAAGTTTTACCCAAAACAGTCGATGATATTACTGTTTTGCTCATAACAATATCAATGTTCATGAGTATAAAAACAAAAAAGGCACCCAAAACAAGCTCAAAATGCAAATTAACAAAAATTGAGAATTGCGTTAAATAGGACACAGATACATTTCAAGGATTCAATTTTATAAAAAAAAATATATCGCATGGGCCCTTTCAAAATGAATGAGGAGGGGCAGTAGCCCACTTTTAAGCCAAAGACAAAGCAAAACCCTATCAATGGTAAAAGTGGGCCGGCTAAAGTCAGATAAGGACATTTTCATTTTAAATTTCAAACAATCCATCAAGTACAATGTACTCTTAATTAAAATGGAGTATAAAGCTCTTTGTACAATATTTTTGTTTTTAAAACATATCAAACTGCCCCCAAAAAGTTGTTTATTATACCGTGGTTGGAGTGAAGTGATTATTAGGGAGCCTATATAATTACAGGGCATAGGTTTCTTGTTTAGAAAGGTTCATACAAATTAAATATAAATTATTCATGAGTTGTTCATACTCACCCTTTTCCCTTTAGAGCAAAATGGATAACAGCATTCTTCTGCAACTGGCTGCACTAGATGAAGGCGTGTCAACCACCATAGAGAGCATTCTGAAAAAGGGAGAGCATGGCGAATTGAAGGGTCAGAGATTGAACCAAGAACAACGGCAACTTGGAATAGCTGACATCAAGCCAAATACCTTCAGACACTTTGTGCTGCTGGACACATCAAGTCAGATGCAGATTTCTAAAGAGCTAGACAAGGAGGACAGAGACATAAAATCCTTCAAGCGCGAGGCGAAGAATTTGCATAAGCTTCAGGTACATTATAAATAACTGGAAATTACGTTACTGTGATACCATCACTATGTCAGAAAAAGACAAACCTGGGAAAAAAAACTAACTCTCCCTGATCAAAACTAAACACATTGCACGACCTCTCAGTCAGTTCCCAATTTTGAAAACTGAATCGGAGCATGTACATGTCAATGTGTTTTGTTTGCAATACACCGACAAAGGTTCAAACATCTTTCTTTAATTTCAATTGGAAAGAGCAATTATTAACATGTATTTCACCTTTATTATTCTACAGCTTATCAAAACGGCCTTTCTTCGTGAAGTCAATCTGAAATCATGGGAGGAAGCCGAAAGGAAATACCCCAAGCACACAACGAGGGACAAGTTGTCTGCCTTTGCAGCATACAACTTCCAGTATGGGAATAGGCCTGCTGCATTAGTAGCATTTGCCAAGGCGGCAAGAAACTCGGCAGATGATGCAATAATGGAGGTCGACGTGACAGATGCATTCGTTGGTATCAATGGGTCTTGTAAAGGCTACACATCGAACATGGATGTGTTGAAGGTCGATGATAGGATCATCCAACGTATAGCGCCAAACTGTCCAGGATTTCACCTAGCAATTATTGATTTCCCAGAGGTATGTGTGTTTGCTAAAAACTTTGTTTGAATACTGGTCTTTGATTCCACTTAAAATATACATGTTATCAGTTTGTGGTAAACCAAAATTTGTAAAAGAAATCAAATAATGTTCAAGTTATTGTTGAATAACAAATTGGAATGATTTGTGTTACTCAGAAACAAAATGTTTCTTATGACCACAATATGCGAAATTTAAAAGGCATACACGTACCTTTACAATTAAGCCACAGCTTAATGAAATGTTGTTTTACTATTTGCAGAGCTGGACAGTGACTGACCTCCAGAAGTTCTGCGTAATGCTGCGATTTGTAAACATGCAGCTTTCTATGTTGACCAGCTACAACCTTATGTGCATGTGTGATGTCAAGCAACAGGCAGAGGTACACCAAGTCTTGAGTGGCGAGACATTCTGCAAAGTGGAAAACGCATTCCACCGCAAAGGTGAACTATACGTACACTGAATAAGTTATAAGTACATATTAAAAATGTGTACATTTTTGTTTAGTCAATCCAAAAAACAAAACAAAAATTATCACATCAAAGTGTTTATGTTAGCCTTGGTCGTTTTCCAAACCCCAGATTTGGAATTGTCTCCGGCCCATTTGTCCCATAGCCAAACTGCATGAATGAACCCGGAGACGGAGCGAAAGCTGGGGTTTGGGAAACGGCCCTATAGTAAACAAACAAAATGTACCTTGTACATCAAATTAAAGAATGGAAGATTCCTTTTGTTTTATTGCATTACAGTAGGTAAACAATCAGCTGGTCACCATGACAGTGTCCTGCACCAAGATGTAGGGGCACTGGTATGTGCATTCTGGGACGCCAGTGGGAAAATAAGTAGGGACCAACTGAATAGGCACAGGTCAAATATGTTTGATTTGACCAAACCATGCCATTTGGCCAGGACAGACGATGGGGAGGCTGTCAACAAGCAACAGAAACCTCTTGAACTGTTGCGTGACATAGTGACATCGATGTCACCAGACGATGGTTGGGTACTGGATGCGTGTAGTGGAACAGGTATGTTTTTGACTATGCGTTAAAGAAGTTGTAGATATTTCTTAAGAGGGGGGGGGGGGGGGGAAGAAAACCCTCCTTTACCTGGCACTGACTAATTATTGTGTGTACAGGGTGTAATAAAATGGTTGGTACCGATAACTGATAATTTTTCCAGATTTTTGTTCAATACCGGTATGTTATGAACCAACTTGGACCAATTTGCTTTATATAATAGTTTTATCCTCTCTAAGAATGTTCGTTCATGACAATATCACATTTTATTCAGAAGTTACATTTTTATTTATTTATTTACATCATCTCCCTAACCCTGCCAGACCCAGCACAGTGCATCTGTGGTGACTGCTCGACCTTGCTGCACTCTGCACACAAGTCAATGTATGCACTGTGCTGGGTCTGGCAGGGTTTCTAGCCAAAATACCCTAGAGGGTTAGGGTTAAAAAATAATGAGGGTAAACTCATATCAGTGCACAGCACTGTTTTTCATACAGCAATAATAAATTCATAACATAAATTATAAAAATATCGCACGATATAAAATAACAAAGGTACACCAAATACATCAAAGATAACACAATATAACAAAATTACCAATATATTTAACAATATACACATTACGGATTATTTGAATAAAAAATGTGCCCCTTGACATGCTTTTTAAACCTCAAGATAGTTGGCAAGCTTTTAATGGCAGGTGGAACATATCACGGTACCAATAATTTTGATACACCCTGTACATGTACGTGCTCTATGGTAGTTGTAAGTGCAATTTGCAAAGTCAATTATTAAAATATATTAAATAAAACCAAATGCAGCAACAATATATTCAGATAGTAAGATACATTAATGACAGCAAATCTCCAATTCTGATTCGGCAATAGCAGTGTGTTAAATTTCACTCCCACATATCACAAGGGTCAAACTGTCCATAACTTTGCATTTCAAAATTGTGCGTCATAATTTCATTTACGGATACTTCGGGAAGAGTTCCATACACGGACAATGCTTATTTTTCCGTACAGTCACCTACAATTAAGCCATGAAAAGCAATGACATGTCCTAAATGTTTTTATTTTTTCAGGAACAGGAATCGAGGCTTGTCTTGTGGAGGGACGGAACTGCGTGTCAGTAGAAATGGATGAATGCCAGACATCATATATCACAAAACGTCTCATGTCACTCCTATATCCTACAGAGCTATAGGGACCATATGCATTTAGGGGCCATTCAAAATTGTCAATGTTTTGTCAATTTGGATTGTATTTTGGAGGTCGGTGTCGGAGACTAGTCCGAGTAACTTGGACTCTACAAATCGCCTTTTTTAACATTTGGACATGTTTGGCGATACATGCCAAACATGTCCAAATGTTAAAAAAGGTGATTTGTAAAAGTTACTCGGACTAGTCAGAGACTATCGCTAAATCTAGCGACGTTGCTAGATTGTACAACCGTTGCTTGATCAAGCGACTACTATGACGTGTGACGTCATTTTTTTGTTATTTTGTATTATGTTAGTGAGTTCAGCCGACAAAAATCGTTACGCGGAAAAATTGGAGTTTTGCTAAACTAAATGGTATGTATTTTATAAATGTTGGTGTTTAATGTCTTCATTGATTTTGTGTTGCAGATTGTATAGTTCCCGATGCATTTTTTTCCGATATACCCCTCCGAAATTGTGAATAGTGTTATCGCAATGGGACTACAATTTTGTACAAAAAATGGCCGCTGCAACAAAGGTTAGACTAGTTCCTAGTCCTCCAAGTTTCTATTGCAGACTACAAAAAACGATTTGCGAAAGAAACTTTTGACTAAGCTTTTTGTAAACTGTGTAGAAATAGTTCTGATAAGTTTCTTTATCAATCTTCTTGTGCAAGTTGCATGAATTTTGTGCGGGTTTATTCACAATTTCCGAGTGCTATATTGGAAAAGTGCATCATACAATTGTACAATAAGAATTATACAATCTGCAACACGAAATCGATGAAGACATTAAACACCAACATTTAATCCATTCCGTAATTAAGTTTAGCAAAAACTCAATTCTTTTCGCGAAACTTGTTTTTGTCGGCTAAATTTAACTCTCGAGAAGAGTTCCATATACGGACAACGCTTATTTGTTCAACTTAGCCATGGGAAGCAATCTCATGTCCCAAAAATACATTTTAACGTAGATAGGATTATTGTAAGCAACAACAATCTTTAATTTGGGAGGTTTCCTTGAACTTGTTCAAGTCTCTCACCTTAGGCAACCCTTCACCTACTTGTTAGCCCAATTTAGGGACACACCATTTTCTCCCAGTTTGTGTTTGCTGGGCTAAATATCACAATGTTATCATTGTTTATATGATTTTCCATAAGGTTTTAATAAGATAACTGTGCCAGTGAGCAATTTGGTGAATTTGAAGCACGTCAATACTGACTACTTGATGATATCTGGAGACAGTGTAATATGCGCACATTTATAGGGTCACGAAGTTGTTATTTTTGATAATTACTATGTTCTCCTAATTATTCAGTCACTTATATGATTTAGCAAATGTTATTGAAGTAAGGATATGTAAGTAGAATCACCAAAATAAACTTTTCAAAAAATGAAAAAAAAATATATATACCCAAATATGGGAATACATATATTACGCGGCAGGGATTAACGATTTATGCAAATTAGTCATATTTCCACCACTTGGATTTTTGTAGATTTTTAGTATGTCATTCTAGGGACCTTATAGAAGTGCACTGTGGTGAAAAACAATCTGTTGCAATTTGTTTGAGGTCAACAAAACAAAGTTATGTATTTTGACTGGACTAATTTGTTATATAAATTTATAATGTTATGGGCCAGGGGGAATGAGCATACACATGCAGCCCGAGTGGGGCACCAGTAACTAGTGTTTTGATTTGTCCATATCATTACCCAGCAGTATATGGGCACCATATCAGAAATACGATAAATAAAACTGTTAACCAAAATTTACTTACCACTGTTGATTTAGTCGGTGCATGCTTCAGAAATATATTTTCCCTCCAGTACACCACGCACGTGTTGTTCAATGGTAATACACGCAGCTTAGCGCTAGAGCATATCAGTATTATCACGACCCTACATATAATGTAGTTGAACAGGTATGACGTCAGCAAGTCATTGAGCGCCAGGTATGGGCAGCCATTAATTTGCTTTTAAATTAAACTATAGGCCTATGGTTGCAACAGCTTTTGCTCAAAATTACATATTTGCGACGTCAGTATTTAAGAAGGATGTCTCTTACCACATTTGTGATATTTTTTGTGAATAATATTATTCAGTGACTTTAATGGGTACAAAACAAATCCAACATTAATTGTTTTGGTGACAATGGCCGACCATACTTTGCTTAGACTGTTTCTCCCGCCTCATAAACAAAGTGGGAAAAATAATGCAGGAATCTAGAACCAACGATAATAACAGTTCGGGATAGAAAAATCTGCCCTCCGATGATAACAGTTCGGGACAGAAAAATCTGCCCTCCGATGATAACAGTGCGGGATAGACAAATTTGCCCTCCGATGATAACAGTTCGGGACAGAAAAATCTGCCCTCCGATGATAACAGTGCGGGATAGACAAATTTGCCCTCCGATGATAACAGTGCGGGATAGAAAAATCTGCCCTCCGATGATAACAGTTCGGGACAGAAAAATCTGCCCTCCGATGATAACAGTGCGGGATAGACAAATTTGCCCTCCGATGATAACAGTGCGGGATAGAAAAATCTGCCCTCCGATGATAACAGTTCGGGACAGAAAAATCTGCCCTCCGATGATAACAGTGCGGGATAGACAAATTTGCCCTCCGATGATAACAGTGCGGGATAGAAAAATCTGCCCTCCGATGATCTGATAACAGTGCGGGATAGAAAAATTTGCCCTCCGATGATAACAGTGCGGGATAGAAAAGTCTGCCGTCCGATGATAACAGTTCGGGGTAGAAAAATCTACTCTCCAATGGTAACAGTAGTAGTAAAATTATATCAACTGATTGCAGTATAATAACATTTTAAAATAACCTTAAATTCAATTTCATGAAGAAACAAAAAACGTAGAAATGTGCACACAAAAAAAGAAGGGAATCAAAACGATCTAACAAATACTTTGAGTGCAACTTTTTGCGTAATTCTTGTGGAACTGTAAAAAATAAGTTTTTTTTAAAACATGTTATCAACAGAAATTTGTATTTCAAAAAATATGCTGAGTACTTTAAAACATGAGAAAATGTATTTGAATTTGTACTGAAGATGCATTGAAATGAAGAAAATAAACGATCAGAGAAATATGTTACAAATGTATGAAAAATAAGCGTTCTAATTTGATAAGTGTATTTAAATATATATTCTTTTCTAAAAAGAGCTATATATTTTAATAAATCTGTTACCTTTTTAAAACTCAATGAGCAAGAGATAAAATGAGCCTAAAAATCAACAAAAAGACATGATGTTTTAGTAAGCCGGAAAAATATGCTCTCATAATCAAACCTCAAAATTGAAAAAACATGCATACATTAACAAACATGTGTGTTAACCAACAGAAAATCTGATTTAGCAGCTCTAAATTTTAATTTTGATAAAGGTTTCATCGATAAAAAGCAATATTATGCAGTTTTTTCTTAAATTTGTCAAAAATGAAAAAGTGTAATTAAAAATGAAGCTGTAAATGACAGCATAAGTCATATCATAAACAATACCGTTTAAGAATAAGTTTTGCTCACTGAGAGTCTGAGGTTGTAAGTTTTTTGATAAGCCTTCTTTGATCTTGTTGGCGAATAATTTCGTTTTGAATATCTTCGACCTTTTGAAGACGAAATGCCCTCGTTTTATTAGGATACATATCGGTCGTCATGTTTTTATTAGTAAACGACACATTTTTATATAAATTTGTATATTTAACGATAAATGCTCGTCTCGATTATCGATTACTTTACCGTAACTATATCTTTGAGTGTGAACGTAAATTTGTTTATTTTACCGTATACATGTACATGTATCAACTATCAAGTGTTTTGGTTTAGGGTCTTGGGGTTTGACTACGCAAAACGTTTAACCGTGTACTGTATAGTAATGGTATCTAGGAGATCGGTTTGTTTTACGTTTAGTGAGCAGATAATAATGTAAAAAGATGACGTCAAATAAGTTTTCATGTGAATGTTCCCTAATAAACTTCATCGTACGAGACCCGCTCTTCCTGCATACCCAATAGTTTGACGATTTGTTGATAACCGTCTCTTTTGATCGTTATTTGATAGCATTAAAAGGTATTAACGATTCTAGCCATCAAAATTCGCGAAAAAAACGTGGATAGAGAATATCTCCTACTGTAGGCTCGAAAACAATTTCTCCCTGAACTTCTAAAGAATCTGTTTTGAGCCTTGGAGATCTACCTCTTTTCGCCACACAATCACCCCTCTCATTTTTACGTTCTGAAGACCCACGTTTAAAATGACGTTGCTTGATTTGTTTATCGCCCACACTGTTATCTGTTATCTATGGGAAAAACCGGAGGAGTGAGAACAAACACCAACAAAAACAAACAAAATCCCGCCAAAGGTACCCCAGAACTCGGCTTAATTTCAAACAAACCCAGCAGTACTAGCTCATTTACTCCTCCAGCGCAACGTAACCCACCCCCGAGATGTTTAATGGAATGGACCTCCAATACCGGTAGAGGGCGCAATTTTCGCGGGCATTTTATATCTATGAACACGCACTGTACAGCGCGTATATCCGGATACGAACTTACACTGTGAACCAAGAATGTCTCAAACTCTTTTGTTAGTGTCAAAATGTCTGAAACGGTGAAATGTGAACAATAGACTTACGTTTCAGACATTAAATGTCTGAAACATTACGTTTAAGACATTTCAAATGTCTGAAACGTAGGCCTAAGCTTCCGAATCACCGATTACATTTCTGACATTTCAAAACCTCAAAATTAGGTTAAAAACATTGGCTCAATTTGGCCTGGAAATGTCTGAAACGTAATACTGCCATTGTGTAAGGATTAAGAGGTGTCAGACAGCTAGCTTCTGCCACCACCAGTTGTCAACGACCATCACTATGAACCACAACAACTTGCCTGGCCTTTTGCTACTGTTATATCAAATATCCAATACCACAGAGCTAACTGTAAATAACCACAACTTCCATGAGTAAGTTGTTAGGGGAGATAGAAGTAGGCTTAGTAGCTAGTACTAAATAGAATACTTACTGCTTTAAGTGGTGTTTGTCCATGAAGCATTCTACATTCCTGAGGTGAATGCGAGTGAAAATAGAATGCTCCATGGATCATACACTATTATTACAGCAGTCAGCGATCACTGTTTACACGACTACCCAACCTCACATTAGCAATAATTCTTGATAGTTAGGTTCCAAGAGTGAAATATCAAGAGTGTATTTTCAATGTCAGGCTGGATGCCAGGGAATTAGATTCGTAATGATAGCCACTGCCAGAGTTGTAATGAACCGACTCGAATCTGACTCGAGTCACAAATATTGTCCACTTTATTTATTTATTTATTTATTTCTCACATTTCTCCAGGGTATAACCTATTCACCATAAGGTGGTCTCCCATAGGGCCCTGACTTAAAAACAAAGTATACAATAACATTATATTTAAAAGGTGAAGTAAAAAGTAAAACGTACGAATACCTAAAAACACTAATTCAAAGACAATTTAAAAACGTATAAGATAAAAGGTTGAGTAAGAAGTAAAGACGTACAAGAAATTTTAAAAAAGATTAAAGAAAAATAACACCACCAACATACGAAGCTCAAAATAATTAATTTAAAATACATTTAAAAAAATGTAAATAAAAAAATTAAAAAATACTAAAAACAAGGATGGAACAAAAATAAAGACATCAAAATACAAAACAAAAGACAAAAGACAAAGACTTGATTTGACTCGAGTCCCAACGGGTAAATAACTCGACTGCAGGCAAATGACGACTCGACTCGACTTGACTCGAATCCCTCAGAATGACTCGATTCGAGTGAAGGCTAATAAGAGTCGCGTCCCAAAAATAAGAGCAAAACTTTGCAAACAATATTACAATGACTGCTGGTTTAGGTTCACGTCACGTTTGAAAATCTTTTTTTGACACACCAATTTTAACATTTACTTCATAGCCAAATGTACATCGGGAATGATGATCCAAATGCACATTGGAAATGGAGATGAAATACTCGTCTAAAATATTCCCATAATTAATTTAGCGTTCTGGAATTGAGAGTATCAGTGTAGCAATTATTGCTGGTCTCACAAAATTCAGTGGTCTTTTTGTGTTGAATTACCGGTAGATCTGTGTCAACTCGGAAAAAAGAGGCACTTCTAATTAAATCCAATTTACTGAACATTTTACAGAAAGATTTAATCATGAAAACAATGAATTGTCGCCCTGTTTACTCAGTGGTCTACCTACAAAAAGATCCCCTTCGATAATGTATTTTTCATACGAGAAGCTTATACATGTAGATTCAATTTAACTTTGGCAACTATATTTTAAGGTGTCAAGATAGTTTACTGTTTTTAATTGAGCCATAAAAAAACAATTATCATTTTTAAAGCAAATTGAAATTGAAAGTTTGGCCTGATCAATTGCAACGAAATATCCTTGTCCAAGCATTTATACATGAATTCACAAGCATTTGTTCCACTTTCGCAATATTATTTGGATGAGGCTATTTACATATGGGCCTTTATTATTGCCCACCAAATAATGGCCTGGGGTACACTTGGCCAGCATACAAACAAGCAAGCTTTCGAATTTATGGTAATAGTCCGGGAGCTTATGATAATCGTAGGAAATGAATGATTAGAAGATCCCACCCACCTAGTCGTATTATTTAGGTACTAGAGAGCTCAAAATTTTGAAATTTTGGCAGAGGGCGGCCCTCTTGGATTTTAAAATGGCCGCCATATACATTTTCATTATGCCATAACTCTGGCTCTGAATGCCGTGCAAAGCTGGTTTTGGAGACAAACCCTACATTTGCCTTGACAAGGAAGTAGTTCAACATACATCTGATGTGATCAAAGTAAGTCATATTTATTTTTTAGCATTATTTATTCAAAAATGGTCACCGGCATGTCATATTTAAGTAGTGTATCCTAAGCGTATCTTGATATGCATTTAGACCTACATACCGATTTGTATTAAGGGTGTGAAGAGAGGGGGTATGATCCAACTTGTCCGTGGCTATGACGCTATCTAGTCATCTTCATCATCACTGTACTCATCTTCGTCTGTTAGATTTGTTTCTGCTGAATTCTCACAAGAATCCCAATCGTCAGAACAGCCGCAACTGCATTTGCATTGATTGGTTGCACATCGTGTTTTTTTTACAGGAGCATTTCACCAGATCGATTACTGCTTGTGGAGCTGGAAGAGAACTCATTACCGGTTTATAGTGTCCATCTACTAAATCCCAGCCAAATCCCTGTGGTTCTGGTAATGTGGGGTTTGCAATGATGTCACCGTTTCAAATTAAGGCTTGGTAGTGAGCTCTTAGAATGGTAGGTCGCAGTGCAGCGAGGGTTGAGGGCAAACCTTCTGATTGGGCTTGCTTCTTCTTGTGAAGAGCCACCACCTAACATCAGCTACACTTGATAGGTCTGTATTAGAACCTGCAGATAAACGCTTCGATCGCAGTAAGCACAGATTCACGTAGCTCCTTCGTTTTCCCTAACAGGTTTCTGAGAACCTATATATAGTGCACTGTAGATTGGCTCAAGGTGTATCACCCTGCGTTTCTTAGCAGCCCCTGTGATAAAGGAAGTGTTTTCGCATAAACGTGGGTATCGTCTGATGGCAAGCACAAGGACAGTCGGTGTCTGAGTGGGTATCCAGAGAGGTAGCACCATTAACAGTTGCATCAATGGAATGCAGGAGGATTTTTGTATTCGCTTCTTCCTGAATGCTTGCAAGGTCCTCTATTGCTCTGTTTGCAGCCTGTGCCTTGTCCTTCCAGGCAACCACAAGGCACTTGCCATTTCTTTCGGCATGTATCTGCACTTTTTCAGCAAAGTATCTTTCGTCGATTCGTGGGCAAGCAGACGGCTCATGTTTTCCAATTGGAGTTGAATCGGTGATGTGATATGCAACAGCCTTCCTGCCACATAGACGTCTCTCACGAGTTGAAGCTTTCATAGATTCATCTTCGTTCAAAGCTTTCCTGTAATTACCGGATTTTATAAAGTGATTTGGAACATTCAGTCCTTGCTTAGAATGAAGAAACATTTTGAATGGGCCCAACCCTTTTTTTTTTTCTTATATTATCTTGTCCCAGATAAAACAAGCTAGAGCTTTGTCGCAGTCAATAACAGTTTAATAGAATATTGAATTGTTAAACTTTTATCTATAGTAATATGGCTCTGTGCATACTCTTACACGTAAGTGGCCACCTGTGGTTTGACAGAATAATTTTCCGAGAGATAACCAGATACCGATACATGAGTTGTGTACAAAATTAACAATGAAATCCTTGTATGAAAAAGACCCGTTTTTTAGAAGGTATATCATAAATGCTTGAAGGTTTGAGCCAAACACGCGTTGTAGTATATCCTGACTAACTGCGTCTGCGATGAGAACATACAAGTATTTTATAGCGAAGTTTGAAACACGGGGATAAACCCCCTATAGGGTATAATCCCTAGTGGATGCCGTAAACATGAGGCCAGTAGGTCTACTGTCTTCAATTCCTCCATGATACAACCACAAGTATCACACCCTATCGTATTACGTTTAGGTACGTGTAGTAACACCAAGTATGCACGGACATGTACAACGTACAGTGGACATGCATAGCGATATTATGTGCGTACTTGACCTCGATCGTGTTTCATCGCCTCGTAACGTTATACAAATCTTGGTAATCGTGGTCACTGTACTAGGACGACGACCACTGGTTTCCTAATGGCTATGTCTGTCAGCGCACAAACTATGGGCGCTGCTTCTTAATGGCCCATTCTGATTTTTACACGAACCATCGATAGCGATGGTTCGTGTACAATCAATTCGGGCGATTCACAATGCAGTGCGCCACCAAGCGTTTGACTCAAAAGAGCCACTTTTAAACTTTACGGTCGACTTCTTCCGTACATCATACTGTAGTGAAATATATATTCTTCATTGTTCACGCGAGGTACAACACAAACATAAATGTATCCGGAAGCGTCGTTGATTAAAACATTGTTATTTGCAGAAAAAAATTGGAACTTTAGTCGTGCGCGTCCAAAAAGACTTAAAAACTGATGAGTTCATGCAAAATGAATACCGTTTTTCAAACTGATGTCGACTTTTTCCCATGATGCACTGCGAGTATAGCAGGATTTGCGCCTCCAACGGCAGCTTCTAGGTATTGTGAATCGCTCGAATTAAATGTCACTTATATCGAGAGTGTCCGAGTAATGTCAATGCAACATTGCTAATGTTGCTATAGTATCGTGACTCTGGGCGTGATTCCTGGCCACATGACCATTACGGGTTTATGGCTTCTGACTAGGAAAAGTCTTATTTACATACGGTACATGCATGTGTTTTTGTATACAGGCATATAGGCATGTATTTTTTCTGGCAAAAATATCTTTAAATAAAAAATCATAACTCACAAAGTTTAAGAGTGCCAATCACAAAATTGTCATGATTGTTGCTATCATAATAAACTAACATACTAACATGTTCATAATTAAATAATAACAAAATCCACTTAACTGTCCTTTGCTCCTAATTAGTGTGTCCAAACATACCAAACATTGTTGTTGAAAAAATGTCAATATAGTTTTAGAAATCCACTGGGTATATCAAACACTACTTAATTCCCGAACGTCAAACTTCTGGTGCTTCATGTTAACTGAGGGCACCTGATAGACCGGCGGCTGAAAATCGATATACCGAACGATCGATATATCGAACCAAATCTGTGGATCCCGTGAAGTTCTTTATAGCGGCGTACCACTGTATTTTAAATTTGGAGGTCATGCTTAAACTCCAAAGTTTGCTGACCTGTATATCAAAAGCTAACTAGTCAAATTACATCAACAAAATCATTCGTGGAGGTTTCTCATTACAGGCCAATCATAACACAAAATATAATTATAATATGTTGGCGGAGGGGATTTCTGATCTGATCTGGCGGTGACGTATGCAGACGGGTCTCCGTGTGGCGCGAAATTTAAAATTGTTGTTTTGCCCCTCACCAGTGATTGATCTCTTGATCGCTTTGATTGCCATCTGGGCTCATCGGGTAAGCAATATTAGTTTTTTCGCAAGGTGTATCATCCCTTCGGAATAATTCCCCATACCCAGACATTCGGCCATGGCCGATTCTTCTGCGGAAATGGATTCATGGGATCAGTTGTCGAAACAAGCCCCAATGGACATACAAAATCAAGATCCTAATGAACCTCGATCAACCTTGATGTCATTTATAGTCAAGCCCAAAATGATTCTCAGTTCCAAACCAACACCAGAAAACGCTCCAAAAAAGTAGGCCCTACCAACTACAAGACGCATGAGTAGCCATTGAGGAAGGGTTGTCTGTCTAAGTTCTGATTGGCATAGTGCATCAAGAGAGCGATAATGGCAGTATACTGACACAGTCGCCAGCCGTATCATGCAATTTGCTTACAGATTGGAAAACCAGTCCTGTCTACTCATGTGCCACTGTACCTGCTCAACAGAGTAGCATGTCTGGACATTTTGGTTACAAGTATACAGCTTGTGAATCTTCGCAAAGGTGAACTTCCCCATCCTAAAATCAATGCACAAAAATAAAATCGAAGTGTGAAATGACATATTGGAACTATAACACCCAAATGGCCGACAGCATGATACACCCTAAAATTGTTCGCCTTTGGCGGACGTGTAAAATCAACATTTGTGCAATGGTGACGTGTGCAGTTTATGGGAAACACACACCGTGTATATATCGTATACTAGCTGTTTGAGCTATGCTTGGAATGTCCTCGGAATTTCATTTCGACTCTTGCGTCAAGATAGTCTTGGTTCCAAGACCTTCGTGTTGTTTATTCCGCGATCACTGACACAAACCACCGATGTTATAGAGGGCGCTATCTACAGACGAATCGCACCCGCGAACTCAGTGGGGAATCCAAAATCATGTACGTTTGTCAAACGTCGGCTCCAGTGCGAATATGGATCCAGCTGCATTATGTAAACTACGCATGCGTGAGACACCAACGCACACGAAGTCGGGATTTGAAAAAGAGACAGCGTTAACGAATCTGCGCGCGTGGGCGCCGAAATAACACAAGGGTCTAGGACTAGACTAGCGTCAAGACTGACTTTAGAAACAAATCGAGTGACAATCGAGGGCACCCACAATAAGCCCGTTTTCAGAGTATTGATGATTTATAAACTGCATAGACGGAAAGCGCGACCCGGAACAAATGCTAAAGTCAGCAAGACTACATTTTACACTGCTTTCGGTTTCGTTATAATATATCTACTAGTTTATCAGTGTATTTTCGTCGATCATTAACGTTAACTATACTTTCAATTCTGCGGTGTAAGGTGAGGAAAGACCAGCTGCGCCAACCTGACCCTCAAGTTTACTCTTGCTTTGTTTATATATACACTGTAAATAAGGAGTACAAATATAGGGTCCAGACTATTTAGAGGGAAATATTTCTGAAAAATTCCCCCAAAACTAACAAACACTTTAGTAGAAACTATTGAATGAGTTAGGTTCTAAATCGTCTTGGTTTCAGTGAAAGGAATTACACTTGTACTCTTTGTAAATAAGAGTGTAGGATATAGCCTAACTAACTCATCTGATTTATCTTAAAGTCTCTTTATAGTGGTCTGTGTTCCCATTCAAATTGCAAATTCAATCAGTGAGAATAATTGTTCATTTTAAAAGTTTTTTAAAAGCAGTGTAAAGTGCAACGTTTTACACTGCTTTCGGTTTCGTTATAATCTACTAGTTTATCTGTGTTTTTTCGTCGATCATTAACGTTAGCTAAACTTTCAGTTCTGTGGTGGAAGGCAAGGAAAGAACTGCTGCGCCAACCTGACCCACCAAGTTTACTTTCTCTTTATTTAAAATCGACTGAGCGTTGGCTCAATAACTCATCTATTTGTGGCGTGATCTCCACCCTTCTCAACTAAGTTACAGAAAAAAAACTATAAAACCCAGCCGTGGCGCAAAACCTGAGCAGACCTAATCTGAGAGTGTCGCCTTGCAGTAGGTTAACCCGTCGACCAATCTCACGTTGCAACGATGCCATCAACTATGATTCTGAAACTGTGCCTGATCATCGTGCTGTTTCGTAAGATACCATTATTTCAATTTTTTAAGGCAACCTTACTTTGCTTATCTATACGCTGTAAGTAAGATCTATACGCTGTAAGTAAGGGGTGAAAATATATGGTCCAGACAATTTAGAGAAAAATCTTTCTGAAAAAAATAAAATAATAATAACAAACACTATAATAGAAACTATTGAATGATTTAGAGGTCCCAAATCGTCTTGGTTTCAGTGAAAGCAATTCCATTTTTACTCTTTGTAAATAAGAGTATAGCCGGGATAGCCTAACTGGGGAACTCATCCAATGTGATACTTATTTTACCCAGCTGCCAAAAAAACTTTTGAAATTAACATTGCATCATACTAGATATAAAACAAGCAATGTTTCCATAATTATTTATCATCAATTCATGTTCTAATGCATTGAGTATTAGTATACCAATTAGTATTGAGATAATTAGTATTGTTGTTTGTTTGTGTGTTTTTGCTACATCTTTTTGTCCCTTTTGAAATATGTGTGGGATAGCATACCTGCGGGTAACTGTAGTTAATTTAATTGTGCTTTCCCTGGCCCCACATATTTTGTTGTATTTTCTAGTTGTTTTTATTCAATTTGTCTTCGGTTATTTTTGGTATTTTTATTTGTTTTTGGCCCCCATCATTCTGTCTGCTGTCTTCGGTTTTTATTATTACATTTGTATACCTATTTGTTTTTTGGTTAAGTTGTTTTGTTTTTATTTCGAGTAAGTTTGTCAAGTTTCTACCTTGTATATTCCATCGTGTTGACTCGAATAAATAATAATAATAAGTTACGCAATTTGCTGCCAACTTTTTACGCGCAAACCTGGATACATAATGACCCTGAAATGATTCGAAATATTTAGGCATTTTAATTAGGTTTGTAAACACCTGATTAAAATTGAATGTGAATTTGAATGACAAAGAAAAAAATTACAAAAATCGAATCAGATGTCCATGGGACATGAAATATCATAGTCCACGGGTCCCTAAATCAAAATCACAGCGCCATTTCAAAATTGTATATCAATTATACTATTCGCATTTTTCTGTGAAACAATTTTTTTCTTTTTTACATGAAAATAATTCGAAAGTTGAAAAGCTTGAGGATTTCTCTCACTTTCCGTTTATATAAAGAAAACTATTTTTACGACTTAAAATAGCCGGGAAATCATATTATGTTACATAAATTCAAATCATAAACTCGGGACAATATGAAACACGACTTGTTTTTTTCCATTCTGTCCTCATCTTCTAAGGAGCACATTCAGCTCATTCTCTGGAAGAAGAAGCAGCTGAGCCAAGATCCCGTATCTTATCAGGTAAATCGTAATCCATCAAGTATCATCTGCCAAAACGTCTCAATACACGAGCGAATCGGCAACTGGAAACGAAGTTATATATTTTTTTAGACAGGATGGAGTTAAATGACATTTCTTTCTTTGGTGAGGCAAGTCTTTTCCGGATTTCCTGCTGATGACATGCTCGGCGGACATTTGCGAATTAATATATCAGTAAACAGCACCTATTATGTACAGCGATATTAGTAATTGAACAAAGATTCCTATCTGTTATCCAGAATGTACCGTCAGGCCATTAGGTATGGCCAGTGGCGAGATCCCGGATAGCGCCCTCACCGCTTCATCCAGCTACAACTCTAATTATAGCCCAACCAAAGCTCGTCCAAATTCCGGTGAGTCTTATTAATTTGCCTTCTTAAGCCATGCTGGGCTGTAGAGGGCGCCGTGCAAGTTTCCAGAAGAGAGATGTTTGCAGGCCTCCTTATTTGTTGACAGTGTACATCCTATTTTAACCACACCACGCACCCTACGCTGTGTGGATGGAACATCGACTGTTGGTTCTCGGAGCATTTCCCCTTCAATTAAACCTAGCCTAACGACGATATCTGAGAACACAAATTTCGATGGAAATACAATTCAAAACAAGGATTTTGCGATCCACAGTCCATTCCACTAACCGTTATGATACTGTGGCACCTCGCTTGTTTATTTGTTTGTTTTTATTTGACAATCTCAACGGATATATTACACACAAAAACAGACAATCGCAACTATTACAAAAAGACAACATACATGTATATGTATATCCGAGGTATTTTCGAGGATAAGAAATAAAAACTAGAAATAGCCTATTCCCAGCATTGTAGTCCTCTACATTCAAAAATATCATTAACAATAATACATGAAATTGAAACATACACAAATAAAAACAACTTTCACGAAAGACATTGTTGAGGATAAAGTAAAAACAATAAATGTAGAGTAAAAGATCGTGATAAGACAGTGATTAAAATTCATTCATAAAATACAGAGATACAAATATTTTCATGAACACAAAATAAATGTACATACTTTAATTAAATACTTTAATGTAGGCACTGTGACGTCATTGTTATTTTATCATGAATATACATCGAATTAGCTGAATAATCATAATCATTGGCGATGTGTGCTGCATATAAAAACAGCGCTGTGCTGGCCTCGTGTGCGTTCAGGCGGAGTCAGCAATGGTTTTGCATGGTGGAGTTAGACATGGGTAAACCTTTGGCGCATTCATCTTACTAAATTAAAATAACAAAAAACACCTGCAACATAAAAGGTGTGCACAAATAACGACTTGTTTTAACCAAACATGTACTATACTCTTGGAATTACACCAGAAGTTGCAAGGAGCCAAGAGTGAGTTTCATTTTCATTTGAAAGTGAAATTCTAAACCAGGTAAATACGGATATTAGTTTTGTTATCATTTGGTAATAAAGCAGGGATACAAAACACACACCAAAGTAACCAATTCAATTTAGGCGTCAACCCCACAATTTAAACAACTAAGTATTCACCATTTGTTGTATTTTTGTTGTTGGCAATAATATTAACGGGTCCGAGTATGGAATGAAATCATAATTGTTTGCAGGAAGTCATTGGACTCCAAAATCCTGTGGGACTGATCAGTGGCTGCAGGTGGATTTGGGTACCTACACTGTCGTTACTGGACTCGGTGTGAATAACAATATCCGAACCTTAACGGTTACGTTTAGTATGACTGGTGAGAAGGATGAGTGGGATGAGGGGCAAACCATCGAGGTAAGTAGACGACAATACTGGGCGGAATGGGGTTAAAGGAGTTCAACCCCCACCTCTCGATGTCAACACTTTCCAGTAGCGGATAGAAAGGGGGGGGGGGGGGGGGTGCGGGGGGTGCATAAGCGAGCCCCGGACCACACGCTTTAATTGGCTTCACGCTACAGGCTTGCTGAAGTGAAGTTTGGAAGTTTGGTATAAATGGTACGACCCCCCCCCCCCCCCCCCCCCGCCCAGTCTTGCCACTAAGACTTGTATGTTGTTTATTCTGCGATCGCATCAATGTCAACGCGCGGTATACATCTCTGTTATAGAGGGCTCTGACTGCAGACGAACCGATGTCAGCAACATTAAACCTCTATCACATACGCTTTTCAAACGCCGGCTTCGGTGCGAAGTTGGATCCGGCTGCATTTTGTTAACCACGCATGCGTGAGACCCGGACGCAACGAAGCCGCGCCGGGATTTGGGAAAGACCCGACGTTACTTCAAGCGCAAGCGCGAGGCGCGAACGAACACAAGGGTATTTGGCAAGATAACCCCCCCCCCCCCCCCGCCTCCCTCTCCCCCAAATGAAAATCTAGATCTGCCCCTGCTTCTGATGGAGCTTTCTTAAACATGTTACTGTGCGACAAGTGCAAAAGTCGGTCAAAATGACTCCATTCCATTTTGACACGGCTTACCTAAAATCCATTAGGCCTAACCCTAACCATAATTGTTTTGGTCATGATTACCCGTTTTGCATGTCTCTAGCTCTGCGATCTGAAAAAGATCTAAAATATGTCACGTTCGCTACAATAGACTAGATTATATATAAATCAATTACACCTTTCTGTAATAGTTATGGTTTTAAACTTTTTGGGTTTTTTGTTTTGTTTTGCAAATTAGAAATGTTAGCGTCGAATAGGTTTATGAAAATATATATGTAATGAACTTCCGACAACTCGTTTCCTGTTTTAGTTTGAGGGTAACTATAATTCAGGTGCACTGGAAAATGCTACCTTCCCTGTGGCACTGACGACTAGATTCATCCGCATACAGATGTCTGAATGGGTTGGCTCCTGTTTTCTAAATTTTGAAGTGCTGGGATGCCGAGGTAAATTGGAACAGAATCGTGTATTGATGATCAAAACACGATTGGAGGCTCTTTTAATTAAATGTGTTCGGCCACTCGCAGGGGTGCACTTGCCCCCCCCCCCCCCTCCCTTCCCCAATGTGCCCCTCAAACGCACATATGAAAGCATATGACCGCGCTGCAAATATAATTGTCTCCTATCTTGTAATGTTCCTCGTCATTATAGTTTATAGCGAAATGAACGAGACAATATTATTTCCCTCCACTTTTACACCGATAGAATGTGCCTTTTGTTCTGGGCAAGTGCCTCTTTTTGGTGTTGCTTGCCCAACCCGAGTGATCCGAATTGCCCATCAGTAATAACTCTCACTAGTCTGTTGTTCATCGATGTTTGTAGACTACGAAACTTAACCAAGCCTGATCAGTATAATCCCTCTCAAGTCCTTGTTACCTAAAATAGTATTTAAAACAGAAATTAAAATAAAACAAGACCAGAAACAAAAAGAACATCTAAAATCAAAAATTACAAATAAAATTATAATTAACAGACGGTTTAGTTCGCCTTGTGGACGATGATGGGGCACGCTCCAGTCGAGTCGAAGTCTACCACGACGATGCCTGGAGTTCGATATGCGACAACGGCTGGGACATGCGAGAGGCCAGCGTCGTGTGTCGTCAGCTCGGCTTCTCAGAAGCAGAGGAAGCCACCAGCTTGTCCTTGGAGGACAGTGAGGAGGAAGTACCCATCGTGATGGACCGAGTTTCTTGCAAAGGTTCTGAGAGGCGCCTGGTCGACTGTCCGTTCGTCTGTAGTAGCATTCGGCAGTGTAACAGCTCACTCGTTGCTGGAGTGATATGCAGACACAGTAAGGAATTTGTTAACATTGACGCTCGAATTTCCACACTAAGCCCTGAAGGATGTTACAAAATTGAAGTCTAAGTCCTCCATTTCGTTTGCGTTCTTAAAAAAGCTCTGTAGGCTTTGGTCTCAGTTTTTATGTAATACGTTTTTGTCTTCTTCCTATAATATTTTCCAGTTTATTCCCTTCATCAGTTTCAGGCTAATTTCCGCAACCTATGCGCACTTGTCCCCCATCAATAATTTATTTCCAGAATTAACGCTAGAATTCAATTTTACCCACAGGCATTTTACCCGTTAGGTTGGTCGGCGGTTCGAACCACACCAATGGCCGCGTCGAAATTTACCAAGTTAACGCATGGGGCACTCTCTGCGATACTGATTGGGATGTGACGGATGCCGATGTGGTCTGCCGTCAGCTGGGCTTCTCGGGCGCAGTGGAGGCCAAGTCCGGCGCCTATTTCGGCCAAGGGGAAGGTCCCGTGTACATGGACGGCATCGCGTGCGACGGGTCAGAGACGAAGATCACCGATTGCCCTTCATTTTGTTGGTCGGAGATCGCATGTAACCACACGCACGATGCCGGTGTGATCTGCCGCTAAGGTCAGAACTCATTTCCTATTATTTATAGAGTCGGTGGCACATGAGTTATAGGTTACCTTTATCAAAACAAAGACATCGGCTCATTAGACACGAGCGCACGGCAGCTATTTTGGAAAAATGCAAATCATAGACACCGTGGGACATCTTTTTCGCTGGCAACATCAACATTCTTTAATAAGATGTCCTAGGGATGCTAACAATCATCTTGGAATTTTGTTTTAGGGTGGGGGTGCATGGGAACCCATTTCTCTTGCCGTACTACTATAGTCATGTTATTACCGTAAAAATTATTTACAGAAACTGTCCATGAAAGTAACATTTGTAAGCCTCTCCTCTTTTTCTTTCAGGACACGATGAAACTGCTGCCGTCAGCGACACAATGCAGCTTCAATAACATATTTCACCTGATGAAGGCTCTTCGATAGTTTAACGAAATCGACTTGTTTATTGTATTTGTCACAATCATTAGCTGAGACTCGCGCGTAAACAACAGTTTAGGCTAACAGAGTACAGATGATCATTAGTGCATGAACAAATTGATGAAAGATATTAAATTTACCAAACATGCCAGTACAGGGTCACATTGATTGACTTTCATATTCTAACGGCCGGCTTTTGGGGGATATACAAATCCCACGGAAATGAACCGCAAATACTGATAAAACATGTTCTCTGATTAGACTAATTTAGTAATTAACAGGATAAGTGTTAACATTTATTAAACATAATTGGAGGAGTGGATCTTAATAGTCTGGTATATACGTAGCTTGCCGAGATGCAAATATTGGTGTACATATACAATGCTTTGTGACTTGACATTTTAAAGGCATTCTAGCAGAAATGTGTACCTAGTATATGACAATAAAGAAGCATTCAAAGGCAAAAAACATCAGTGTTTCCAGGAGTGTATAATAATTTCCACAATATCTTTAGAAGTTTACGTAGAATCACCTCTATACAAGCGATATAACATACAGCTTGGAGGTCAGCTAGACGTTTTCATTAGTGTAAAATAGAGGGACATGTATTTAAGTTCGGGGTGATCCAATCAATATACAAGCACATTGGTGGTTTTGTGTGTTTTTTCTTCAGAATAAATTACAAAACCTATCCAAGTTATACCACAATTTCAGGACAAATGGGGAACAGAACTAGTAGAAAATCAAGATGGACTTAAATGAAAATTAAAAAAACATAATGTTTGTGTCGTTTTTGGGGGGCAAACGGCGACGCAATGCTTAGTAATGTACATCATTCAGAGGCAGTTTTCATTGTACGTCATATCAGGGTGTGTTTCCTCAAGTAATCTTGCCACACTAGACTCATGATCATAATGGCTATCCAGTTTTGGTCGCTTGATTGTTAGTCCAAGCGACTCGCCTTTGTGAGCTAATTCGCAATTAAATATATGGGACGGAGAGAACCCCCCCCCCCTTCTTTGTGGTGGTCATTGTGCTTTAGGAATGTTGCGGTTTCTTTGAGTAATCCAGGGATTGTCTTTTTGAAGCTTAATAAATGAAATTTCTGGGAAATAAAAACGATATTGATGTCATAATTATTCACATAATTTTTAATTTGATCCACAGTTGATAAATCCGAAATAGCACCACACCAGTCATAATCAATATGCAAAGGGCGAAAATGTCTGACTAAAGGTCCCTAGGCGTGTGATAATTCGTCTATTAGTTTGTTCAGGAAGTTGACATAAAGATTCAATGGTAATAACAGCGATCACTTGCACCCAATGGGGCTAAACGTCCAATTTTCTCAAATAATACTGGGCAATAATGTAAACAGTTTGTCTAATACGACATTTTTCCGTGTTGGAAATGAGACTATCGAGTCATTTACAATACTTCTGCATTTTAAATTAATGAAATCTCCTAGTATATAGGGTTGTAATTGCCGACGTGTCAATACTCTGAATGTTGATGTGATCAATAATATCTTGTTGATATGAAGCACCAGGTGGAAAATATATAATACAAACATACACACACAGTCGTGAACCACATAACGACCGAGGATCGATATTGTGTTTTCCTTTGTTCCTTTACTATACCCTAACCCCATTACTTAGCGCTTGCCCCAACAATCGAGGACCGAATTCGGACAAGCAAACCGTCCTTCGAGCATCCTTTATTCCCTTTGTTCTCTTTTGAGATTTGATCCTCGATCGTAATACGATACAAAAACATTATTACGTGATCGTTTACAAAGTCTTCAACTGATTTTTACCAACAAACATTAAAAGTTACAAGTGTGTGTCGATAATAGTTGCACATTGAAATGCTTTCTGACATATGACTACCCAGTCTCCTCGTTTATTAGTGCGACATTAATTTTATCAAACATTTGAAATCCATTTATATTAGCCATTTGTGTTGTATATTAAGCCATGTCTCTGTAATAGCTGCAACATATCAATCCTGCTAGTGTTAAGCGTCAGTTCAAGTTCAGTGTTATTCTTTATTGACCGTACATTTGTTAGCAGTAACTGAGGTAGCAGTGGTTATGTTTGTCGGATCAGCGGTAAACATGGGATGGGTACAGTCCTTCGTAGTAACCTCTGATCATTGGCTATCCTCTCATGTACGTTTTCACAGGCTCCTCTTAATTAGCCAACTAATTAAGCTAAATTGTTTCGCTCTTCCAACCTGAAGGATGCTTAATTGAGATAAGGTACTCGCTCATTGGATACAAGTTAAGAAACTAGGCGACACCGCCATGCGAGGCTGGTGGGTTTGCCTAATACTAGAGATGAGTGGTTTAGCATTCCCCAGTAACAGAAAACCAAAAATCTGCTACTTTTGCTAGGAATATTAAATTTATTAGGGTTTGTGTACAGTTTTTAAGAAGAGGACAAATGTAGAAACAGATTTCGACCAGAAAAACATCGCATTTATGAGCGGTACTATATAATTGATATGCTGCTAATGAATGGGTTTATGTCGTGGTTTTTTTCTACTTTTCGTTTTAATCATGTTTTAATCGTGTAGTTCGTTAAAACAAAGCTGTCGATCTCTCGCAATCACTCGCGTAAATCTCGTGGCCGATTTGCGACGCCGGCCATGCAAATAAAGATCGGGATATGACCTCATTAACGCGTGCGCTGCGGACTGACTGTAGGCCTATAGTTTGAAAAAGAAAGAGGAAAAAAGAAGGTAGAAAATGAGGGTACTGATATTGATATGTTGCTTTATATGGGTTTATGTTTTTTGTTCTACTTTTCGTCTTAATTGTTTAGGTCCCCGTAGAGACCGTCAAAAATTGCATATGCCGACGGTTTTTCACGTCGTCATTGCGGGGTATTGGGAAAAGTTTTCAACTAGCAATAATCGCACCTCGGTTAGGCCTCATTGGTTACGATATCGCCTCTGCGCAAAGATAACTCGTTCAAATCGGCCGAGGTCATAAGACATTCGACATGCCACAGTAAGTTCACAGTTACAGAGTGGCCTCTACGTTTGATACGTTTTGCATCAGCCGTTACGCATGCGCGTGTCTACTCATGTGGAACGATATGACTACTGAACCATTGAAAGATTATGTAGTAAATAAAATCACGGAGATCAAAAGTACTCCTCAGTCCTCGCATTATGCAAACTTGTTAGCGCATCCTCCAGATAAAGCAACCGACAGGCGCGGTTCTACAGCCTGTGCTAGAGGGTGCTTTATTAACCCCCCTGAACTTTTGTCTAGCCCACCAAAAATGCAATACAAAGTACATTATGGACAATGCGTATACTGGATCGGCTAATTCCTGGCCCAGGATAGCTTAATTACCAGACCAGTCGTTCACCAATAAAGAAATACGAACAACAAATATTGGAGACTACATACCCATCCCTGACCAATACTCTTTTGGAAGAACGCACAATCAGTTCAACTGTTTTTAGATAGAATGTAATCGAAAATTTGATTTGGTGTCTTTTCAAAATTTTGAAAATGTGTGCTGATATGGGTGTGTTTGGGTGCAAACTGGTGCATGTAAATTAAAATTCAATAACCCATGGCAAAATATGGGGGGGGGGGGGGGGGGGGACCACTCCCATAGCCACCCCCCCCCCCCCACAACAAAATAAATATTATAGATATTTTGTTTCCTTTTCTGAAATTTTTCGTTTGGATACGAGTTGATGGGAGTCGATACGTTCTGGTATTGGTGCGCTTGGTTTTTTTGGGACGCAAACAAATCAATGTTGGGCTTGAATAGTGTTACACTTATTTGCTTATGCTAGGTTCCCACTATCACGATTCGCGCCACGATTGATATCGTGGTCTTAATTGTGGAGTAACCGTGGTGATCCTATCAGATCTTATCAGATCTTGAGGTCAGTCGTGGAAATCGTGTTGATCGTAGACGATTTTGAGACGGTTCAAAAATTGTCTGCGATCAACACGATTAATTTGTAATCGTGATCATCCCATCAGATCGTCATGGCTCATAACTAATACCCCAGTCACAATTAAAGCGGAGCCCGGGCGGCGTGTGCGATTTCTAGGCATCGGCCGGCGTGTAGAGGTCGGCGAAAGATCGTGCGATATGGCGGTCACAGTCACAATTAAAAGTGCCCCGTACGCTGCCATGACGGGGCCCGGGGGGTCGCCGACCGGCGATCGGGCGACTTTCTTGGAAATGGGGTCGAATTATTGGCCCGTTTATCGGCCGGTGTCCGGCAGGCACTCGTCCGGTGCCCTGCTTATGTCCTTGCGATACCCCTGCGGTATCCGGCAGGGTGCCAACCAATTCGTACAGGTCGTACGGCGGCCGGACGGGCATCTGTAGTGTGCCTGTCGAGTGGCCAGCGATCAACGGCCGGCGGCAGAAGCTCTCCTCTGACCTTCTTAATGGCCCTGTCACACTAGAACGTTTTAGGCCAACGCGTGAGTAGCGCGTTAAAAATAGTTGATATGCTGGCAAACGCTGAACCTCCACAGAAAAAGTCAAGTTGAACCGTGATTTCAGCGTGTCCATAACGCGTTAATAACGGGTTCATAGCGTTCGCCAGCGTATGAATAACGCGTTAGTAACGCGCTCGACGACTGATGAACGACTGCCCAGCGTGTGAGTAGCGCGGTCCAACGCGCGCCAGCGTGCGGCAACGAACACATGATTAGTTGTACAAAAAGATCACGCGCTACTACAGTAATGGCCCTGTCACACCAGAACGTTTTAGGCAAACGAGTTGAAATTTCGGCAACACGCGGGTAAACGCTGACCAACGCTAGGCCAGCGTTCGCAACGCGCTGAGCGCGTTACCCAGACGCTGGAATACGCTGTCACACGCTGAGACAAAAATACGTTTTTCAACATACGTAAAAAAATTGAGCGTTTGCCAGCGTGTGACTGCACACGCTAGCGGCGCGCAAGAAGGCCGTTACTTACGCGTCGAACGCGCTGGACGATCGTTACCAACCCACTACTCTCACGCTGGCGACCCGCTGTCGTATTTTTTATATAAATCAGTGATGCGTTCATTACACGATGAGCGCGTTCCTCACACGCTACTTACGCGCCGGCATACGCTATGAACCCGTTATCAACCTGTATGAACACGCTGAAATCACGGTTCCACTTGACTTTTTCTGTGAAAGTTCAGCAATTGCCAGCGTATCAACTATTTTTAACGCGCTATTTTTAACTGTCTCATGCATTGGCCTAAAACGTCCTGGTGTGGCAGGGCCATAACCAGTGTGTCGTAAGCGTACGCCGGCGTACGCCAGCGTGTGAGTAGCGGGTTGATAACGATCGCCTAGCGTGTTCGACGCGTGAGTAACGAATCTAAAACGCGCCGCCCGCGTGTGCAGTCACACGCTGGCAAACGCTGGAAATTGTAGCTAACGCTGGCCTAGCGTTTGCCAGCGTGTTGCCAAAATTACAACACGCTACTCACGCGTTGGCCTAAAATGTTCTGGTGTGACAGGGCCATTAAATAAGAAAATGCCGTGGATACCTCCACAACGCTTGCGGGCACCTGCACAGCGCGTGTAGGTCGCCCGGTTGAGGGAGAGGTTGGCGTTTGCACGCTATACCGCTACAACCTGGTTCTTGTTGCATTGGTGGCTGAAGAAGTGATGTAGTACTTGCACTATGAAACTTGTGTGATAAACTGTGTGTAGATGTAGAAGAGCCGCTTTTTGTACCCTGCGAGCCCCGGCCGATGCATGACCCATTTCAGGCTGGGCGCCGGCAGGGCGCCGTCTGGCCCCCGGCCGATTTCCGGCCAGGCACCGCCAAGTTGGCCGGACGCCTGGCGGAACCCGGCCGGCGTGTGGGCGGCGCCTGGCCGATATATTGATTGTCTGGGTTGTCCAAAATTTGGCTCGGCGCCCGCCCGACGTGTGCGATGCCCTGCCGGACATCGGCTAGGCATCGACCGATTTATTGGCGATCAGTTTGCGATGCGAAACGCCGCACCAGGTTTTAAGTCCGAGTTAAAAGTAACTCGATGCCCGCCCGATGCCAAAAAATGACCCGGCAGCCGCAAGGAGTCCCGTGGGGCCCCGGCCGAAAATGCCTAGAAATCCGCCGCAAACTAATCGCAAACCCATCGCAAGCCAATTGTGACTGGGGTAAAAGCGCAAGAGATCGCATCTAATCGTGCTTCAAATCGCATCAAATCGTGGTGATCGGGATCAACCTTGGACAAGACAAACACCACCTCTGTTGAGATGCGCTGCGATCTGATTGTGGGTTGTAGTCTTCGCTCTGTAGAAGTTCAAGAAACAATGAAGTTCATGGTCAGTCGGGCTGATTGTATACCCGTCGGGGTCGGCAGCATTGTTTGCTTTCCTTTCCTATTTTTAAATTATCAAAAAAGCCAACCTGATATTCTGTATTGCTTGGCCTGGTCTGCTGTCAGCAATCCACGCTTCTCTGCTTCGTTGGCAGCGAAGCGCAACTGGTCCTGGATTAACTCAAACGCTGTCCACCACTCTCCTTTGTGTGCTTTCATTTTCTCTGGTTCGTCTGGTCGATTGAAGTATGGCAGCTTGGAGCTGATTGGCTGAAGGACGTACACGGGCGGTTCGCAGTTGTCATCACGGACAAACCACGCGTCGAGCGTCTCCATTGGCTTGCCGTTGTCAACTAAAGTTTCGCGCAATATTTGAAACTCGTCGTTTTCGATGTTGGGTGGGAATGGTCGGTACCCGTACTTTTGACAGAGAAACGTCTGTAAAAAATACGCAGAGATGGACATGTATAAGGATTGTTAAAGGGTTCTTGCTGGTTTTAAACAAGTATTTTAAAAACTGGTAAACGTTAAAATAGGGAAGTTTAATTGATGATTCTCGAAGCAGAATTGTTTACAAAGTGCTTTAGTTGCGACTCACCACAAAATTGGGACCAACGGAAAGTCGCTGGCAGGCGGCAATCTCCGCCATGCATAATTGTGACGTCATGTGATCATCCGTGGCTTCGTCACGTACCCCCCATCGCATGTCAATAACCTGAAACTCCAAGCCATGGTTAGACTTGCAGTAGTCTTTTAGACGAGGGTACGTTTCTCGCATCAGAGCGTTACGTTCTGTGGATGTGTCTATCAAAAGGCAAGAAATAATAAACATTATTTGAAAAACAGTTCAGCCCACGGCACTTGAGAGCTACGTGCAAGTGATCTTTTGCTGAGATTTTGAACTTGAACTGTTGCTGATATTTCTGCCTCGCGAGGCCGTGACGCAAATATATCCTGTTTGATTTAATTCGCCTCGCGAGGCAAAAATCTCACCGTGTGCGCTGAACCTGAGCTACGTGCTGAGCAAAAAATAATAATAAATAGCCATAACCAGTTCGCGCCGGGATTATTTTAACATCACCGAGCCGACGTGCGGGATTATTTTTTAACGAAACTCGATCTGAGGCGGTTTCAGGCAAATAGTACCGGGAAGCACACCCACGCATTTTTGGCCTTGCTCGCTGCTGACAGACATCTCCGGCCTTGCTCGCGGCGTGTTTATGCGTCATCTGTTTTGAATCTGGAAAAAACTTTGCGTTTATATACGTCATCCGGCGCGAACTAAGCACAAATTTGAAGATTTTTGTTTAGCCCAGCACATTGCTCAGATTCACCGCACACGGTGAGACGGCCGCGCAAGGCGAAGGAAACGAAACTCGGCAAAAGTTCAATGCATACGAGAGCCGTAGCTCTCGTGTGGGGCGGGCTTTATTGGACAGTGTCCATTCTTTATTACGGGAAAGTATACTTTTGGCAACTATCCAAAAACGTAACCGTAACCAAATAATTTTTTCAAAGTCTTACTTGATGTAAGGTTATTGATGACTCCAAACTCCCTGTGAATTTATTCAGCAATCTACCCAAATTTAATTTTAAAGGTATTAAAGAAACAATTGTCGTATGTCAACTTCAGCGTCGGATTCAATTCTTCTTAAAATAGTAGTTTTAGCTGCATTTTAATACTTTCCCTTTATTTAAATATAGATACATAATCTATAATTACTTCTATACATTAAATGATTACAGGTTGCCCGGACAAGGCCAAGCTTCAGCTAGGCCAACGTGAACAATATTAGTGTGTGAAATATCCCCCGAGTTTCCCTTAATTTTGTGTAGGTAATACATGCATTCTCTATTAATTATTATGAAGGCAGACATCAACAATACAAAATAATTATAACATTGCAACCAGTGGCGATTCTTATTTGGAAAATAATTGTGTATGTATTCTGAGAAATGTGTACTATGTCCCAACTGGGACACCGTAGTAGAAATGTGTGCACTTTCGTCGTTCGGACATGGTTCGAATGAGGCTGAATCTGGTTCCACTCCAGTCCGTGCCGGCCAGCTTTAACGATTGAATTTGACGTTGAATCTGGTGGTAGCTTGACGCTGCCATGCCCGAGATACGATAGATAAGAGTTCTCACCTGTAAATGTTGAACTGGTGAATATCCTGACGACTTTAGAACGTTGCCTTGGTAACTCAACGCTTAAATCTCCAAATAACACGACTCTTCCTGCGTCTGCAGTGCAGCTGCTCGCTTCTTTACTAGGGACAGGCGCCATATGTTAGGGGGGCGGGGGGGGGGGGGGGGGGGGGGGGGGGGCAGACCAAAATATCGAATGGATAAAAAGACTCTTTAGAGCAACTGTTGCAACATCACATTGATAATTGTTGACATGATCATGAGCTACGTGCTTGCACTGCCGTGCAGACGTCTTATTGGTACACTCATGTGAAAACACAATCCTTCATGTTTCAACATGGAGAAATAAGAAAGGCCACTCCATGGTTTCAAGGAGGCTATATTTGTCGACGACACTAGCAGAATTGTATTGGCAACTCTGAAATATGTCTATATAGAATGACCTTGTACTGTTCAGGCTAGTGCAGTATTATGAACACAGCTCTTGTGTGCCATAGCAACAAAATATTGATTGACTTTGACCTTTGTATCATATTATGGTACCCTTCACTGCTTCCGTTTTTAGGGCGACATTAGGTTTGTTTGCTTGTTGTCCGCATGCTTCAACTCGTATACAACGCCCTCTTGCTTTTTCTCAAACAAATGAATAGGTACGGTAACCGGAAGGTAGAGGACGTCTTTTCAATCACTTTTTTTTTATATTACAAATTAGTTTAGGATATTCGAGATTTAACAATAGTCGACAGAAAAATAAATTGACAAGGCGGGACTTGGATTGCCAATTTCTTTGTTCACTTTAAAATGCATGCAAATTTGCCTAGTCAAGCAGTCCTCATTGAGTGATTCCCACAATGTCGCTTCCCATGTCGTATCGTAAAATTCGGCGTGATTTTTCCCACACAAAATTCGGGTGTTTATGATGATGACTTCTGACTAGCGCCCCCGAACAAAGATATTGACAATTTAGTGTTTAAGAGCCGTTTTCAGGAATGTTTCAGCCGATCTTTTGTTGTATTCGTCGAGCCCATTAATAATGCAGTTTACGACCCAGTCGATAAAACTAGCGCATGTGCATTCGAATTTTTTTGTCAGATCAATTTGTTGTATATTTCGACCATCACATAAATGATACCGGTATAATACTAGTTTCCTAAATAGCTGCGTCATGATCTGTTTTTGTCGCCAGCAGCTACCTGACCTACAATTTAGACGTCTGGACATACAAAAATTGGTGGTTTTTTTTTAGATTAAGGAACCAGACTAGGTTGAAGCAAATCACAATGATCTAAACTGAACAAAGGACTTGGACAAGTTTACGCACAGGTGCGGTTGCCATGACACAAAATATTGCTTACATTTGCTAGGCAACCACTGCACAGTGAGAGATGTGTTTACACGGTGCAGCGGTAATAATTATTATATCGTTTGATCATGCATATTATCGATTTAAAGGGGTAGTCCAGGAATCGCCCAATTGGGCCACAAAACTCAATTTGAAGTAAATAATGTTTATCTGAAAGTTCATCATAAAGTAGGATATAGTCTGATTCCAGCTAGTCTAACCCTAGACCCCTAGTATGGAATTCCATTGCTGCCATTTACCCTTGTGTTATTTCGGCGCCCACCACGCGCGCAGATTCGTTAACGCTGTCTCTTTTTCAAATCCCGGCTTCGTGTGCGTTCTGGTCTCACGCATGCGTAGTTTACAAAATGCGGCTGGATCCATGTTCGCACTGGAGCCGACGTTTGACAAACGTACTAGCCCTAGACCCCTTGTGTTATTTCGGCGCCCACCACGCGCGCAGATTCGTTAACGCTGTCTCTTTTTCAAATCCCGGCTTCGTGTGCGTTCAGGTCTCACGCATGCGTAGTTTACAAAATGCGGCTGGATCCATGTTCGCACTGGAGCCGACGTTTGACAAACGTACTAGCCCTAGACCCCTTGTGTTATTTCGGCGCCCACCACGCGCGCAGATTCGTTAACGCTGTCTCTTTTTCAAATCCCGGCTTCGTGTGCGTTCTGGTCTCACGCATGCGTAGTTTACAAAATGCGTCTGGATCCATGTTCGCACTGGAACCGACGTTTGACAAACGTACATGATTTTGGATTCCCCTAAGGGTCTAGCACTAGTTGGCAAGCAATTGTTAACTTTAACCTTAGTTTTCGACGATTCTCCCTCGCTTTTCCGAGGGATCCAATCAGCGACCGAGTTTGAGCCTCATCATGAATTATTCATTATACACAAATACAGGATATGACTGGGTATGTGTACACAAGACAGTGTACATGTAATGTACATTGTACATGTACAGTGTATGTGATGGCGACTGTATGCACGTATTGGCATCGCGCGAAATGTGCAGACTTAATAGCATTGTGTGGCGGATCTTCCGGGGCAGTGCTACTAGTGCAAGCTAGCTGCAGCCGGCAACCGGCGCGGCCTGGCCGCATTGTACCCGTACTGATCTTGTCGAGTCCCGCTGCAGCATCGCTTTAGGAGTTAGTAATGTGGTGCCGCGGAGAAGGGAAGTTTTTTTTTATTCCAGTGTATGGAACCATAGAGAAAGGAACAGATCGAACGTACGTCATTTTGGCTACGTTTCCCTGAAATCAAAGGAAACATTATCATTTCGTGGTTTCACTCATCACAAATTTAAACACCAAAGACAAATACCTCTGCACCCGCAGTCACAAATAAACGCCGGGGCAGCCATAATTTGCTGTGTCGATGTATAATGTACATTGTACATGTACATGTACATGTGTACACAGGTCAATCGCGGCGAGTCTGGACATGTTTTGCGCGACTCAGGTCTGCACGTATTTGCTTAACTGTCCATCATTATCACGTGATATGAGTACTGCATATATTACAATAGTCTGACCTCGCCCCTAATGAGCCAACTTATCCAAGACCTTCAACAGGGTCCAGTTCACGGGTGGCTGTTCGTCGTGAAATAGCGCCCTCTATAACATCGGTGGTTTGTGTCAGTGATCGCGAAATAAACAACACGAAGGTCTTGGAACCAAGACTAGGTGATGGGAAGCGCTTATGCAGCTTCACTGATTTCGGTGAAGGAAACGCACGGCATTCTGGGTAGCGTACCTTTCGAACTACACACAGCGCAGCTGGCTAAGCCGCGGAACTGATGTCCTAGAGTTCACAGGTTACACAAAATGTGTGTATTAATTTGTGTTGATAATTTCTCTTCCGTCTTTTTATAGAAAAATGATAGTTTTCGCCAACCGTAAATTCGCGACAATAACAGCAATATGATTCTACCTTTATATTTCTCAAAATAATTCTTTTTTTTCCTTGAAATCTCATTTAACATCAAGGCTAAACATGTTTCTACTTTACTTTTGAACGCAATTGAAACACATTAGTCAGGAAAATGAGTTTTTAAAATGAATCACATTAAATTTAAAATCGTCCTTGAGACCGGCAAAGATGGGAATAGTACGAGTCGAAAGCATAACTCTTCAACAATATAGGGAATGACAAATGCCGTCTCAAAATTCACTCGAAAACAGTCATGGTCACGCAAACGTGCAGGTGTTCTAAATAAAAATTATTTTCACACCTCATTTTTACAAGCCTCTTAACCCTGCCAAATTGGCACAAATATGTTAATACCCTCCCGTACCACGGTGCCAATTTGGCACAAACATTTTCAACCCCTTCTCTACCGATGGGCCATTTGGAACAATCCAACCGCAAAGGTTTCTAAAAGCATAATAGCCCCCTCAGTTGAGCACACCTTTCTGATTGGTAGTTTATGGCACGAGCGCATTCTTTGAAGCATTATATGTGAGAGCGTGGGGCGCGCACGCGCTGTTCATTTTTACCGCGCGTCTCCGGTGGTGGTACTGTGGATGCAAGTTCACAAACACATGAGCATCATGGAAGATGAAGAATTATTGCAGGAATTGTTAGCGGATAGTGACTCCGAAATGTCGTCCGAAACTAGCGACGCAGTCACCGAGACAGACGACAGTGAAGACGACTGTGTACCCGAGTTCTCGGCAAAGTCAAAGAACATGAAGAAGCCGAAACAAGCAAAGCTTGATTTTCGAAGTGGATGGAGTGAAGCTGGACCAACGTGGCGTCAAAATGCACCCGTATACACAGGTAGGCAACCTACATGTACTAAATGATCATAAACACATTGATTCATTAATTAGTTGGCAAGAATTGAGAAGTTGACCATTGCTCCCCCACCCTTTATATTGCTTGCATCTTTTTCTAAGGCTAAAGAGAAATGAAAAGTTTCACACAGATTCAATGTCATGCCATATTTGTTCGGAAATGAAACATCTGGTGTTGAATTGGTAAAATAAGCAAAACAATGCGGAAGAAAATACAAAGGTGTCACTTGACATTAAAATACGGTCACACTAATTCATGGGCAGAGATCCCGTTTTTGAAGAGCGCCCTCAAGTGTTCAGTAATTCCCCCCCCCCCCCCCCCCCCCCCCACACTTATCAAAATGTTCTCAAGGGTGAATTGTTGTGGAGGTTCACTTTTTGGTTGTAATTCTGGGGGGAAATGCTTGATCATCGCCCCCCCACATTTGGACACAAATCTCCACCACTGCAGTAATTACTGCCAGGAAATGGGGCAAAAGTGGTCATGGGTCAAAGTGGCGATGGAAACTGAAATACTGTCACTGAATAGCACCCTCTCATGTTTTTGTTGTCTATCACAGGGCACCCAGGAGCAACTCGTGTTCAAGAATGGAGAGATTTCTCACCAATGCAGATCTTCCAGCTGTTTTTCTCGCAAGCAGTGTGGGAGTTGATAGTGAGTGAAACCAATCGTTATGCTGAACAGAGTCTATCGGAGAAATCAACCAGCCACCAAAGTCAGTGGACTCCAACAACTCTTCCGGAAATGATGGCCTTCGTAGCGCTGCTGATGTGCATGGGTATAAACAGGCGGCCTCAGTACAACATGTACTGGAGCAAATGGGACATACTACACAGTGCCATCTATCCAGCAACAATGTCTCGCAACCGATTTCAGGCAATCCTGAATTTCTTACATCTGGCCAACAACGAAGAAGCTCAAAAAATTAAGGACAGCTCTCCTGACAAGCTGGTCAAGGTTCGCAAATTCATTCAGATGATAGTACCCTCTTTTCTTTGTCATTACAAACCTGGCCAAAACCTTTCTCCAGACGAAACTATGATAAAATTCAAGGGAAGACTATCGTTCAAACAGTATATGCCAAAAAAGCCCACCAAATGGGGCATCAAATGTTTCTCTCTGAACGAGTCTGACACAGGGTACACGTGTGCATGGCAGATTTACACAGGGTCACAATCACAGACAGCAACAACTGCAGACTCGGAGAGACAAAGTGAAGCAGACCATCCCGCTAGAGTACCTCTACCTGGCCAAGTTGTCTTAGAACTTTTGAACGGATTGGACAATCGGGGTCATTGCATCTTTGCAGACAATTGGTACACCAGCCCTGCTCTCGTCAACAAGTTGACACAGCGTGGATTTGGCTTTTGCGGAACTGTGCGGTATACCACTCAAGGAGTTTCCAAATTTGCTAACCCAAAAAAAGTTTCCCATGGCTAAAGGACAGATTCCTCGCTTTTACGACAAGTCCGGACAATTGTGTGTTACCTGGCAGGACAAGAAGCGCGTGACACTCTTGTCAAACTATGGGGACTGTAGTGTTACAAGTAGGCAAATTCGTTGTAAGAAGAGTCCCACAGGTTACCGTGACATTAGCAAACCCAATGTTGTCAGTGAGTACAACAAGCACATGGGAGGAACTGATCTTGCAGGACAGCAATGCGTGTACTATGCACATGCACACAGATCGGTCAGGTGGTGGAAAAGGGTATTTTTGGCCATTCTAGACATATGTGTACTAAATGCCAGAATACTGTATAATAGCATTCACACAAACCGCACACTGTCAAATGTGGACTTTAGGATGTATTTGATCCAAGGTCTGCTGTTGACCTGGAAAAACGGCCCTGTCACACATGTCCAAATGAGCAATCCATGTGTTTCAGAAGGTGCACAACATTTCCCTGGCAAAAATGTAACTGGGAAGAAGCGCGACTGCATTGTTTGTAGCACAAAAGCTCAGAGAAGGCAAACCCGCACGATTTGCAAACAGTGTAACAAGCCCATGTGTGTCATTGGGTGTTTTGAGAAATTTCACTCCCCTTGAATTCATTAAATTTGCCTGGTCACACGTGTCTAAAGCTGAGAAATGAGGAAAGAATTCCATATTTCAAAGTGAATAAAAACAGAAACCTTGTATTATCAGGAATGAGAACTAAGTACATTACTTGGGACCTGTTGTACATGTAGTATCCAGATTTGACTTGTATGACAAGGTGAAATACTTCTAATCTCGAGAGTTATTGGTCACAATAAATACTATTACAACTTATTTAATGCAACCGAAACAATCCTACTCTGAGCCCCCCCCCCCCCCCCCGGTTCAATGTTGAGTGTTATGTGGAAGGTTGGCGCGCGATGGTCGAGTGCCAACATTGAACCGGGGGGGGGGGGGGGGTGGTGGTGCACAAAAGCATTTATATTTGGACAAAGGGAGAATGTTCCATAATTTATTGTCAACCGAGTGAAAAAAAAAAAAAGATAATTTACACATGAAAGAAAATGTCCAAGTATTTTCTTATACAAACTTGAAATTGTCTCACTCCTCATTTGGCGTTTCTTCAGATTTACACTTCTTGGTAGTTGTCAAGTAATATTAAGGACAACAAAGTGGCAGCGAGATATGGAATTCTTTCCGTAATTGTTAGCTGTAGTGTTTCAAGTATACTTCCTTTCACTAGTGGAAATGTTGCTTTATACATTTGCATCACTGACCTCAACACCTGGACGGATCATTGTCCATATTCTGCTGTGCTAACACTTGAAGTCGGCGCGAACTGGAAGTGCAACATGGCGTCACTGCTGTGAGCCAATGAAATGTCCAGTTGTAGAGGTCAGTGGATTTACCAACCAACTGAACTCTACACCTGGACATTTCATTGGCTCACAGAGTGACTTCGTGGGTCCGCCATGTTGCACTTCTCTGCATGCCGACTTCAAAATGAAACAATGGATGATCTGTCCATGTATAGAGGTCAGTGATTTGCATACACTCCAAGGCTGGAGCACTAGACCAATGCAAACTGTAGAGGGCAGTATGCAAGGAAATTGACCAATTTGGGTGTGGTATTGAGCGGGTAGTGTGTCTGTTTGTACTATGGTACTGAGGGGTGCATAATACAGAAATGGTGTGGTACTGAAAGGGTTAAATAGCCTTCACAGCGAAATAATAATTGAAAATATAGGTTTTCCCGGCCAATTTCGCAAAATGTTCATACACTTCTGAAAATCGGGCATTCGTTTTTGTCTTAATCTGGATGCACGTCTTAATTACCATTTTCAATTCAGCGAACGTTCATTCGTTTTCATTGTCTGTGCATCTGGTTTTAGGAAACAGACAGCCAATTACGTTACCTGTGCATTCATTTACGCAAGCACACATTTTCGCGCGGAGTTTGGAAATACAATTTCGTGACTGTGCAAACAAATGTATGCTTTGTTCATTCAAAATAGCAGGTTACGTTACAGAATTCCAAACCTGCTACCAAATCTTATAAAATCAAGCAGAAATTGAAGCGTATTGGCACAGATCATTTGATAATCGACTTCAATCAACCCGTACGTAATGGCAGCACGAGGCCATTATAGACGAACCTCTAATGTTGACCGAAACCGTCTCATTGATGCCTTTGAGAGTATAGTGCAGACTATTAGTCTTGCAGCCATCGTCCATATTATGGATTCCGTGGGTAACGCGTGAACATTTTGTTTTGAACATTGAAACTTGATCTTTGGACTCTAATGAGTTGATCTAGATTTGGTGCCATTTTTTCGGACACTGTTAACGCCTATTTTTATGCAAATTAGTTATGACGTCATAAAACGTCATAAAATCGACTGTTTCAGTCATTAAAAGACATATTTTACTATTATCACACAAACAAAACCTACTTTAAAGGCATTTGTAACATTAATGTTGTTGTTAAGATTTAATATTTTCTTATGTTAGGTGTCTCCTTGAACTCATTATGCGTCGAAACACGTTTGAATTCAATGGCAAGTTTTTCAGACAAAAAATTGCCTTGGCCATGGGCAGCGAATGCAGTCCGGGGATTTGTGACATAACCCTATTCAAATACGAACAAGACAAAATTATCCCTTACAATCCCTCAATTGTGAGCTACATGAGATATAGACACGATGTTCTTATAATCTTTAACGGAAATGAAAAGCAGGCTGCTGACCTAGTGCAATCACTTAATAAAATTCATAACGCTGAAATTCACGTCTGAGATCTCACACCGCCAAGTCACTTTTCTCGACCTTATTATCTACAAAGGCGAACGATTCATACATGAAGGGATATTGGATACTCGAGTAGCTACGGAAATAACTGATACATTTCAGTGACCTAGCTCGAGATTCAACACACCCTAAGTCGGTATTTAGCGGACTAATCAAGGGCGAAGTGACCAGATACAAACGTATATGTACCCATTTAAAAGACTTTGAGGAGAGGGTTGAATTCTTCAAAGACAAACTTCAAAAGCGCGGATACACAAACGAAGACCTAGCCCTCCTTTCTCAAAGTGGCAAGACTCCCGCGGACCCTAAGCGTGAAAACAAAACAAAAACAATAGCCCACTGGTGTTCGTCCTACCATACTACCCACATGTCGCGCACCCAGCCCTCAAACGGGCTATCCTCAAACACTGGCCCTTGATTAGCGATAACGAATACCTAAATAGGATTTTTGATACCCAACCCATCCTGGCATACAAAAGGCACAAAAACATAAAAGATGAACTTGTTCGATCTAGGACTAAAGCATCTCCACAATCCAACCAAGAGGAACAAAATCTTGATGAGGAGAATCTGCAAATTTTATTTGAACTATTGGAAGAACAAAACAATGATCAAAGAAATGAATCTCAAGACTAAAACAAAATAAATAAGTCAAGACAAACCCCCCCCCCCCCCACCCCACCAAAAAAAGCCGATATTTGTCCTTGCCACTTGTCATATAAACCGACACACAAATACAAATACAAACAAGGAAAGGAAAATGAACTATAAGATGGTGGCTGATGACGTGCATGATATAGCACAGAAATATGCCCTGCTCCCCTTCCAAAAAAAGGGGAAAAAAGAGGAGACGGCATATTATCACCGGTAATAATCAATCACTGAGTGAACTAAGAACAAATGGACCACTGTTGCAATACACAAACCAGTCATCGCGTCGCCAAAACCAGAGACAGGGTTTGAAACTCCCGCTTTTAGGGAATGCCTAACCCAATTGGCCTGCAGACGTTTGATGTATTTGCCCGTCCACGAACTCTAACCACGGACTGTCATCTAGCAGAGATAATGTGGCTAGAACTGACCCCCCAGATGCGTGTCTTACACCAAAAAAAGGAAAAAAGGGTTAAGAATTACGCTCTGGAGAGGCCAGTTAAACAACCACTTTCTGGCATACCCACTAGATAACGTACAATTAAAGACTCATATCCCTGCAGACCAGTCACAAATACAATCCATATGACACTTGTCAGCAGAACCTTTTCCGCGTCTCAAAAAGAATAACGAAAAGCACGGAGGAGTTCTTTTAAAATTGTACACGAAACAACCCCTCCCCCCCCCCCCCCCCCCCCCATTCCTTCTGACTGCAATCTCGCAGACAAAAATGTGGCCTGAACTGACCTCCCATGAAGCGTATATTACTAAGGAAAAAAAACTTAAATTAAAAATTACGCTCTGGGCAGTATAGTTACGCAACCACACTGTTGGCATACCAGCAAATCATAATTATACAGATTTACCTCTGCAGACCAGCCACACACCTAAAATCCAATGATACTTCACGCAGCAGAACTGTTTCAACATCTCCAAAAAAAATAACGAAAACGATGAAAAAAAGTTCTGACTTGTGACAACTCCCATAAACACCCTTCCCATTTCATATAGAAAGAGTTCTGATTCACAGCAGCAAACTCTAGGATTGATCAATAAAAACTAAAAAAAATAACTGATCATTCCTTAAAGTATGCCTGCATAAACCGGTTTCTCTGTGCTACCCTCTTGCATAAGCACTCCATTTGAATTAAAAAACCTAATAGTCTCACAGAAAAAAAAGAAAATTCCCCATAACCCAGTATTACACGACCTTCATTTTAATGTCCTTCACATGTGACCGAGAATCGTTCCAATAAAACGAAGGCAACATGTATGATTACGCTACTTCCCAATAAACTCAATTTCATGAAAAAAATCAAATAGGGTTGGTATTTTACAGTCCCCCTGTAGCGTGCAAAGAGAACATATTGAAAACCCTCATGTAAAATATAGCAATTCATGACATCATACTTAATTTGCATAAAAGTACACATATAAGTGCTCCCAGAAAATGGCACCATGAATCAAATTTCATCTACGGCTATAAGCTTTGTATTCCTGCAAAGAAAACAACATGTTCATGAATAGGGTTAGTATTTTACAGTCAAGCTGTAGCGTGCAAAGAGAATACATTGAAAACCCTGTGTAAAATATAGCAATTTATGACGTCATACTTCATTTGCATAAAAGTACACTTATATGTGCTCCGACAAAATGGCACCAAGACTCAAATTTTATCTATGGCTATAAGCTTTGTATTCCTGCAAAGAAAACAAAATGTTCATGAATTTCCCACGGGATGACAATGGCTGCAAGACTATATCTGCAGACTGCCGATACTCTCGGTATAAATCGATCCACCGCAAGAACAAACGTCCCTACGATTGTGAAGGCCACAGAGACCAACTTCCGAAAGGTAGATCTAGAAACCGAAAAGTTGACGAGGACATGCGTGCAACACTGGAGAGACTTCTTGATGAAAATTCATTATTGACTCTGGTGCAAATGAAGCAGCAAATTGAGGTTAGCCTTCCTCATAAACCGATCGTGTCTACAAGCACCATCGCTCGCACCTTGAACGGCATGCTAATGACACTTAAGATGGCGGAGGATGTCCCAGACCTGCGCAACGCAGCACGCGTTTTAGATGCTAGACGCGAGTATGCCAATTGGTTCTTGCGCAAGGGTGTACTGGGGCGTCTCGAGACTGGTTATAACCAATAGACTCGTAGATCACAGAGCTCCTCGTGGAGAACCAGCAAGGCGAGTTGTACATAATCAGCAAGGTAAACAAGTCAACATTACCTTTGCTACATCCGATGAGGTTGCACTTGTAAATCACACAATTTCTTCTGAAACCGTGACTCGAGCTACCGTTGAGGATTTCCTTGCCTCAACGGTTGACGAGTGCCGCAGGTTATATCCCGAAGAAGAGCGTATCTACCTCATATATGATAACGCTCGCCCACACGTCAGAGCTCAACTACCACCAGACGTCATCAACAATTTGTCATCAAACGTCTTCCTCCGTATTCACCATTCTTGAATCCGACTGAAATGGCACATTCAGCGTTCAAGGCAGGGGTGAAGCAGATGCTTGGGCTTCCCGAATGGCAGCATCGTATGGGAGACCAAGCTGCAAGAGCGCAAGAAGGGGGTTAACCTCCAAGTCTGGAGATCTACCTGTTTACAGGAAATAGCCCGTAACAACATCGGATAAATAACACACGACAAATGCACAAGGTGGTACGCTCATGCACAAACTTATCTCCCTCAATGCCTCCCAGGAGAACCGATTGAGGGCTAAATTCTAACTGTCACAACATGTAGTTAGTGGTGGCGTTGAAGGGAAGGGGGTGGGTGACAAAATATAAAGCAAAGAGGTATAAAAACAACCTTCTTTATGTTAGATAATGTAGATAAATAATGGAAATAAAATTTAAACAAAATCGAACAAACAAGAAAAAAAACGAGTATTTTGATCTTTATTTAATGTTAATCAGTATTCAACTACAGTGATCTTTGTTTTCAACCAGTAAAGCACGATGCAGCTTAGAATTTCATTTTAAATTGATTTCAGATAAAACTAATTTGACCGACTGTAAATGAAAAAGAAACTCCTAATTTCTATTTGAGTGCCAGTGGCATTAAACTAAAAGTGAAATAGAATGGTCAATGTTTGAAATTGCCCCCTAACAGCGAAAAAGTAAGTCTTGTAAACGAATTTGACTGGACATAAACGAAAGCGTCTGCACAATCACGTAATTGATTGAACGGAAATGGAATCGAATACTCTGGTAGTGAAAATGAAACGCGTGTTCAGAGCGATTCTCAAAATCAGACGAAAAAGAATGCCCGATTTTCAGAAGTGAATGAACATTTTGCGAAATTGGCCGGGAAAACCTATAGTATATAATAATATTCGACGCAGAAAATAATAAATGTTTACTTAACACCCCATGTCGGCCCAGCTGCGAAAACGGACTTATGGCCCATTTCCGCGGGGGTAATCCCATTGCTCATGTAGCGGACCACACCCACGTCAATTATTAAGGGGGAAGGAAGGAAAAACGGTCCTCTAGTTAAAGTGGACGAGCATTCAACAAAATATGCAATAAACCAGAGACTACTGGCTATGTATATTGGTGACTATCTCCCGAATATAATTTTACAAGACAGCACATTATTGCCCGTAGTACAATAAAATGAAGGTCAAATGTCACCTTAACATGTACATTAACGCACGCTACAATCTAACAATACAATTTATTATGAAATACACGATCGCGAAAATGTACAATTATCACAAAAATATCAAACAATTTACAACGTTACTCACTGAGAGTTTCTACGAAAGTTACCCTTTCACATGGTTCAGAGTAGGAGCATGGCCGGAGCCATGCTCCCTAGAAAATCGAGAGAATTTCAAAGACAATTTATGTTGGTCTTCTCTGCTCGAAGCCCACAAGAGAAGACCTGCTACAAGTTGCCTTTGCGCGGGAAGCACAAGCTAATTACCTTATGCGTTTTATGAAAACATGCAAATCACTTGCAAAACGTTTAGGCATACACAAACAGAGGGCGCACTCACAAAACCTCGTAAAATCCCGTTGCTGCGAGACCGTCAAATCGCTGCAAATAAAACGTCGCTGTGGGTGTACACCTCATTATAGACTACGCCCTGACGCAGCGCCCTGACTGTTTTCGTCTGGATGGAGAGAAGCAATGAGTGACAAAGTGCCTTGTCTAAGGTCATTAAAGTCTCAGGCCGGACTCGAACCCACAACCTGTAGCTTCTACCCACAGACTGCGAATCTAATGCTCCAGACCACGATGCAACAGCACACGAAAGCCTGATCCACGGTCCCAAAAATTGAAGTGAAGACTTCATAATCATAATTAAGACGCATACACCGGCACAATTTCAACTTCAACTATTTTCTTTTCGAATGAAACCGTTTCAGATAGAACAATCTCACAGGGTAAACCCCTTTGATGTGACTGTTAAACATTGTTTGCCTGCCACTGTGTACACGTTTTCCGAACGAAAAGTCGCTGTCTGATGTATCTTTTCACGGCAATGGTTTCACAGAACAAGACACATTTTACTTTTGGGTTTTCCATTAAGTCCTGGTGGTGATCTTTGACTTTCGGCGAGACCTTGTTGCTTTGGCTTCGCATACATCGTTGGGGGAGTGTTCATTGAGACGTCAGTGCTTAGATGTGATGATTGTGCTGTAGTGCTACTCTCCGAGTGGAAATGGGCTGAGAACTTCAGAAATGCAACTCTGCCGTCATGTAACAATACGACAGCAGTGTTGCATTTTGCGGACATTACTATAGAGTTGGTCCTAGCGTACGTGTGATACTTCATCATGTGTTTACCAGTCGTAGTGTCCCACACTTGGATGTAGTTGTCATCCTTGCCACTCGACACCAAGAATCGACCGTCGGGACTGAATATCAGATTGTAGATGTCAGACTCCTGTGCCTGATTGATGGAATGCTTCAAGGAATGTGATTGGACGTCCCAGATGATGACGTCACTGTCAGCTCCCCCCGATGCTGCCAGGTTTCCGTCGGGGGAAAATGCGGTTGCCACGACACGAGTCGTGTGCCCTTTCATCGTCGCGATACGTGAGAAGCTGCCGAGGTGCCACAGGTGGACGTCATGGTCCATGCAGCCGGCGACAAGTCTCTTTTGGTCCGGCGACACGGCGATGGATAAGACACGATCGTCATGACCAAGCTGCGCAATGACCTGCCCTGACCTGCTGTCGATGAGTTGAAGTATCTTAGTCTTTCCTGAGGGGTCGTACATGCTCACCACATAATGGTTGACGAATAGGCCATTCCTCAACATGCGGAAACCATACGACCTCAAGTTGATGATTTGCTGTGTCTGCCCTGATTCCAGATGGAAGATGCGGATTTCGAACTTGGGCTGGCCGAGTCCCGCCACAAGCCTTTGGTTATCGGGAGTGATGACACAGTGCGAAGGGGTGATCCATCGCTCTTGGAACTTGCCTCTGACCGCAAAGTCTGAAAGGGTAAGAACATACCACCCACTGCTTGACCCACGGCTTGACCCAACCATGAATGTGTCATCGCTGCCGATGGCAACAGCATAGCACTTTCCATCCATGGGATCCTGAAGTGACTTGATCAACCTCCCACTCTTCAGATCCCAGAGCTTGATGGTTTTATCATCCCCAGTTGTGATCACTTTGTCCCCGGAGTTCAGGATCACTGCTTCATACGTATAACCTTCGTGTTTACTGATCATCAATTCTTGATCCTCAGGAGAGGTTGACTTCTTGAGATTCCTCACATCCCAGATACGGACGTTCTTGTCTTCTGATGCCGTTAGAATCTTAGAACCATCCGGTGTCACAGCAACCGACAACACGTTTAAGATGTGTGGGAGTTTGGCCTCTATTTCTAAAGTTTCCATGTTCAGGACTGCAGCTTCTGACATTTTCAGTGCAACAACCACGTACCTGAAAAAAACCAAACCATTAAAAGAATAATCTAAAATATATATAGGTTTTCTCCTGTCATTTTCGGCAAACGAGCAGCCAATTTAATTATCGTGCCTTCGAATTAAAAACGATTTTGCCTCTCCCGTTTTCACCGTGTTTCAAATTCAAAATTCGGGATTGTTGCTGATTGATTTTGGTTTTAATTTCGTATTGAGAAATCAATTTCGCTAAATGAGAATTCAAATACGTACGACAAAAAGGGAAAAAAAAAAAAATTCGTATCTTCACTAATAAGTCAGCAAAATTTATATTTTTTATATTCATTTATGTTTCCCGTATACTTTGTATGGAGCTCTTTTATTGGTGGTGGTGGTGGGGGGGGGGGGGGGGGGGGGCGGGGGGGGGGGGGGGGGCGGAGGGGGGGTGGTCTTTGTCTTTATTGGTTGCCTGACCAAAACCTAATTTGCATTTGTTAAACATTAACTTTTAAAAATTTGTGAGGTATTTCTTTTTGTTTTGTTTTCTCTTGGTTTCCTATTGTTTATTTATGTTGATTTCTGTGCCAACAAGTAAACCGTTTACTTATTTATGCCTTTAACATTCTAAAGGAAACACAATTTAACAGTGCGTTTGTTTTTCAGATTGAACAAAATTGGCAGAAATGCCTGCCCAATAATGAATTTGAATGACCGAATATACGTCTCGAAAAAGCTCATGCGAGTAAGAATGTTGTTTTCTTGATTTGTTAAATTTGATGGTTATTGTGTTAAATCGAATTACACAACAGTGCGTTTGACCGGTCATAAAACGAAATCGAATTACCATTTTCAGCAGCATTCGATTTCGCGCGAATTGGTTAAATTTGGTGGTTAAATTGGCTTATTTACCGAAAACCTATTACAGGATCCACCGTCATTCACACCAGAAGAGAAAATCATGGGGTACGGTGTCAATTTCCATGGAATGTTATTTATTACAAAATGTTAGATAGTCAGGTGTGCGTATAGGCCTAAAGGCTATGTTATATACTTTTCTAAATTCTGATTATGAAACATTACCTGAATTTCACCAGATTAAAATCAAACGTACTTTTCGTTTGGAGTAACAGCCATGCTGGTGACATCACCGTCTCTCTCGAAGCCATCTTGTCGCTCGAGGAGCGTTCTCTCTGTGCCCTGTCCAGTCCCGTACATTCTCACGGTACCATTCGTATGACCGGAAATCACGCGAGAGTTGTCTCTCGTGATGTACATGGTTTCAACCGTGGAAGATGACTCGGGATCTCTTGTGTCTCCCAGACACTGCAAGTCTGGGCAGCTGTGGAGTGATACTTCACAGCCGTGGACAGCTAGTAGTCGTCTGTCTTGGGAGAGCGCCACCCTCCAGATGGGGAACGAGTCATTATCCTCCATCTCCCGGATCGGCTCCCCTTTCAGCATATCCCAGAGAACCAGCGTGTGATCTTGAGAGAACGATACCGCCACTTGTCGGGCTTCTACCTCGGTTGTAAGGACGCCCTTTATATCGTCTAAAAAATATGAAAGAAGTAACAAAAATTACTTGAATTAGGCATGGAGTTCTTATATCCAGCCTGCGGTATTTGGATGACTTATAGACGTTGCAATAAACCCTAAACTTTCACAAATAAAGTATATAAGCCATTGATGTTTGCTCATTTTTTGTGTTTAACTTACCTGTGTGCTTGTTCAACCAGTGCATAACTCTCCCAGTCTCTAAGTTCCAGATGACTACTACATGTCTGCTTTCATCGTCGTATTCTTCGTCATCCCAATCTTCATCTTTTTCCATCAACTCCTTCTTTTCCGCCTTGTGTCTTTGTTTTGAGTAGGAGATGATCTCATCATCTTCGTAGTCCGTGTCTTCGTTAGGGTCATCGTAACCGATTCTGGTTCGCAGTCCGGTTACGCCGTACTTTCCGTCCAGACTGATAGCCAGGTTGGACTTGCTTAGCCCCGTGTGCCCTTTCAAACGGTGGGTTAGATCCCCTGTTTCCATATTCCAGACGCATACTTTCCCCGACTTCATGTACTCTCCCATGTGACTGTACGTCACACAACTCTGATCACCCGATGCAATCTCGACCCCGTAAACGGTTTCTCTATGACCTGCCAAAGTGTGTACCAAAGTGCCGTTGTCTACCTGCCAGATTCGAGCGGTGTTATCTTTTGAGCCAGTTAGAACCAACCGGGAGTCACTTGTGATTGCCAAGGAAACTACTTCCTCTGTGTGGCCCTCTAGTGACGTCAGCAACATTCCGTCTGGAGGTGGGACGCATGTGCTGACTGGCAAACATGGGTGAGACAAGCTCCCACTTATATTGGCTTGGTCCATCAGGGACTTCATTCTTGGAAACTTAGTGGCTGCGTTCATCAATCTTCCCATGACTTCTGGCGCCAATTGGTCAGGATCGTTTGAGATGACGGAAGAAGAGAGTCGTAGTGCGCCAAGAAGTATGCTTATCTCTTCATCGTTTGTATTCTCTTCAGCTTTGTAGAAGTCAGCCAAGACATCTTGCATGGAGAGGGCCTTCACCTTACTGAGTAGAAATTCGAAATTAAAAAGCACAGCTATCTTCAGTGTGTCCCAGTCCTCAGCTTCTGTCAGATGGAATGGCAGCTGGGTGAGCTTTCGAAGGTTAAAGGTCAGACCGGCTTCAGTTTTCCCCGCAGCTCCTGAGAAGGTGAGTGGTTGGCTGGAGACTTTACGGTCTTCCTCTGCCTCAGCTGGAACCCCAAAACGCTCAACTTGTAAAGCTGAATATCGGCATGGTTTCTTGCGACCATTAGACCACGTTCCGTCAAAATACTCGGCGCATGCCTTGTGAAGCTTTTTCTTAAGGTTGGGATCGTGAAGGTACCTCTGACGGGCTGTCTCAATGAACTGACGATGATACCAAAACATCACTGTCACACCATCTGCATCTCTGTCGACGAGGTACGAACTGAGGTCATTCCGGACTCTTGTCCATAAGGATGGAGGGATTCGACGTACAGCCCAGCAAACACAAAACGTTTAAAAAACGTTTTTTAAACGTTTAAGTAGGTCCGCTAGGTCTTCGTCCTAAATAAACGTTTAAAAAACGTTATTTAAACGTTTAATTAGGCCCGCTAGGTCTTCGTCCTAAATAAACGTTTAAAAAACGTTTTTTAAACGTCCGCTACGTCTTGATTTTTAACAAACGTTTAAAAAACGTTTGGAGAACATCTAATTTTGACCTAATATTTGCCCCAAAGCAAAGGTTTTTTTAAAACGTTTACAAAACGTTTACGAAACGTTTGAAAAAGACTATTTTTTTTCTGGACGTTTAAAAAACGTTTTCTTTACGTCCAAGTCAAATAAAAACTAATTGTAATTAATTATTGTTTTTTAATATTATGATTTAATATGATTATTATTTTGATGATTAAATTGAGTAGCCTAATGATGGTGATTATGATGATGATTATGATTATGATGATCGATGATGATTATGATTATGATGATGATCATGATCGTCATCCTCATCGTGTGGCCCATATGGTCGTCGTCGACGTCGTTGATGTACGTAATTGTTATATTTTGTGACATCGATATCATGCGGTGCGCCGGCGCGGCCTGGCTGGCCGCCTTCGTACAGCGTGCATGCCATCGTTTATATTCAAACGCTATGTTGGATGTTCTTGAAAGGTTTTCTGAACGTTCTGAATAGGTTTTCTGAACGTTCTTAAAAGGTTTTCTAGACGTTCTTAAAAGGTTTTCTGAACGTTCTTAAAAGGTTTTTTGAACGTTTTTAAAAGGTTTTCTAGACGTTCTTAAAAGGTTTTTTAAACGTCTAAAGGTTTTCTAGACGTCCTAAAAAGGCACTGCAAAAACTGTGGTGTTAAAATTTTAACACCAATGTTTTTTTAATCTTTTGGAATGAACATTGGTGTTAAAATGAAGTAAAATGATTCTTGAAGTATTAGTTTCAAATCAAGTACTGGTGTTACGTACTTTTGGTGTTAAATTTGACCTAGTGCGCATGCGTGTGTGAAATAAAGCCCTCTGATTGGTCAATAAGGAATTATGGTATATGTTAACAATAGTCGATGTTAAATTGTTGTATTTAGTCCAAAAACCCATTTATTTTACCATAATATGTAATTATTTAAACGATTCCATGATTGAATTTTGATTTGTGTGCAAACATAGTTAAAAATTCGCGTTACATTTTATTCGTTTTCAAATTTTGACATTATTCATAAAAACTAGCTGCGACTTCGTCGTGGACAAAAAAGCGTAGTATAAAACTAACAACGGCAATGGCTATGTGTGTAGTACGTATTCAGTAGGAATAGATTATTATTGTATATGGATGTGTAATGTGTAATAAGTCAGTTCTTTGTAATATTTCATTACGTAATTTGTCCATGCAGTTAATATGTACAAAATTATAGTGTTAAAACGGTATGATCCTCAAACTGGTGTTATTCAACACACAATTGTTTTGCACTGTAGACGTTCTTAAAGGGTTTTCTAAACGTTCTTAAAAGGTTTTCTAGACGTTCTTAAAGGTTTTAAATTGGTTTTTTAAACGTTCAATAAAAACGTTTTTTAAACGTCCAAAACCTACCACAAAAAAACGTTTAAAAAACGTTTTTTTTGAACGTTTAAAAAACCAATTTAAAACGTTTAAAAAACGTTCAGAAAACGTCCGATTGTTAGCTGGGAGGTGGCATCCAGAATTGGTAAACATCACTCAAGACGTCATCGTCTAAGGACAACAGATCATCCAGTTCTGTCTCTGTGAGACCTGTAGGCGACAAGCTGATGTAAGCAAGGGCTCTAGACACAAGTATTTGACCGTGGTACTCCTCAAGTCTACCGAATATCTGATTAATCATGTCTTGGATACCTGTTTTGAGAATGCATCGCAGGGGATGGTAAGAGCGCCACTGTGTGGCCTGGTCGAAGACAAGTTTAAGGAACAAAGGAAGGCTGCACTCGGCGACAGCCTTATCAATCAACTCGAGTTGAAAACTCGTGACGTTCTTCTTGGCAGAAGACAACCAGGTCTTCAGGATACCGGTGCCTTCCTCTCTGGAAAAGGGCGCTACTTTAATGTATGGAGATGAGTCAGGGAGTCTTTCCTTGACTGTTTCCAGGATGCCGTGCTCCCTCGGAAGTGTCGAAACCACGAGAGCGACGTACGATGGTAGAGCTTTCGGGAGCCAAACCATTCGATGAGCACCATGTTCACTTGACAACTGATCAAGAGAATCAAGGAAAATGACAAGGGGCTTATCAACCGTGGTGAATTCAATGACTTTAGAGAAGGCTGTAACTAGTTTGTTATATTCGGTAGGAACTTGAAACTCTTGCTCATTATAAACCTGCAGTATCTGTTTGCAGAGTGTCGTCAGGACTCGTTGTATAGATGAGGTATTTGGACTTGTGCCGAGAAATCGTAACACCATAACAGTGCCAGTGCCTTGAAGCCAAGACTGCTTTACAAGAGCCGCACACTTTGCCATGATGGACGTCTTCCCACTTCCCGACTCTCCGTGCAATACCATTGGAACACCACCTTTCCCGTCATCACCCTTCACTCGTCTCACGACGTAGTCTTGCACATTCTTGATGACATCATCCCGACCCTGGAACCCAACACATTTGGTGAGACAGAAAGACAGGTGCTGCAGAACCTCCTGGTGTAAGGGGTCTTCCAGACTAGTAAGCTTCTCCTTCAACACTCCAGCATCGACCATGCTTACCATCTTGGTGTAAAATGTATCCAGGAAACATTTGATGTACTCTCTGTGTTTTTTATTCTCCAGATTAACCCCATCCTTCGTCCACTCACCTAGCTCAGTTAGGATTATATTGGACGGCGGGAGTACTTGAGATATTGTTTGATCACGCAGACCAGACAGTAATTCTTGTGCATCGGTGTCTACCTTCCCGGCCTGGGTGTCAATAAACTTTGAGGCTTCTCTCGTCTCAGTCTTGCTCTCCAAATCGCTGAATTTCCGGATGAAACACAAGCAATGCTCCTGCCGGTTAGACTTCACCGTCAGGAGGGCGTGATCAACCTCATCATGAGTAACTGCAATAGAAATACCAAACGGTAATAGTTGATTAACACCTGATGGAAATACACTAGAGCAATGGTTTCAGACATTATGGTTGTCAGCATTGTTTGCTTTCCTTTCCTATTTTTAAATTATCAAAAAAGCCAACCTGATATTCTGTATTGCTTGGCCTGGTCTGCTGTCAGCAATCCACGCTTCTCTGCTTCGTTGGCAGCGAAGCGCAACTGGTCCTGGATTAACTCAAACGCTGTCCACCACTCTCCTTTGTGTGCTTTCATTTTCTCTGGTTCGTCTGGTCGATTGAAGTATGGCAGCTTGGAGCTGATTGGCTGAAGGACGTACACGGGCGGTTCGCAGTTGTCATCACGGACAAACCACGCGTCGAGCGTCTCCATTGGCTTGCCGTTGTCAACTAAAGTTTCGCGCAATATTTGAAACTCGTCGTTTTCGATGTTGGGTGGGAATGGTCGGTACCCGTACTTTTGACAGAGAAACGTCTGTAAAAAATACGCAGAGATGGACATGTATAAGGATTGTTAAAGGGTTCTTGCTGGTTTTAAACAAGTATTTTAAAAACTGGTAAACGTTAAAATAGGGAAGTTTAATTGATGATTCTCGAAGCAGAATTGTTTACAAAGTGCTTTAGTTGCGACTCACCACAAAATTGGGACCAACGGAAAGTCGCTGGCAGGCGGCAATCTCCGCCATGCATAATTGTGACGTCATGTGATCATCCGTGGCTTCGTCACGTACCCCCCATCGCATGTCAATAACCTGAAACTCCAAGCCATGGTTAGACTTGCAGTAGTCTTTTAGACGAGGGTACGTTTCTCGCATCAGAGCGTTACGTTCTGTGGATGTGTCTATCAAAAGGCAAGAAATAATAAACATTATTTGAAAAACAGTTCAGCCCACGGCACTTGAGAGCTACGTGCAAGTGATCTTTTGCTGAGATTTTGAACTTGAACTTTTGCTGATATTTCTGCCTCGCGAGGCCGTGACGCAAATATATCCTGTTTGATTTAATTCGCCTCGCGAGGCAAAAATCTCACCGTGTGCGCTGAACCTGAGCTACGTGCTGAGCAAAAAATAATAATAAATAGCCATAACCAGTTCGCGCCGGGATTATTTTAACATCACCCAGCCGACGTGCGGGATTATTTTTTAACGAAACTCGATCTGAGGCGGTTTCAGGCAAATAGTACCGGGAAGCACACCCACGCATTTTTGGCCTTGCTCGCTGCTGACAGACATCTCCGGCCTTGCTCGCGGCGTGTTTATGCGTCATCTGTTTTGAATCTGGAAAAAAACTTTGCGTTTATATACGTCATCCGGCGCGAACTAAGCACAAATTTGAAGATTTTTGTTTAGCCCAGCACATTGCTCAGATTCACCGCACACGGTGAGACGGCCGCGCAAGGCGAAGGAAACGAAACTCGGCAAAAGTTCATTGCATACGAGAGCCGTAGCTCTCGTGTGGGGCGGGCTTTATTGGACAGTGTCCATTCTTTATTACGGGAAAGTATACTTTTGGCAACTATCCAAAAACGTAACCGTAACCAAATAATTTGTTCAAAGTCTTACTTGATGTAAGGTTATTGATGACTCCAAACTCCCTGTGAATTTATTCAGCAATCTACCCAAATTTAATTTTAAAGGTATTAAAGAAACAATTGTCGTATGTCAACTTCAGCGTCGGATTCAATTCTTCTTAAAATAGTAGTTTTAGCTGCATTTTAATACTTTCACTTTATTTAAATATAGATACATAATCTATAATTACTTCTATACATTAAATGATTACAGGTTGCCCGGACAAGGCCAAGCTTCAGCTAGGCCAACGTGAACAATATTAGTGTGTGAAATATCCCCCGAGTTTCCCTTAATTTTGTGTAGGTAATACATGCATTCTCTATTAATTATTATGAAGGCAAACATCAACAATACAAAATAATTATAACATTGCAACCAGTGGCGATTCTTATTTGGAAAATAATTGTGTACCTATTCTGAGAAATGTGTACTACACTGCAAAAACTGTGGTGTTAAAATTTTAACACCAATGTTTTTTAAATCTTTTGGAATGAAAATTGGTGTTAAAATGAAGTAAAATGATTCTTGAAGTATCAGTTTCAAATCAAGTACTGGTGTTACGTACTGTTGGTGTTAAATTTGACCTAGTGCGCATGCGTGTGTGAAATAAAGCCCTCTGATTGGTCGATAAGGAATTATGGGATATGTTAACAATAGTCGATGTTAAATTGTTGTATTTAGTCCCAAAATTCATTTTTTTTACCATAATATGTAATTATTTAAACGATTCCATGATTGAATTTTGATTTTTGTGCAAACATAGTTAAAAATTCGCGTTACATTTTATTCGTTTTCAAATGTTGACATTATTCATAAAAACTAGTTGTGACATCGTCGTGGACAAAAAAGCGTAGTATAAAACTAACAACGGCATTAGCTATGTGTGTAGTACGTATTCAGTAGGAATAGGTTATTATTGTATACATATTATGTGTAATAATAAGTCAGTTCTTGGTAATATTTCATTACGTAATTTGTCCATGCAGTTAATATGTACAAAATTATAGTGTTAAAACAGTACATCCTTTCGCTAGAATGACGAGCAAATGACGTGATATCCATGTTAAATTTTGCTATCAGAGTGTACACCAAAATTGGTGTTAAAAAAATTTGATTCCCAAACTGGTGTTATTCAACACCCAAATCCCTGCCCAAAATAAACACCAGGAAATAATCAAATGTTACACCATTGGTGTACAATTTAACACCACAGTTTTTGCAGTGTATGTCCCAACTGGGACACCGTAGTAGAAATGTGTGCACTTTCGTCGTTCGGACATGGTTCGAATGAGGCTGAATCTGGTGCCACTCCAGTCCGTGCCGGCCAGCTTTAACGATTGAATTTGACGTTGAATCTGGTGGTAGCTTGACGCTGCCATGCCCGAGATACGATAGATAAGAGTTCTCACCTGTAAATGTTGAACTGGTGAATATCCTGACGACTTTAGAACGTTGCCTTGGTAACTCAACGCTCAAATCTCCAAATAACACGACTCTTCCTGCGTCTGCAGTGCAGCTGCTCGCTTCTTTACTAGGGACAGGCGCCATATGTTAGGGGGGGCGGGGGGGGGGGGGGGGGGGGCAGACCAAAATATCGAATGGATAAAAAGACTCTTTAGAGCAACTGTTGCAACATCACATTGATAATTGTTGACATGATCATGAGCTACGTGCTTGCACTGCCGTGCAGACGTCTTATTGGTACACTCATGTGAAAACACAATCCTTCATGTTTCAACATGGAGAAATAAGAAAGGCCACTCCATGGTTTCAAGGAGGCTATATTTGTCGACGACACTAGCAGAATTGTATTGGCAACTCTGAAATATGTCTATATAGAATGACCTTGTACTGTTCAGGCTAGTGCAGTATTATGAACACAGCTCTTGTGTGCCATAGCAACAAAATATTGATTGACTTTGACCTTTGTATCATATTATGGTACCCTTCACTGCTTCCGTTTTTAGGGCGACATTAGGTTTGTTTGCTTGTTGTCCGCATGCTTCAACTCGTATACAACGCCCTCTTGCTTTTTCTCAAACAAATGAATAGGTACGGTAACCGGAAGGTAGAGGACGTCTTTTCAATCACTTTTTTTTTATATTACAAATTAGTTTAGGATATTCGAGATTTAACAATAGTCGACAGAAAAATAAATTGGCAAGGCGGGACTTGGATTGCCAATTTCTTTGTTCATTTTAAAATGCATGCAAATTTGCCTAGTCAAGCAGTCCTCATTGAGTGATTCCCACACTGTCGCTTCCCGTCGTATCGTGAAATTCGGCGTGATTTTTCCCACACAAAATTCGGGTGTTTATGATGATGACTTCTGACTAGCGCCCCCGAACAAAGATATTGACAATTTAGTGTTTAAGAGCCGTTTTCAGGAATGTTTCAGCCGATCTTTTGTTGTATTCGTCGAGCCCATTAATAATGCAGTTTACGACCCAGTCGATAAAACTAGCGCATGTGCATTCGAATTTTTTTGTCAGATCAATTTGTTGTATATTTCGACCATCACATAAATGATACCGGTATAATACTAGTTTCCTAAATAACTGCGTCATGATCTGTTTTTGTCGCCAGCAGCTACCTGACCTACAATTTAGACGTCTGGACATACACAAATTGGTGGGTTTTTTTTAGATTAAGGAACCAGACTAGGTTGAAGCAAATCACAATGATCTAAACTGAACAAAGGACTTGGACAAGTTTACGCACAGGTGCGGTTGCCATGACACAAAATATTGCTTACATTTGCTAGGCAACCACTGCACAGTGAGAGATGTGTTTACACGGTGCAGCGGTAATAATTATTATATCGTTTGATCATGCATATTATCGATTTAAAGGGGTAGTCCAGGAATCGCCCAATTGGGCCACAAAACTCAATTTGAAGTAAATAATGTTTATCTGAAAGTTCATCATAAAGTAGGATATAGTCTGATTCCAGCTAGTCTAGCCCTAGACCCCTAATATGGAATTCCATTGCTGCCATTTACCCTTGTGTTATTTCGGCGCCCACCACGCGCGCAGATTCGTTAACGCTGTCTCTTTTTCAAATCCCGGCTTCGTGTGCGTTCTGGTCTCACGCATGCGTAGTTTACAAAATGCGGCTGGATCCATGTTCGCACTGGAGCCGACGTTTGACAAACGTACTAGCTAGACCCCTTGTGTTATTTCGGCGCCCACCACGCGCGCAGATTCGTTAACACTGTCTCTTTTTCAAATCCCGGCTTCGTGTGCGTTCTGGTCTCACGCATGCGTAGTTTACAAAATGCGGCTGGATCCATTTTCGCACTGGAGCCGACGTTTGACAAACGTACATGATTTTGGATTCCCCTAAGGGTCTAGCACTATTTGCACTGCGGCGCGTGAGGGCGCAAGATAAGAGACTGTCAGTGTTAAGTCTGGTTTCGTCATGGCATGACGTTCCATGTCTTCGCGTCTGTCCAGACCGATGGCCACCCGGGCCGTGTTTTACACCGCGGCGTGGCAGCAATCCAGGATTCAAGAGAGATCATTTCTGGGAAGGTTTTCCATCGCAGTAAAAGTCAATTGCGCTTGTGTTTGCGAGATTGGACACCCGTGCTAGTTTGAGGACTCTTTCTTGGATTGTATGGAGAAATGAGGTAGGATCAAACCACTTATTTGATTTGGCGAAGCTGAAACTGAAGAACCCTCCTCGAAAAGGGGCGTGTCGAAATGGTTTATGGAGCCGAGCTCTGAGATAATTGTATTCTTATAAACGCGCAGGTATTCTTGTTTTACCTCACGTTTTGCCTTTGCTTCGGCAGAGTTTGGAATATGTCCCCAGGGTGCACTAGCATGTAGGTTTGAAGCCTGCCATGCTTGGCGCCATAGAGCCTTCGTACCGAAGACCACAATTTGCGCGATAGGGAGTGGCCGCACTGATGCGTGGCAATGGAATGTGAGAGCACCACAATGGTTTATCCATCGCCCCGGTCGGCCTACTTGTTGAACAATAGGGCCAGGAATGTGGGTTTAATAACACAGTTATTTTATTCGTGCTACTTAACGTTTGCATACGTTTTCAGCAATATATATATTCACCAGTAAGAGGTACATCTCCTATCGCATTTAAAGAAATTCACATTTGTATTGAATTCATATAATGCATCTTTTCGTATAAATTGCCATGCGAAGTGTACATGTCCATGCAGTATAATGCAGTTGGTTACATAACAGGCATATGCCGGTGTATGGGCATCCCTATAGCACGCATGTTTGTGCAGCTGTTTGTGCAGCTTTTCTATGATGTCCCGCTGGACACCTGTCGGCTTTTGTTTCCAAATAAATGTCCCCGACAAATTCACTTATTTAATTTCTGGTTTTGGTAAGCGGGTCTGTTTCTCCGTATTGAAATGCCGTATTGTTTTCTGTATGCAATCAGTGATCTTCGGTGATTTCTCTATTTCGGGGGGTGTTTTTCTACAAATCTGATTTTTAGGTTTATTTGAGACCTAGCGAGGATAGCAGTCTTATCGAACCCCCCTTCTGGTGTTAGGTGGGTATAATACACGTTTATTTACAAGGGCGACAAGCATTCCCTTCATAAACCTTTACCCAGCTGATTATAATGTATGTTCAGTTTTATTGGAATTCTGTGTTGAAATAATATATTTCCGCTACATATCTGTAGGAAAGCCCGTTTAATCTAAATGTTGGGACCCCGGTGCCATTTCATACTATGGGAATGAAATCCTGGAGGCTGGTGTGTGCTATCGCATTGTGCCGGTCAGATTGCAGCGTAGTCATTAATGAGGTACGCTGCGAAGTTTTGTGCGGGTTGACGGCCTCGTAGCCGCGAAATTTTACGAGGTTTTGTGTGCACGGAGGTGTGCCCCTCGGAATTAGGTCCTGTTCTTTTTAACCGAAATGTTAAACAAAAAACAAATTAACTAGAATCGCGAAGTGTCTGTTTTTCAAATGGACCTAATTCACGTGAATTATATTGTATACACGTGCGTGTTGTTGCATAACTTTGCTTTATGCTCACGTTTTGCATGTGATGTTTCTTTACGATAGTCAGAGCGCCACATGTTCTTGTCGAGCGCCTTTGCTCTGGTGTGGAGCAGGGGTTCCGACATGCGAATTACAGAGGTATCTTGAGTTTAGTATAGCAACGCATGTTTGATCAAGGTGCTAGATTGTTTTGGTATTGGAGGACAGTAGAATTGAGGCATTTATGTGCTTTTTGAGCGGCATTATTTTGTGAGCCTACTTTTGGAATGGACGACATTTTGAGTGTTCGTAAGTGTTTGAGGTAAATAAAAGAACCACACATTTTGAAGATAGGTAACTAAATAACATATCTTGTTTGTCTCCAAACTGTCGCATTCTTCTGCACAACTTGTTTAGTAAAGTAAACGGGTATTTTTTACCGACCACAAAATAAAATTTTGATGAAAACTTGAATAATCTCACTAAACAATAAAGACGATACTAGTATTATCACCTTTTTTGTTGCATACAAATGTCGCAAAAATAATTAACGGGAGACACGCATATGTAGCAAATAAAAGAGAGCACTTCCGGAAGGCTCTGCACAGCTGACTGCCCTGACTGACAGTAAATTCACACCTTGAGCAGCCATGTCTATTCATTGTAAATAGTTTAGTCTTGTGAATTCAACATTTTTATCGATTCAAAGGAAGAACAGGGCATGCAGTCACGAAATCCCATTTGCCGAAAAATTAATTCAATTACTTTAGTTATGCTCTGGTGATATGAGCCACATTGCTAATGAGGCGTTTGATCCCTTTTTTTGTGTAATTATGTTATGTTTCGAGCAGGCTTACTTTTTAACTGTGGTAATTCTCAAAGCCTTGTTGTTTATCTCACTGGCAGGTGCATTAAATAGATGGAGCTGCAAACGGAGTCTTGGCGTCTTTTGCCTGTAGTGATGCACACACATACGTACATTGAATCATTGCACGACAAGTAGTGCTGGTCGAGCAAGTCGCATGTTTTTGGTTGGGGAAATGTTAACTTTCGGATGTTAATTTGCAACATTACGTGCAGGGTCGTAACATAACATACGGGTTTTTTCCCGTCGGGTTTAAAGTTGTGTAGTATTTGCACCACCGTTGTCGAAAAGTCTCTTCGCAGTCTCGAGTATAGCAACCCGTGAACGGACGTCTTTTTCTCAGCTTAGCATAGTTCATTTGCGTTCTTTTCGCTGGCCTATGATGGCTAATTATGTCGCCCGATAATAGAGTTGCGTGGCATACCGCCTTTTTATTTCGGTACAAACGCAGGTAAAAATAGTATTTGATGGCCAAAAGTCGGCCAGTCCGTCATTTTGCGAGTCGTGTCCAGTGACGGATATTTTCATATTGATAAAAAGGAATTTTAATATGAATTTGTTGTTGGTGCGGTCTATGTGCCTCATGTAGGTCAAAATATCGTACTAAAGATAATTTTGATAAAATTGCAGACGACTGTATTATTATAAAATGTAAGTACAATGTTTACTTTGTGTCTGATATGAGATTTTAATGCCAGGCCAGGTAATCTAAATGACTTTGTAACATTAGATGATTCGGTCGCTTCTGTAGTTGGATTTGAGTTAGGAAATGACAGCTTATTTAGTGCCAAGGACGAATTATAATCTCTTGGTATATCAGCGACTAGGTGTAACTCTGATTCTTGCCTAAATTATAACGGTTATAATCTCATCAACCTCTGTAAAAATCTTGATTTGCATATTGTTAATGTACGAACATGCAGATGGCGATTAAATCGTAGGCAGGGTTACCTGCAGTAGTTCAAGCACGAGTGTCTATGTTATCGTTTCCACTGAGCCGTTCCCTCAAATTACAAATTATACTGTTGGTAATTTCGAAGGGTTCTTGTTGGTCAAACATAACCCAATTTCACTTACCACTCAATTTAAATATGTGTCATCAGCAGATAGATAGACGTAAGGAGCAAGTGCCAATTGTAGATACACAAACCACCACAAAAACTAATTGGGATTCGACTTTTTCTGTTTAATATAAAAATGCATTTGATGAAGACGAAATTATGAAATTGCAAGCAAGTGGTAAAATATTAATCTCTGCAAATGGCACATTCTGATATGGGTGACATCACAAGTGACTTGTGCGCTCAATTTTTGAATTCTGCTTTTCAAACTAGAATAAGTAAACAGTGTGATATAATCCGTGGTTTAACAGTGACCGCTAAAAAGCCAGATCTGAGTATTTAAAAACTAATATGAGATTAACAAAATCAATTCGCCTGAAGCTCAAGCCAAACTTAAATATGTTAGAAAAAAAAAAAGAAAAAAAAAAAAAAAAAAAAATATAAGAAGCTCATCAATAAACTAAACATGACTTTAGTACAAACTCAATAATAAAATAAGGACATATAGAGCACTACCCAAAGGAGTATTGGACAATTATTAATGATGCCAGCAATCAGGGTAAAGATAAACTGAGAAATGTTGCATTATAAGCATTATTTGAGTATTTAAAAAAAAAAAAAAAACTTGGGTTAGGTCCAACCGAAAAATATCATATCCAATGGCATTGATCCCAGAAAAATCGATCAATCGGTAAATGAGGAGACTAACAAGTGTTTCACTAGAATATGAAATTTTGGTCCAAATAAGAAAATCAGGAGATAATAAAGCTGCTGACGTTGATTTATTTATTAATGAATTTCTTTAACATTGTCCTGAGCCAATGATCACACTTATTGTATCTCTGTTTAATTTGATATTAACTACTGGTTTAATCCCAACATAATGGTGTATTGATGATGATCAAACCGCTATATAAAACAAGAAATGTTTCGCTTGGCGACGCTGATAATTATAGAGGAATCACGCTGTTGAGCTGTTTGGATAAATTATTATGGGAGAGGCAGGGCCATGAATATTGAGATTAAAACTTATGTTTGCTTGCCTGAAATCAGAGGCAGGGCATGGAGTATTGAGTTTGTATTCCTGTCTGTTTGCCCGAAAACATAGGTGGGGCCTTGAATATTGGGATTGTATTCCTGTTCGCATTTCAGAAAACAGAGGTACACGGGCCTTGAATTTTGTGATTGTATTCCTGTTTGCTTGCTTGAAATAAGAGGTGGACCTTAATTATTGCGATTGTATTCCTGTTTGCATATCAGATTACAGAGGTGGGCCCTCGAATATTGACTTTGTTTTCCTGTTTGTATATCAGCAAACAGAGGTGGGGCCTTGATTATTGTGTTTGTATTCCTGTTTTGCATATCAGAAATCAGAGGTGGCCCCTTGAATATTAAGATTGTATCCCTGTTTGCATTTCAGAAAACAGAGGTGGGCCCTTGGATATTGAGATCGTATTCCTGTTTGCATTTCAGATAACAGAGGTGGGGCCTTGATTATTGAGATTGTATTCCTGTTTGCATATCAGACAACAGAGGTGGGGCCTTGATTATTGTGTTTGTATTCCTGTTTGCATATCAGAAAGCAGAGGTGGGCCCTTGAATATTGAGTTTGTATTCCTGTTTGAATTTCAGATAACAGAGGTGGGCCCTTCGATATTGAGTTTGTATTCCTGTTTGCATTTCAGATAACAGAGGTGGGGCCTCGATTATTGAGATTGTATTCCTGTTTGCATATCAGACAACAGAGGTGGGCCCTCGATTATTGAGTTTGTATTCTTGTTTGCATTTCAGAAAACAGAGGTGCAGCCTTGAATATTGAGATCGTATTCCTGTTTGCATATCAGACAACAGAGCTGGGCCCTCGAATATTCAGTTTGTATTCCTGTTTGCATTTCAGAAAACAGAGGCGGGCCCTTGAATATTGAGATTGTATTCCTGTTTGCATATCCGACAACAGAGTTGGGCCCTCGATTGTTGAATATGTATTCCTGTTTGCATTTCAGAAAAGAGAGGTGGGCCCTCGAATATTGAGTTTGTATTCCTGTTTGCATTTCAGAAAACAGAGGTGGGCCCTTGGATATTGAGATTGTATTCCTGTTTGCATTTCAGAAAACAGAGGTGGGCCCTCGAATATTGAGTTTGTATTCCTGTTTGCATTTCAGAAAACAGAGGTGGGCCCTTGGATATTGAGATTGTATTCCTGTTTGCAAATCAGATTACAGAGGTGGGCCCTCGGATATTGAGTTTGTATTCCTGTTTGCATATCAGACAACAGAGCTGGGCCCTCGAATATTGAGTTTGTATTCCTGTTTGCATTTCAGAAAACAGAGGTGGGCCCTTGAATATTGAGATTGTATTCCTGTTTGCATATCAGACAACAGAGGTGGGCCCTCGAATATTGAGTTTGTATTCCTGTTTGCATTTCTGAAAACAGAGGAGGGCCCTCGAATATTGAGATTGTATTCCTGTTTGCATGTCAGACAACAGAGGCGGGCCCTTGAATTTTGAGATTGTATTCCTGTTTGCATTTCAGAAAACAGAGGCGGGCCCTTGGATATTGAGATCGTATTCCTGTTTGCATATCAGAAAACAGAGGTTGGGCCTTGAATATTGAGATTGTATTCCTGTTTGAATATCAGACAACAGAGGTGGGCCCTCGAATATTGAGTTTGTATTCCTGTTTGCATTTTAGAAAACAGAGGTGGGCCCTTGAAAATTGAGATTGTATTCCTGTTTGCATATCAGAAAACAGAGGCGGGCCCTTGAATTTTGAGATTGTATTCCTGTTTGCATATCAGACAACAGAGGTGGGCCCTCGAATATTGAGTTTGTATTCCTGTTTGCATTTTAGAAAACAGAGGCGGGCCCTTGGATATTGAGATCGTATTCCTGTTTGCATATCAGAAAACAGAGGTTGGGCCTTGAATATTGAGATTGTATTCCTGTTTGCATTTCAGAAAACAGAGGTGGGCCCTTGAATGTTAAGATTGTATTCCTGTTTGCATGCCAGAAAACAGAGGTGGGCCCTTGAATATTGAGTCTGTATTCCTGTTTGCATGCCAGAAAACAGAGGTGGGCCCTTGAATATTGAGATTGTATTCCTGTTTGCATGCCAGAAAACAGAGGTGGGCCCTCGAATATTGAGTCTGTATTCCTGTTTGCATGCCAGATAACAGAGGTGGGCCCTCGAATATTGAGATTGTATTCCTGTTTGCATGCCAGAAAGCAGAGGTGGGGCCTTGAATATTGAGTTTGTTTTCCTGTTTGCATGCCCGTTAACAAACGTGGGGCCTCGAATATTAGTGTGTATTCCTGTTTGCATACCTGAAGACAGAGGGAGGTTCATAAATATTAAGTTTGTATTCCTGTTTACATGCCAGTGAACAGAGGTTGGGCCATGATTATTGGGACTGAATTCCTATTTGCTTGCCTGATAACAGAGGCGAGGCCATGAATATTGAGATAATTTTTGTTGTTTGCATGCCTGAGACAACAGGCAGACATTGATATTGAGTTCCTGTCTGCACGCCTAAAAACAGAGGCAGGGCCATGATTATTGAGTTATTTCCTGTTTGCATGCCGCTAAACAGAGGAGGGGCCATGTAAATTGAAAATGAAGTCCTGCTCGTTTCAGTGAGAGTTTAGGCAATTTAGAATAAAGTTGTGCAAAGGTGGAACTGTTGAACTTTGTTAATTTAAGTGTGTCCGTGCCTTTGGGGGTTGCACCCTGAAATATTGATTTTCAAATCGAATTGACAATTTTCTAACATTGCGTTTGTTTTGAGGAAAAAAAAAAAAAAAAAAAAATAAAATACAGGGCAAAGGACATTAACCTTTTGATAGATTGATAATGTAATTGCTTAACATGCAGGTGCGCGCCAGTTCAGCTTATAAAACGTAGCGCCAGTTGCAAAGTAAAATTTTCGTCTGTTTAGACCGTGTAACCTATAACGGACGTGGTGTTGTTTTCCAACGCCAACGCGCGTTGAGCCTGCAGTCAAATTGATATTGAGCTTTGTGTTTATAGATGCTGGACAAAAACCAAAAATGCTGTTCTTGGTTTTTTGACTTCCTTCAGACGAAACGGTTCAATGTATAGACGTCAGGGAATTATCAGGTTTCCCGGTCTAAGTTAGCTTGCACCCATTTACCAATGGCCAACCGTATTGGAATTTTATTTTTGGCGATTGCCTGCCGGAAATCGTTGGAAATTAATAAAAAAAAAAAAAAATCACTTTTCTTTAAAACCACAACATACCAAGTGCCGTGTACATTGAGATTACATTCCTGTCTGCATGCTTGAAATCCAAGGTATAGGGTCACGGATATTAATTAAATAGGTTGAATTTGTGTTTGCATGCCCGAAAACAGGGGCAGAGCCGTGAATATTGAGAATAATTTCCTGTTTGCTTGCCGGAAATGAAAGCAACGCCCGTGATTATTACGATTGAATTCGTTTCTGCATAGTACGCAAAAATTGATGAAGGCCACGAATATTTAGATTTATTTTCTGTTTTCATGCCTCAAGCCATAAGGGTCGTAGATATTGAGATTTAATTATATTTCGCATGCCTGAAAGTGCAATGAAAGGTCATGAATTTCAGGATCAAATTCGCATTGGTGGGCCCCAAGACCGACGAAGATCCTTCATAATCGAGCCGGAAATCTTGCTTGCATCGCGCAAGCTTGGCGGCATGGTTATGGACATGAAATTGCTTATTTTGTCAAATCCTTAGACTGAACAAAACATAAATATTGAGATTGAATTCTAGTTTGTGGGCGGTAGGCAGATAAAGACATAAACGTTGAGATTTCAAATTGCCGTTTGCACGCATGAAAACAAATGTAGGGCCTTCGACATTAGCTTCGATTGTTGGCTCTCATATCCCAAAATAAGCGAAGTGCCGTCGGTATTTGGAAGAAATTCCTTTTTTTTTTTTTTTTTTTTTTTTTTTTTTTTTTTTTTTTTTTTTTTTTTTTTTTTTTTTTTTATTTTTTCATGTTCCAGGGCTTACTCGGCACCGTGAATGTGGTATTCTTTTGCGCAAGCCACAAAACACAAAAGTTGTACGAATGTTGACATTGGATTCTTTTGGCGTGCCCTCTAACCCAAAAAAAAAAAAAAAAAACCTCCAAAAAACAGAAACTTTGCCTCGGCCGCATTCGGTTATTTTTGCGCCGATTCGCCCCCCCCCCCCCTTAAAGACACGTGCAAATAACCTCTCAGCTTATTTTATCCCATGCAATTGCAGGTTAAATCGGCACTGGACGTCCACAAGCATACGCGCCTGGAGCTCCTCAAGGCTTGCACTGAGACAGGCTGCGGCAGAAACGTGCTTATGTTATGTCATTGCTCAGAAAATATGTAGAGGAATTTGTTGTTTCCATGGTCGCCAATCCTGGCGAAAATTGCGTGTCAACGGGTTAGCAACTGTCCACAGATCCATTGGTTCAGCCGTGCTGCAAAACTGCTTGTTCCCAACGTATAGGCCTAGAGGAATCTAATCAAACAGACGATGGAGCGCGCACGCACGGACATCGTGGGGGGCCAGTAACCCTGTATTTCTATAGTATAGGATGTTAGCATCACATGGCCTTCCTGAGAATGAAACAACTTTTTTTCTTTATATTTGTATCTGTTAGTGTGTGTGAGGATGCCTGAGTGTGGTAATAACAATAATATCAACAAAATAAATAATAACAATGTTATTAGGGTAGGCATTGACCCACGGAGGGGAAATATGAGGAAATAAGGCGCATTGTGCATGCAACCCGGCGACGAGAAAAATCCCACACGCAGCCGTTTTTTGTTCTGCGCATATTTGCGGCTGTGTAAAGCTCATCTGCAAAATCAATTTATCAACTAAATAAACAGCTTTTAAGGTACGCGGAGGTCTTGTAGGTTTATTCAGAACGCATTCCCCAGTTCCACGCTATTTTGCTTCCCGTGTTCGTTTGGCGTCTGCAAGTCTATCGAGATGTTCCCGAAAGCGAGGTTGGAGTCTAAGCGAGGTGTGACGACACGAGACCCCAGTAATATGCCCGTCATCGACGCTCGTTGGCACCGTGATGCAGGAAAAATGTGCTTGTAGGCCTATATTTTAGATATCTCAAAGGTCGTAATTGCGCAGGATGGTTCGAACTATCGCTCATTAGGTAGTATCCCTCGCCCTAGTAACTACCAGCTTTTGTGACCTCGACATGTAGGTCTATCCGCCCTCTCGCCACTCGTGGTATCATACTGCATCGTGCAACTCCCAAATATCGGATTTCATATCCCGGGAGCTGGTCCTGCAGAATCGAAATTTGCACTCCATAGCTCCCGCTTCGGCCTATCCAGTTTGCATCGACAGTCCGAATGGCTACGCACGCCCCTGTCTTCGAGGGGCGACATACAATATAGGTTGGTTTTCTGTGCACGTTTTTCCACCGCGTCGGTCGAAACATACGTTAGTATTTACGGCAAAGCGCCATCAGATGGGCCCGGAGTTCTCCGCTTTGCTGAATGGAAGTTGACGTTCGGTACGCGTGACGTTCGGTACGCGTGACGTTCGGTACGCGTGACGTTCGGTACGCGTGACGTTCGGTACGCGTGACGTTCGGTACGCGTGACGTTCGGTACGCGTGACGTTCGGTACGCGTGACGTTCGGTACGCGTGACGTTCGGTACGCGTGACGTTCGGTACGCGTGACGTTCGGTACGCGTGACGTTCGGTACGTGTGACGTGCCAAGGGTAACGGGGTTCGGGTGAGGTTCGGGTGAGGTATGGGTGAGGTATGGGTGATATTGGGGCGAGATATTGCGAGAATGGGAGAGGCTTCGTATAGGCTTGGTTCGTAGCGAAGAATCTATCCCATATCTAAACCTAGTATCGATTCTGGAGCCCGAACAAAGCAGCAGTGCAAATAGGTTACTATTTGCACTGCGGCGCGTGAGGGCGCAAGATAAGAGACTGTCAGTGTTAAGTCTGGTCGAGGAGTGGATGAACGACAAGGTAAAGCAGGTCGGTACAAGTTATACATTATGTGTACTTCTTTATCTGTGCCCAGGTTCTAATGGACAGCAGCTGTTACAATATTTTTTTTTTTTTCTTCTCCTTTACCATCCACCCTCCAGATGTTTGTCTGTTCGGACTCTGGTTTCTATGCTCGAATCTATCCCATATCTAAACCTAGTATCGATTCTGGAGCCCGAACAAAGCAGCAGTGCAAATAGGTTACTAGTTGGCAAGCAATTGTTAACTTTAACCTTAGTTTTCGACGATTCTCCTTCGCTTTTCCGAGGGATTCAATCAGCGACCGAGTTTGAGCCTCATCATGAATTATTCATTATACACAAATACAGGATATGACTGGGTATGTGTACACATGGACAGTGTACATGTAATGTACATTGTACATGTACAGTGTATGTGATGGCGACTGTATGCACGTATTGGCATCGCGCGAAATGTGCAGACTTAATAGCATTGTGTGGCCGATCTTCCGGGGCAGTGCTACTAGTGCAAGCTAGCTGCAGCCGGCAACCGGCGCGGCCTGGCCGCATTGTACCCGTACTGATCTTGTCGAGTCCCGCTGCAGCATCGCTTTAGGAGTTAGTAATGTGGTGCCGCGGAGAAGGGAAGTTTTTTTTTTATTCCAGTGTATGGAACCATAGATAAAGGAACAGATCGAACGTACGTCATTTTGGCTACGTTTCCCTGAAATCAAAGGAAACATTATCATTTCGTGGTTTCACTCATCACAAATTTAAACACCAAAGACAAATACCTCTGCACCCGCAGTCACAAATAAACGCCGGGGCAGCCATAATTTGCTGTGTCGATGTATAATGTACATTGTACATGTACATGTACATGTGTACACAGGTCAATCGCGGCGAGTCTGGACATGTTTTGCGCGACTCGGGTCTGCACGTATTTGCTTAACTGTCCATCATTATCACGTGATATGAGTACTGCATATATTACAATAGTCTGACCTCGCCCCTAATGAGCCAACTTATCCAAGACCTTCAACAGGGTCCAGTTCACGGGTGGCTGTTCGTCGTGAAATAGCGCCCTCTATAACATCGGTGGTTTGTGTCAGTGATCGCGAAATAAACAACACGAAGGTCTTGGAACCAAGACTAGGTGATGGGAAGCGCTTATGCAGCTTCACTGATTTCGGTGAAGGAAACGCACGGCATTCTGGGTAGCGTACCTTTCGAACTACACACAGCGCAGCTGGCTAAGCCGCGGAACTGATGTCCTAGAGTTCACAGGTTACACAAAATGTGTGTATTAATTTGTGTTGATAATTTCTCTTCCGTCTTTTTATAGAAAAATGATAGTTTTCGCCAACCGTAAATTCGCGATAATAACAGCAATATGTTTCTACCTTTATATTTCTCAAAATAATTCTTTTTTTTTCTTGAAATCTCATTTAACATCAAGGCTAAACATGTTTCTACTTTACTTTTGAACGCAATTGAAACACATTAGTCAGGAAAATGAGTTTTTAAAATGAATCACATTAAATTTAAAATCGTCCTTGAGACCGGCAAAGATGGGAATAGTACGAGTCGAAAGCATAACTCTTCAACAATATAGGGAATGACAAATGCCGTCTCAAAATTCACTCGAAAACAGTCATGGTCACCAAAACGTGCAGGTGTTCTAAATAAAAATTATTTTCACACCTCATTTTTACAAGCCTCTTAACCCTGCCAAATTGGCACAAATATGTTAATACCCTCCCGTACCACGGTGCCAATTTGGCACAAACATTTTCAACCCCTTCTCTACCGATGGGCCATTTGGAACAATCCAACCGCAAAGGTTTCTAAAAGCATAATAGCCCCCTCAGTTGAGCACACCTTTCTGATTGGTAGCTTTATGGCACGAGCGCATTCTTTGAAGCATTATATGTGAGAGCGTGGGGCGCGCACGCGCTGTTCATTTTTACCGCGCGTCTCCGGTGGTGGTACTGTGGATGCAAGTTCACAAACACATGAGCATCATGGAAGATGAAGAATTATTGCAGGAATTGTTAGCGGATAGTGACTCCGAAATGTCGTCCGAAACTAGCGACGCAGTCACCGAGACAGACGACAGTGAAGACGACTGTGTACCCGAGTTCTCGGCAAAGTCAAAGAACATGAAGAAGCCGAAACAAGCAAATCTTGATTTTCGAAGTGGATGGAGTGAAACTGGACCAACGTGGCGTCAAAATGCACCCGTATACACAGGTAGGCAACCTACATGTACTAAATGATCATAAACACATTGATTCATTAATTAGTTGGCAAGAATTGAGAAGTTGACCATTGCTCCCCCACCCTTTATATTGCTTGCATCTTTTTCTAAGGCTAAAGAGAAATGAAAAGTTTCACACAGATTCAATGTCATGCCATATTTGTTCGGAAATGAAACATCTGGTGTTGAATTGGTAAAATAAGCAAAACAATGCGGAAGAAAATACAAAGGTGTCACTTGACATTAAAATACGGTCACACTAATTCATGGGCAGAGATCCCGTTTTTGAAGAGCGCCCTCAAGTGTTCAGTAATTCCCCCCCCCCCCCCCCCCCCCCCACACTTATCAAAATGTTCTCAAGGGTGAATTGTTGTGGAGGTTCACTTTTTGGTTGTAATTCTGGGGGGAAATGCTTGATCATCGCCCCCCACATTTGGACACAAATCTCCACCACTGCAGTAATTACTGCCAGGAAATGGGGCAAAAGTGGTCATGGGTCAAAGTGGCGATGGAAACTGAAATACTGTCACTGAATAGCACCCTCTCATGTTTTTGTTGTCCATCACAGGGCACCCAGGAGCAACTCGTGTTCAAGAATGGAGAGATTTCTCACCAATGCAGATCTTCCAGCTGTTCTTCTCGCAAGCAGTGTGGGAGTTGATAGTGAGTGAAACCAATCGTTATGCTGAACAGAGTCTATCGGAGAAATCAACCAGCCACCAAAGTCAGTGGACTCCAACAACTCTTCCGGAAATGATGGCCTTCGTAGCGCTGCTGATGTGCATGGGTATAAACAGGCGGCCTCAGTACAACATGTACTGGAGCAAATGGGACATACTACACAGTGCCATCTATCCAGCAACCATGTCTCGCAACCGATTTCAGGCAATCCTGAATTTCTTACATCTGGCCAACAACGAAGAAGCTCAAAAAATTAAGGACAGCTCTCCTGACAAGCTGGTCAAGGTTCGCAAATTCATTCAGATGATAGTACCCTCTTTTCTTTGTCATTACAAACCTGGCCAAAACCTTTCTCCAGACGAAACTATGATAAAATTCAAGGGAAGACTATCGTTCAAACAGTATATATGCCAAAAAAGCCCACCAAATGGGGCATCAAATGTTTCTCTCTGAACGAGTCTGACACAGGGTACACGTGTGCATGGCAGATTTACACAGGGTCACAATCACAGACAGCAACAACTGCAGACTCGGAGAGACAAAGTGAAGCAGACCATCCCGCTAGAGTACCTCTACCTGGCCAAGTTGTCTTGGAACTTTTGAACGGATTGGACAATCGGGGTCATTGCATCTTTGCAGACAATTGGTACACCAGCCCTGCTCTCGTCAACAAGTTGACACAGCGTGGATTTGGCTTTTGCGGAACTGTGCAGTATACCACTCAAGGAGTTTCCAAATTTGCTAACCCAAAAAAAGTTTCCCATGGCTAAAGGACAGATTCCTCGCTTTTACGACAAGTCCGGACAATTGTGTGTTACAGGGCAGGACAAGAAGCGCGTGACACTCTTGTCAAACTATGGGGACTGTAGTGTTACAAGTAGGCAAATTCGTTGTAAGAAGAGTCCCACAGGTTACCGTGACATTAGCAAACCCAATGTTGTCAGTGAGTACAACAAGCACATGGGAGGAACTGATCTTGCAGGACAGCAATGCGTGTACTATGCACATGCACACAGATCGGTCAGGTGGTGGAAAAGGGTATTTTTGGCCATTCTAGACATATGTGTACTAAATGCCAGAATACTGTATAATAGCATTCACACAAACCGCACACTGTCAAATGTGGACTTTAGGATGTATTTGATCCAAGGTCTGCTGTTGACCTGGAAAAACGGCCCTGTCACACATGTCCAAATGAGCAATCCATGTGTTTCAGAAGGTGCACAACATTTCCCTGGCAAAAATGTAACTGGGAAGAAGCGCGACTGCATTGTTTGTAGCACAAAAGCTCAGAGAAGGCAAACCCGCACGATTTGCAAACAGTGTAATAAGCCCATGTGTGTCATTGGGTGTTTTGAGAAATTTCACTCCCCTTGAATTCATTAAATTTGCCTGGTCACACGTGTCTAAAGCTGAGAAATGAGGAAAGAATTCCATATTTCAAAGTGAATAAAAACAGAAACCTTGTATTATCAGGAATGAGAACTAAGTACATTACTTGGGACCTGTTGTACATGTAGTATCCAGATTTGACTTGACAAGGTAAAATACTTCTAATCTCGAGAGTTATTGGTCACAATAAATACTATTACAACTTATTTAATGCAACCGAAACAATCCTACTCTGAGCCCCCCCCCCCCCCCCCCCGGTTCAATGTTGAGTGTTATGTGGAAGGTTGGCGCGCGATGGTCGAGTGCCAACATTGAACCGGGGGGGGGGGGGGGGGTGGTGGTGCACAAAAGCATTTATATTTGGACAAAGGGAGAATGTTCCATAATTTATTGTCAACCGAGTGGAAGAAAAAAAAAAGATAATTTACACATGAAAGAAAATGTCCAAGTATTTTCTTATACAAACTTGAAATTGTCTCACTCCTCATTTGGCGTTTCTTCAGATTTACACTTCTTGGTAGTTGTCAAGTAATATTAAGGACAACAAAGTGGCAGCGAGATATGGAATTCTTTCCGTAATTGTTAGCTGTAGTGTTTCAAGTATACTTCCTTTCACTAGTGGAAATGTTGCTTTATACATTTGCATCACTGACCTCAACACCTGGACGGATCATTGTCCATATTCTGCTGTGCTAACACTTGAAGTCGGCGCGAACTGGAAGTGCAACTTGGCGTCACTGCTGTGAGCCAATGAAATGTCCAGTTGTAGAGGTCAGTGGATTTACCAACCAACTGAACTCTACACCTGGACATTTCATTGGCTCACAGAGTGACTTCGTGGGTCCGCCATGTTGCACTTCTCTGCATGCCGACTTCAAAATGAAACAATGGATGATCTGTCCATGTATAGAGGTCAGTGATTTGCATACACTCCAAGGCTGGAGCACTAGACCAATGCAAACTGTAGAGGGCAGTATGCAAGGAAATTGACCAATTTGGGTGTGGTATTGAGCGGGTAGTGTGTCTGTTTGTATGTGTGTACTGAGGGGTGCATAATACAGAAATGGTGTGGTACTGAAAGGGTTAAATAGCCTTCACAGCGAAATAATAATTGAAAATATAGGTTTTCCCGGCCAATTTCGCAAAATGTTCATACACTTCTGAAAATCGGGCATTCGTTTTTGTCTTAATCTGGATGCACGTCTTAATTACCATTTTCAATTCAGCGAACGTTCATTCGTTTTCATTGTCTGTGCATCTGGTTTTAGGAAACAGACAGCCAATTACGTTACCTGTGCATTCATTTACGCAAGCACACATTTTCGCGCGGAGTTTGGAAATACAATTTCGTGACTGTGCAAACAAATGTATGCTTTGTTCATTCAAAATAGCAGGTTACGTTACAGAATTCCAAACCTGCTACCAAATCTTATAAAATCAAGCAGAAATTGAAGCGTATTGGCACAGATCATTTGATAATCGACTTCAATCAACCCGTACGTAATGGCAGCACGAGGCCATTATAGACGAACCTCTAATGTTGACCGAAACCGTCTCATTGATGCCTTTGAGAGTATAGTGCAGACTATATCTGCAGACTGCCGATACTCTCGGTATAAATCGATCCACCGCAAGAACAAACGTCCCTACGATTGTGAAGGCCACAGAGACCAACTTCCGAAAGGTGGATCTAGAAACCGAAAAGTTGACGAGGACATGCGTGCAACACTGGAGAGACTTCTTGATGAAAATTCATTATTGACTCTGGTGCAAATGAAGCAGCAAATTGAGGTTAGCCTTCCTCATAAACCGATCGTGTCTACAAGCACCATCGCTCGCACCTTGAACGGCATGCTAATGACACTTAAGATGGCGGAGGATGTCCCAGACCTGCGCAACGCAGCACGCGTTTTAGATGCTAGACGCGAGTATGCCAATTGGTTCTTGCGCAAGGGTGTACTGGGGCGTCTCGAGACTGGTTATAACCAATAGACTCGTAGATCACAGAGCTCCTCGTGGAGAACCAGCAAGGCGAGTTGTACATAATCAGCAAGGTAAACAAGTCAACATTACCTTTGCTACATCCGATGAGGTTGCACTTGTAAATCACACAATTTCTTCTGAAACCGTGACTCGAGCTACCGTTGAGGATTTCCTTGCCTCAACGGTTGACGAGTGCCGCAGGTTATATCCCGAAGAAGAGCGTATCTACCTCATATATGATAACGCTCGCCCACACGTCAGAGCTCAACTACCACCAGACGTCATCAACAATTTGTCATCAAACGTCTTCCTCCGTATTCACCATTCTTGAATCCGACTGAAATGGCACATTCAGCGTTCAAGGCAGGGGTGAAGCAGATGCTTGGGCTTCCCGAATGGCAGCATCGTATGGGAGACCAAGCTGCAAGAGCGCAAGAAGGGGGTTAACCTCCAAGTCTGGAGATCTACCTGTTTACAGGAAATAGCCCGTAACAACATCGGATAAATAACACACGACAAATGCACAAGGTGGTACGCTCATGCACAAACTTATCTCCCTCAATGCCTTCCAGGAGAACCGATTGAGGGCTAAATTCTAACTGTCACAACATGTAGTTAGTGGTGGCGTTGAAGGGAAGGGGGTGGGTGACAAAATATAAAGCAAAGAGGTATAAAAAACAACCTTCTTTATGTTAGATAATGTAGATAAATAATGGAAATAAAATTTAAACAAAATCGAACAAACAAGAAAAAAACCGAGTATTTTGATCTTTATTTAATGTTAATCAGTATTCAACTACAGTGATCTTTGTTTTCAACCAATAAAGCACGATGCAGCTTAGAATTTCATTTTAAATTGATTTCAGATAAAACTAATTTGACCGACTGTAAATGAAAAAGAAACTCCTAATTTCTATTTGAGTGCCAGTGGCATTAAACTAAAAGTGAAATAGAATGGTCAATGTTTGAAATTGCCCCCTAACAGCGAAAAAGTAAGTCTTGTAAACGAATTTGACTGGACATAAACGAAAGCGTCTGCACAATCACGTAATTGATTGAACGGAAATGGAATCGAATACTCTGGTAGTGAAAATGAAACGCGTGTTCAGAGCGATTCTCAAAATCAGACGAAAAAGAATGCCCGATTTTCAGAAGTGAATGAACATTTTGCGAAATTGGCCGGGAAAACCTATAGTATATAATAATATTCGACGCAGAAAATAATAAATGTTTACTTAACACCCCATGTCGGCCCAGCTGCGAAAACGGACTTATGGCCCATTTCCGCGGGGGTAATCCCATTGCTCATGTAGCGGACCACACCCACGTCAATTATTAAGGGGGAAGGAAGGAAAAACGGTCCTCTAGTTAAAGTGGACGAGCATTCAACAAAATATGCAATAAACCAGAGACTACTGGCTATGTATATTGGTGACTATCTCCCGAATATAATTTTACAAGACAGCACATTATTGCCCGTAGTACAATAAAATGAAGGTCAAATGTCACCTTAACATGTACATTAACGCACGCTACAATCTAACAATACAATTTATTATGAAATACACGATCGCGAAAATGTACAATTATCACAAAAATATCAAACAATTTACAACGTTACTCACTGAGAGTTTCTACGAAAGTTACCCTTTCACATGGTTCAGAGTAGGAGCATGGCCGGAGCCATGCTCCCTAGAAAATCGAGAGAATTTCAAAGACAATTTATGTTGGTCTTCTCTGCTCGAAGCCCACAAGAGAAGACCTGCTACAAGTTGCCTTTGCGCGGGAAGCACAAGCTAATTACCTTATGCGTTTTATGAAAACATGCAAATCACTTGCAAAACGTTTAGGCATACACAAACAGAGGGCGCACTCACAAAACCTCGTAAAATCCCGTTGCTGCGAGACCCTCAAATCGCTGCAAATAAAACGTCGCTGTGGGTGTACACCTCATTATAGACTACGCCCTGACGCAGCGCCCTGACTGTTTTCGTCTGGATGGAGAGAAGCAATGAGTGACAAAGTGCCTTGTCTAAGGTCATTAAAGTCTCAGGCCGGACTCGAACCCACAACCTGTAGCTTCTACCCACAGACTGCGAATCTAATGCTCCAGACCACGATGCAACAGCACACGAAAGCCTGATCCACGGTCCCAAAAATTGAAGTGAAGACTTCATAAGGTCTCCAATACAATTTCAAGAAGCCAATAAGATGCCATAGCCCCTGAGGAAAAAACTGCTTTCTCTACAGTCTCTCATGCATGATTGTACAAAAAAAAACCACTCCAATGCTTAAAACAAAATGCTTTTGCAATTTAACTTGAGCAATAGTTTTGTCAAAATCATAATTAAGACGCATACACCGGCACAATTTCAACTTCAACTATTTTCTTTTCGAATGAAACCGTTTCAGATAGAACAATCTCACAGGGTAAACCCCTTTGATGTGACTGTTAAACATTGTTTGCCTGCCACTGTGTACACGTTTTCCGAACGAAAAGTCGCTGTCTGATGTATCTTTTCACGGCAATGGTTTCACAGAACAAGACACATTTTACTTTTGGGTTTTCCATTAAGTCCTGGTGGTGATCTTTGACTTTCGGCGAGACCTTGTTGCTTTGGCTTCGCATACATCGTTGGGGGAGTGTTCATTGAGACGTCAGTGCTTAGATGTGATGATTGTGCTGTAGTGCTACTCTCCGAGTGGAAATGGGCTGAGAACTTCAGAAATGCAACTCTGCCGTCATGTAACAATACGACAGCAGTGTTGCATTTTGCGGACATTACTATAGAGTTGGTCCTAGCGTACGTGTGATACTTCATCATGTGTTTACCAGTCGTAGTGTCCCACACTTGGATGTAGTTGTCATCCTTGCCACTCGACACCAAGAATCGACCGTCGGGACTGAATATCAGATTGTAGATGTCAGACTCCTGTGCCTGATTGATGTAATGCTTCAAGGAATGTGATTGGACGTCCCAGATGATGACGTCACTGTCAGCTCCCCCCGATGCTGCCAGGTTTCCGTCGGGGGAAAATGCGGTTGCCACGACACGAGTCGTGTGCCCTTTCATCGTCGCGATACGTGAGAAGCTGCCGAGGTGCCACAGGTGGACGTCATGGTCCATGCAGCCGGCGACAAGTCTCTTTTGGTCCGGCGACACGGCGATGGATAAGACACGATCGTCATGACCAAGCTGCGCAATGACCTGCCCTGACCTGCTGTCGATGAGTTGAAGTATCTTAGTCTTTCCTGAGGGGTCGTACATGCTCACCACATAATGGTTGACGAATAGGCCATTCCTCAACATGCGGAAACCATACGACCTCAAGTTGATGATTTGCTGTGTCTGCCCTGATTCCTGACTTGGGCTGGCCGAGTCCCGCCACAAGCCTTTGGTTATCGGGAGTGATGACACAGTGCGAAGGGGTGATCCATCGCTCTTGGAACTTGCCTCTGACCGCAAAGTCTGAAAGGGTAAGAACATACCACCCACTGCTTGACCCACGGCTTGACCCAACCATGAATGTGTCATCGCTGCCGATGGCAACAGCATAGCACTTTCCATCCATGGGATCCTGAAGTGACTTGATCAACCTCCCACTCTTCAGATCCCAGAGCTTGATGGTTTTATCATCCCCAGTTGTGATCACTTTGTCCCCGGAGTTCAGGATCACTGCTTCATACGTATAACCTTCGTGTTTACTGATCATCAATTCTTGATCCTCAGGAGAGGTTGACTTCTTGAGATTCCTCACATCCCAGATACGGACGTTCTTGTCTTCTGATGCCGTTAGAATCTTAGAACCATCCGGTGTCACAGCAACCGACAACACGTTTAAGATGTGTGGGAGTTTGGCCTCTATTTCTAAAGTTTCCATGTTCAGGACTGCAGCTTCTGACATTTTCAGTGCAACAACCACGTACCTGAAAAAAACCAAACCATTAAAAGAATAATCTAAAATATATATAGGTTTTCTCCTGTCATTTTCGGCAAACGAGCAGCCAATTTAATTATCGTGCCTTCGAATTAAAAACGATTTTGCCTCTCCCGTTTTCACCGTGTTTCAAATTCAAAATTCGGGATTGTTGCTGATTGATTTTGGTTTTAATTTCGTATTGAGAAATCAATTTCGACAAAAAGGGAAAAAAAAAAAAATTCGTATCTTCACTAATAAGTCAGCAAAATTTATATTTTTTATATTCATTTATGTTTCCCGTATACTTTGTATGGAGCTCTTTTATTGGTGGTGGTGGTGGGGGGGGGGGGGGGGGGCGGGTGGGGGGGGGGGGGGGGGGGCGGGGGGGGGGGGGCGGGGGGGGGTGGTCTTTGTCTTTATTGGTTGCCTGACCAAAACCTAATTTGCATTTGTTAAACATTAACTTTTAAAAATTTGTGAGGTATTTTTTTTTTTTTTTTTTTCTCTTGGTTTCCTATTGTTTATTTATGTTGATTTCTGTGCCAACAAGTAAACCGTTTACTTATTTATGCCTTTAACATTCTAAAGGAAACACAATTTAACAGTGCGTTTGTTTTTCAGATTGAACAAAATTGGCAGAAATGCCTGCCCAATAATGAATTTGAATGACCGAATATACGTCTCGAAAAAGCTCATGCGAATAAGAATGTTGTTTTCTTGATTTGTTAAATTTGATGGTTATTGTGTTAAATCGAATTACACAACAGTGCGTTTGACCGGTCATAAAACGAAATCGAATTACCATTTTCAGCAGCATTCGATTTCGCGCGAATTGGTTAAATTTGGTGGTTAAATTGGCTTATTTACCGAAAACCTATTACAGGATCCACCGTCATTCACACCAGAAGAGAAAATCATGGGGTACGGTGTCAATTTCCATGGAATGTTATTTATTACAAAATGTTAGATAGTCAGGTGTGCGTATAGGCCTAAAGGCTATGTTATATACTTTTCTAAATTCTGATTATGAAACATTACCTGAATTTCACCAGATTAAAATCAAACGTACTTTTCGTTTGGAGTAACAGCCATGCTGGTGACATCACCGTCTCTCTCGAAGCCATCTTGTCGCTCGAGGAGCGTTCTCTCTGTGCCCTGTCCAGTCCCGTACATTCTCACGGTACCATTCGTATGACCGGAAATCACGCGAGAGTTGTCTCTCGTGATGTACATGGTTTCAACCGTGGAAGATGACTCGGGATCTCTTGTGTCTCCCAGACACTGCAAGTCTGGGAAGCTGTGGAGTGATACTTCACAGCCGTGGACAGCTAGTAGTCGTCTGTCTTGGGAGAGCGCCACCCTCCAGATGGGGAACGAGTCATTATCCTCCATCTCCCGGATCGGCTCCCCTTTCAGCATATCCCAGAGAACCAGCGTGTGATCTTGAGAGAACGATACCGCCACTTGTCGGGCTTCTACCTCGGTTGTAAGGACGCCCTTTATATCGTCTAAAAAATATGAAAGAAGTAACAAAAATTACTTGAATTAGGCATGGAGTTCTTATATCCAGCCTGCGGTATTTGGATGACTTATAGACGTTGCAATAAACCCTAAACTTTCACAAATAAAGTATATAAGCCATTGATGTTTGCTCATTTTTTGTGTTTAACTTACCTGTGTGCTTGTTCAACCAGTGCATAACTCTCCCAGTCTCTAAGTTCCAGATGACTACTACATGTCTGCTTTCATCGTCGTATTCTTCGTCATCCCAATCTTCATCTTTTTCCATCAACTCCTTCTTTTCCGCCTTGTGTCTTTGTTTTGAGTAGGAGATGATCTCATCATCTTCGTAGTCCGTGTCTTCGTTAGGGTCATCGTAACCGATTCTGGTTCGCAGTCCGGTTACGCCGTACTTTCCGTCCAGACTGATAGCCAGGTTGGACTTGCTTAGCCCCGTGTGCCCTTTCAAACGGTGGGTTAGATCCCCTGTTTCCATATTCCAGACGCATACTTTCCCCGACTTCATGTACTCTCCCATGTGACTGTACGTCACACAACTCTGATCACCCGATGCAATCTCGACCCCGTAAACGGTTTCTCTATGACCTGCCAAAGTGTGTACCAAAGTGCCGTTGTCTACCTGCCAGATTCGAGCGGTGTTATCTTTTGAGCCAGTTAGAACCAACCGGGAGTCACTTGTGATTGCCAAGGAAACTACTTCCTCTGTGTGGCCCTCTAGTGACGTCAGCAACATTCCGTCTGGAGGTGGGACGCATGTGCTGACTGGCAAACATGGGTGAGACAAGCTCCCACTTATATTGGCTTGGTCCATCAGGGACTTCATTCTTGGAAACTTAGTGGCTGCGTTCATCAATCTTCCCATGACTTCTGGCGCCAATTGGTCAGGATCGTTTGAGATGACGGAAGAAGAGAGTCGTAGTGCGCCAAGAAGTATGCTTATCTCTTCATCGTTTGTATTCTCTTCAGCTTTGTAGAAGTCAGCCAAGACATCTTGCATGGAGAGGGCCTTCACCTTACTGAGTAGAAATTCGAAATTAAAAAGCACAGCTATCTTCAGTGTGTCCCAGTCCTCAGCTTCTGTCAGATGGAATGGCAGCTGGGTGAGCTTTCGAAGGTTAAAGGTCAGACCGGCTTCAGTTTTCCCCGCAGCTCCTGAGAAGGTGAGTGGTTGGCTGGAGACTTTACGGTCTTCCTCTGCCTCAGCTGGAACCCCAAAACGCTCAACTTGTAAAGCTGAATATCGGCATGGTTTCTTGCGACCATTAGACCACGTTCCGTCAAAATACTCGGCGCATGCCTTGTGAAGCTTTTTCTTAAGGTTGGGATCGTGAAGGTATTTCTGACGGGCTGTCTCAATGAACTGACGATGATACCAAAACATCACTGTCACACCATCTGCATCTCTGTCGACGAGGTACGAACTGAGGTCATTCCGGACTCTTGTCCATAAGGATGGAGGGATTCGACGTACAGGTGGCATCCAGAATTGGTAAACATCATTCAAGACGTCATCGTCTAAGGACAACAGATCATCCAGTTCTGTCTCTGTGAGACCTGTAGGCGACAAGCTGATGTAAGCAAGGGCTCTAGACACAAGTATTTGACCGTGGTACTCTTCAAGTCTACCGAATATCTGATTAACCATGTCTTGGATACCTGTCTTGAGAATGCATCTTTCCAGGGGATGGTAAGAGCGCCACTGTGTGGCCTGGTCGAAGACAAGTTTAAGGAACAAAGGAAGGCTGCACTCGGCGACAGCCTTATCAATCAACTCGAGTTGAAAACTCGTGACGTTCTTCTTGGCAGAAGACAACCAGGTCTTCAGGATACCGGTGCCTTCCTCTCTGGAAAAGGGCGCTACTTTAATGTATGGAGATGAGTCAGGGAGTCTTTCCTTGACTGTTTCCAGGATGCCGTGCTCCCTCGGAAGTGTCGAAACCACGAGAGCGACGTACGGTGGTAGAGCTTTCGGGAGCCAAACCATTCGATGAGCACCATGTTCACTTGACAACTGATCAAGAGAATCAAGGAAAATGACAAGGGGCTTATCAACCGTGGTGAATTCAATGACTTTAGAGAAGGCTGTAACTAGTTTGTTATATTCGGTAGGAACTTGAAACTCTTGCTCATTATAAACCTGCAGTATCTGTTTGCAGAGTGTCGTCAGGACTCGTTGTATGGATGAGGTATTTGGACTTGTGCCGAGAAATCGTAACACCATGACGGTGCCAGTGCCTTGAAGCCACGACTGCTTTACAAGAGCCGCACACTTTGCCATGATGGACGTCTTCCCGCTTCCCGACTCTCCGTGCAATACCATTGGAACACCACCTTTCCCGTCATCACCCTTCACTCGTCTCACGACGTAGTCTTGCACATTCTTGATGACATCATCCCGACCCTGGAACCCAACACATTTGGTGAGACAGAAAGACAGGTGCTGCAGAACCTCCTGGTGTAAGGGGTCTTCCAGACTAGTAAGCTTCTCCTTAAAAACTCCAGCATCGACCATGCTTACCATCTTGGTGTAAAATGTATCTAGAAAACCTTTGATGTACTCTCTGTGTTTCTTATTCTCAAGACTAACCCCATCCTTCGTCCACTCGCCTAGCTCAGTTAGGATTATATTGGACGGCGGGAGTACCTGGGATATTTTCTGATCACGAAGATCAGACAGTAATTCTTGTGCATCGGTGTCTACCTTCCCGGCCTGGGTGTCAATAAACTTTGAGGCTTCTCTCGTCTCAGTCTTGCTCTCTAAATCGCTGAATTTCCGGATGAAACACAAGCAATGCTCCTGCCGGTCACACTTCATCATCAGGAGGGCGTGATCAACCTCATCATGAGTAACTGCAACACAACATACCAAACGGTAATAGTTGATTAACACCTGATGGAAATATAGAGCAATGGTTTCAGACTTTATGGCTGTCAGCATTGTTTGTTTTCCTTTCCTATTTTTTTAATAATTAAAAAGCCAACCTGATATTCTGTATTGCTTGGCCTGGTCTGCTGTCAGCAATCCACGCTTCTCTGCTTCGTTGGCAGCGAAGCGCAACTGATCCTGGATCAACTCAAACGCTGTCCACCATTCTCCCTTGTGCGCTTTCATTTTCTCTGGTTCGTCTGGTCGATTGAAGTATGGCAGCTTGGAGCTGATTGGCTGAAGGACGTACACGGGCGGTTCGCAGTTGTCATCACGGACAAACCACGCGTCGAGCGTCTCCATTGGCTTGCCGTTGTCAACCAACGTTTCGCGCAATATTTTAAACTCGTCGTTTTCGATGTTGGGTGGGAATGGTCGGTACCCGTACTTTTGACAGAGAAACGTCTGTAAAAATATAAGGATTGTTAAATGGAATAGATATGTTCTTGCTGGTTTTAAACAAGTATTTTAAAAACTGGTAAACGTTAAAAAAGAGAAGTGAAATTGCTGATTCTCGAAGCAGAATTGTTTACAAAGTGCTTTAGTTGCGACTCACCACAAAATTGGGATCAACGGAAAGTCGCTGGCAGGCGGCAATCTCCGCCATGCATAATTGTGACGTCATGTGATCATCCGTGGCTTCGTCACGTACCCCCCATCGCATGTCAATAACCTGAAACTCCAAGCCATGGTTAGACTTGCAGTAGTCTTTTAGACGAGGGTACGTTTCTCGCATCAGAGCGTTACGTTCTGTGGATGTGTCTATCAAAAGGCAAGAAATAATAAACATTATTTGAAAAACAGTTCAGCCCACGGCACTTGAGAGCTACGTGCAAGTGATCTTTTGCTGAGATTTTGAACTTGAACTTTTGCTGATATTTCTGCCTCGCGAGGCCGTGACGCAAATATATCCTGTTTGATTTAATTCGCCTCGCGAGGCAAAAATCTCACCGTGTGCGCTGAACCTGAGCTACGTGCAGAGCAACAAATAATAATAAATAGCCATAACCAGTTCGCGCCGGGATTATTTTAACATCACCGAGCCGACGTGCGGGATTATTTTTTAACGAAACTCGATCTGAGGCGGTTTCAGGCAAATAGTACCGGGAAGCACACCCACGCATTTTCGGCCTTGCTCGCTGCTGACAGACATCTCCGGCCTTGCTCGCGGCGTGTTTATGCGTCATCTGTTTTGAATCTGGAAAAAAACTTTGCGTTTATATACGTCATCCGGCGCGAACTAAGCACAAATTTGAAGATTTTTGTTTAGCCCAGCACATTGCTCAGATTCACCGCACACGGTGAGACGGCCGCGCAAGGCGAAGGAAACGAAACTCGGCAAAAGTTCATTGCATACGAGAGCCGTAGCTCTCGTGTGGGGCGGGCTTTATTGGACAGTGTCCATTCTTTATTACGGGAAAGTATACTTTTGGCAACTATCCAAAAACGTAACCGTAACCAAATAATTTTTTCAAAGTCTTACTTGATGTAAGGTTATTGATGACTCCAAACTCCCTGTGAATTTATTCAGCAATCTACCCAAATTTAATTTTAAAGGTATTAAAGAAACAATTGTCGTATGTCAACTTCAGCGTCGGATTCAATTCTTCTTAAAATAGTAGTTTTAGCTGCATTTTAATACTTTCCCTTTATTTAAATATAGATACATAATCTATAATTACTTCTATACATTAAATGATTACAGGTTGCCCGGACAAGGCCAAGCTTCAGCTAGGCCAACGTGAACACGGTGTGTGAAATATCCCCCGAGTTTCCCTTAATTTTGTGTAGGTAATACATGCATACTCTATTAATTATTATGAAGGCAAACATCAACAATACAAAATAATTATAACATTGCAACCAGTGGCGATTCTTATTTGGAAAATAATTGTGTACGTATTCTGAGAAATGTGTACTATGTCCCAACTGGGACACCGTAGTAGAAATGTGTGCACTTTCGTCGTTCGGACATGGTTCGAATGAGGCTGAATCTGGTATACCCAGCACGATATGTGGCAGAGGGGTACCCCCCTCGTATCCATATACCTTATACACACTCAACACTATTGTAACCTAACCCATCCCCCCTTGAAACCTAAAAAGAATTCCTGAGATTCCGGGAACACAATGGGCAACACAAAAGAGGGGGGGTTTTCTCTGCCACATATCGCGCTACATATGGAATCTGGTGCCACTCCAGTCCGTGCCGGCCAGTTTAACGATTGAACGTTGAATCTGGTGGTAGCTTGACGCTGCCATGCCCGAGATACGATAGATAAGAGTTCTCACCTGTAAATGTTGAACTGGTAAATATCCTGACGACTTTAGAACGTTGCCTTGGTAACTCAACGCTTAAATCTCCAAATAACACAACTCTTCTTGCGTCTGCAGTGCAGCTGCTCGCTTCTTTACTAGAGGCAGGCGCCATGTTGGGGGGGGGGGGGGGGGGGGGGCAGACCGAAAAATCGAATGGATAAAAAGATGCTTTAGAGCAACTGTTGCAACATCACATTGATAATTGTTGACATGATCATGAGCTACGTGCGTGTGCAGACGTGTGATGGTACACTCATGACAAACAATCCTTCTTTCGTGTATGTTTCAACATGGAGGAATAAGAAGGCCCCTCCATGGTTCAAAGAGGCTCTCATTGCCAACGACACAGAAATTGTATTGGCAACTCTGAAATATTCCTATATAGAATGACCTTACTGTGCAGGCTAGTGCAGTATTGCGAACACAGCTCTTGTGTGCCATAGCAACAAACTATTGATTGACTTTGACCTTTGTATCATATTGTGATATTTTTCACTGCTTCTCAGTGTTTTCATATGGCGACATATTAGGTTTGTTTGTTTGTTGTCCATGCTTCAACTCGTATAAAACGCCCTCTTGCGGCCGTTTAAAAAAACAAAAAACAAAAACCAATAGGTAACCGGGAGGTCGAGGACGTCTTTTCAATCACTTTTTCTATATTACAAATAATTTCTTGATATTCGAGAAATAACAATAAGTCGACCGAGAGAAAAGAAATTGGCAAGGCGGGACTTGGATTGCCAATATCTTTGTTCACTTTGAAATTCATGCAAATTTGCCTAGTCATGCAGTTTCCCTTGTGGTTTATTTGTGTATTAATTATAGGATAAAAAGTCGTATCCTCATTGAGTGATTATGATAATGTCGCTTCCCATGTTGTGTCGTAGAAATGGGCGTGATTTTTTCCCACACAGAATTCGGGTGTTTATGACTTCTGACTTGCGCCCCGAACAAAGATATTTACAATTTAGTGCATAAGAGCAGTTTTCAGGAATGTTCCAGCCGATATTTATTTTTTAAATTGTCGAGCTCATGAATAATGCAATTTACGACCCAGTCGATAAAACTAGCGCATGTGCATTGACCTAATTTCGCGCACATAGCCTGTGGAACTACAACGGTGACTTCAAGTGGTGAGGTTGATAAGAATAGCAATCGATTTTTTTTGCAAGATCAATTTTTTGTATATTTCGACCATTACATATATTATACTAGTTTCCTTTCACCCGCTTCTGTTATATTTTATTGACGTCACCCCCCCCCCCCCCCCCCACCCCCTCCTTATGCTAAAGCTATATGGTCTGGTTCCATGACCAAATCATTTTAACTATTTCTGATGAATTATTAGGTCCGGTAGCCCCCAATGTCACGTGACCAAAACTGAAGAAATTCCTCCAGTATCAGAGTGTTTCCGGGAGTTAAGTTGTTTTAAGGTTAACACCGTTCACAAAATAATGTCGATCTATCCAGATCTCTTTGCTAATTTGCATCAAATAAAAATCGTATTGTCGAAAAATCAACACCAGAAGAAATGTCTATTTAAAGCCATGGGTGCAGGCGCATTGTATGTTTTTTGGAGGTGGGAGATGACAACCTTCACGCGCTCCACCCTGTTTTCACTAGTAATGTCATCAAACCGATTTATGCAGTAACAAGTTAAGCTGCTCATCATACGAAAGAAGAAGATGTTCATATTGGGGGCAATCTGTTATATTCTGAATGGTTGCATTGTCTAAAAATAGCTAGTGCGTCATGATCTGTTTTTGTCGCCAGCAGCTACCTGACCTACAATTTAGACGTCTGGACATAAACAATTGGGTTTTTTTTCAGATTAAGGAACCAGACTAGGTTGAAGCAAATCACAATGATCTAAACTGAACAAAGGACTTGGACAAGTTTACGCACAGGTGCAGTTGCCATGACACAAAATATTGCTTACATTTGCTAGGCAACCACTGCACAGTGAGAGATGTGTTTACACGGTGCAGCGGTAATAATTATTATATCGTTCGGTCATGCATATTATCGATTTAAAGGGTAGTCCTGGAATCGCCCAATTGGGCTACAAAACTCATTTTGAAGTAAAAATAATGTTTATCTGAAAGTTCATCATAAAGTAGGATATAGTCTGATTCCAGCCGGAACGTGTTCACCTTTTGCAAACGTGTAAACAAAAACCACTGCATTGATGCCGTTTGCAAAAAATGGGAAACACACAACGTGTATTGTACATTGAATGGAAACGGCGACAAGAAGGACGTATGCGTACACCGCCGTGTCCGATGTAAACAACCGGGTTTTTCTGTCTTTTCTCAGGAACAGTAAGACATTATAGGTGGGTTTCCTTTCATCCAAATTATGGCTAAGTAAACAGGCTAAGTAAAAAATCAAAAACATGATATATGGGGAGGGGGGGGGGGGGGGGGGGGGGGGGGGGGTTCAGGACATATAGAACCCCTTCAATATGCGCGCGTGGGAGATCGATCAATAATGCCATATAATATATGAAGCAATATAATTTATAATGGCAGAAGAACGCCCCTCCCCCTTTTTGTGTTGGTCATTGTGTTTCCAGAATCTCATGGTTTTTTTCAGATATTCGGGTTGTTGGGTAACAATAAAAATCTGGAGTGTGTGTCGTACGTGTGTATGTATATAGAAACAAGATGGGTTTCCTCCTCGTGCTGATATGTGGTGCTGTACATATACACAGCGCCAATAACTATACTGCATGCTGCTGATACAGCTTAGTAGCGTACCATGAGTGGTGATGGTTAATGTCAACATTAATAGGGAATACATACAATCAAAAAGGCACAAGCTACAGCTATAGGCCACTCTGTTTTACACTTGGGTTTTTGTTATGGCACTTGTAATGTAATCGCTTTTGTAATTGTATGGAACTATATCCGAATCCAAATTGCTAGTTTTGTCTCTCATCAAAGCTGTCGAGGGCAAACAACGTCGTCAAACAACCATCTTAACAAAATGTGTTTGTTTTATATCACCGCAAATGCAACCGGGCTCCGGGAACAAAATACGGTGTGAATGTATGTAATTTCGCTCGGTTGATCTGAGCGGGTTAGCGAATTAGAACGAAATTAAGTTCTTAGTGAAACTATCACTGATCTGCTCGGCGCGGATAGATAGCCCCCGGAAGGTGATAAGATACACTGGTATAATAGCCAGAGTATAGAAAGGATTTCCCATTTGCGTACCGACATGCACAGCGACACAATCAATTATTTTTAAAATGTATTATAGACCGATTGTTTCTATACAGCTTTTTTTTGTATTCATCATTGCTACCGCCATAGCGAAAGCGTTGACTAGCATTGATTGCTCAGGCATACGTTTCCACTTTTCCCCAGAGTTTTTTGTGCCGGTTTTTCGTATCTGGCAGTCCACACAGCAATGGTTTGCATATTATATACGAATATCAAAAGACAGCAAAATATGACATTATGACAAATTAATTAATTCGGCTACGTATAGTATAGATTTAGAAGGGTCGGAATTATAAGGTTGAGATCGACCAAGTGCTGTTAATAGAAGTTAACGTTCTAAATAAGGGTAAACTACCCTAAATTAAATAAACGAGTGGTACACCTATCGGTAAGCCGTCTCAAAGTTGTAAACGGTAGTGTGGTGTTCTAAGAACATGCTAAGCTAAATACCAATTACAAATAATATTACATCACTGGAGCTGGCTGGTAACTTGTAAGTGGTTTCACTTAGCAAGTTTTGTTTTGTATTTATAAGCAATGTTTGTGCTTGAAGCAGCTCAATAAAATCGGCCCAGTGGTTTTTAACTAAGACAGTCAGCTCCTCTTTAAATTTGTATATTTGGGTTTGTTTACATATATACGCGCTTTCTTATGGGATCGGGAGCGAAGTTGGGACGCCATAAATTTTAATTTCGGAAATCGTACATTGTAAACGTACAAAGCTGTTTGAAGTACTATAGGTGGCGCACTATATACATTGGGCGCGCGCTGCTAGCTAGCTGTGGCGCATAATCAATGCATATGCAGTGAAGATTTCCCTCAACGCAAAGTAAACACAGTGATCCACTACTCCCCCACTACTAAAACTAGTTCATTATTGCACCACATTACATCATATTTAATTTACGACGATTGTGAGAAAGGAAGTTAGATATGTTAGACAAAGTGCGAGAAAAGAAATGGAATGATTTGGTTGGTACTTTTGGTAATGAACAGTGAGTGTTGTTAGGTTTTTTAGTACTCTCTCTGTGTCTAATTATTCGATCCTCCATGCTCTGTGTGAGATTGAAACTGAACGATAAACTTTACTATTAAAACTCAATATGAAAGTGAAACGCAAGGTGAATAAACGTAAATTCAGCCAAGTCAGTGTCGGCGATGTTGGGGGCAAATCGTCGACTTCAACCCCGGATGAGAATGACATTTTGACTGATGAAACGGATCGCTCAGGTAAATATTCTGCTGATCTGAAAAGTACTCCATATTTTAATTTAAATAATTGTATACTAACGTAAAACAACAGACCATGAGTGACCATGTCATCAAGTCGGTGTTCTGTCCTGAAATCCCCCCAAAATTATTGTTTTTCATTTGTAATACTTTAACCCTAACGCTTCTCACTCCTCCAAAATCCTCATTGCAGTTTTGGAAGATTTTTGAGGATTGAGGCTGTATGGGGTTTTACAAAAATGAGGATTTTTGAGGATTGGGACACAACAATGTTGTTTCAAGTGTGGAGGATTTTTGAGGATTGAGGCTGAATGGGGTTTACAAAAAATGAGGATTTTGGAGGAATGAGGCTGAATGGGGTTTTCAAAAAATCATAATGAGGATTTTGGAGGATTGACTTTTTTCAATCCCCAGAATCCTCATTGCAGGATTTTGGAGAATTGAGGTACATGATGTTGTTTCAAGTGTGGAGGATTTTTGTGGATTGAGGCTAAATGGGGTTTTAAAAAAATGCGGTTTTAAAAAAAATGAGGATTTTGGAGGATTGAGGATGGTTGCTAGCAAAAAGGGCCTAGGGGGTTAGGGTTAAAAGGTCTGATGATTGAAATAACCGTATTTTATTGTCATGCTCAAGACACTGTTCCCAAGAAGAGAGTAAAACCAGTTGTTTATCCGTCGACTCTTCTAACATTTTGTAGCATACACATACATACATAGGCCTAGCCCTAGACCCGCAAACACCACATTACCAAGTTACCACGTCTGTTACACGGTCAAAATTGGCAACAAATGATATTTTTGCATTCGCTACGTTTTATGAGCTGAAATTGCACCAGGAATAATTTGCCAACTAAATAGATGAAGACAAAGGTGTAATATAAAAACATGTAAACAACTGAACATTGTGAATTTTTTTTTTTTCAGCAGGTAATTCAGATGTAAAAAATAGTTATGCATCACCGCATAAACCGAAGAGGCAGAGGATCCGGAAAGTGGCAACACCACAAAGAACAAGAGTGTCAACCAGATTAAGAACCACTCACAAGAAGAGTCCGTATTTTGGTAAAGGGGCCGCCAAGGCACCGACGAAACCCACTGGTAAAAAATGGACTCCGCCCAAGTCACCTTTTAACCTGGTTCAGGAGAGTTTGTTTCACGACTCATGGAAACTCCTTGTGGCCACCATGTTCCTGAATCGTACAACAGGTTCGTTAACCCATAACCCCTTGCCTTGGGTAACTTGACTAGAAAGTATCCTGAATCTGCCAAAATCCACAAAATTTGTGACCTGGCACCACGAAATGGGTTGAAACCTGAAGGTAGGTTACACCATTTGCAGATATCGAAAAAAAAATTACAACCGAATTATTAAGAAATATCTTACTCATCTAAGTAAATGATGATTCTAGGCATCCAGCAAAATGATTGAATTTTCTAAAAAAAAAATTGCGATTTGCCGGACGGCGATCGCGAAAAAACCCACAAATAACAAAAGAATAACTGCTCGACGCCGGTTAAAAACAAACGCTGTTTTTCTCGCCATCCATGATTGTAAAACTTTGGATAGGTCAGTTAAACGATATTTACTATAAAATACATGTACAAACCCCCAAATCCACCCATTCATGACAATTCAAGCAATTACCAATAGTGTATCCTACCTTTAAGTCGCAAAATAACAAAGTTGACATTATTACATTTCTAGAAAGAAGAAGTCATAAGCTTTCAAATGATGTATTGTGTGCTGCTGTAGTTTATTCCTAGTTGCTGCTATACTCTTTTGAAATTGATGATGTAGTACAAACTCAAAACCGAACTCCCACTTAAAAAATGGACGTTTCGGCCAATAACTCGTTTTGGCCATGTGCGACTTTCCGCTCATTTCGTGGTGCTAGGTCACATTTGTCACCCACAAAAATGTTTGTGTTGGTACGTAACTGCTCAATATATGAAGGTATATCGTTAATCATTAAAATTCTGCAGTACCGCTAGGCTTACAATCCTCAATCAATCAATCAAAATCACCTCTTTTTTTGTTGAGGTTATCCTGAATCTGCCTAAATTCTGGAGGATTAACCTTTCTAGACGATGTGCCCTCTGACGTCACGTGTTTACATTTGCCCGGCAGTGATGCGCACACGTGTTTTACATAACATTTGCTTAAAGAGTGACGTCGAAGGTCAGATCGCCTTTGAATTATGTGACCTCTGATGTCATCTCTTAACCAAATTTATGTGAAACATGATGCGTTAGTGCGCATACTGTCGGGCACATTTGAATACAGATGTAAACAGAGGGCACATGGTCTATATATACAGTAGCAACTTACACTTTAACTGAAGCTCTATGGAGAATGTGCATAGAGCATGAGCAGTCGTGAGAAGTAACAAATTACCTCAATCCTCCAAAATCTTTATTCGGATAACCCAAGTAACCTCAATCCTGCAAAATCATCCAACCATTAGTTCTTGGACCAGTCTAGCACTGAAAAATTGATTCATGCATTTATTACATCGAAGCTTGACTATTGTAATAGTTTATTTTGGGGGTTGTATGATTATCAGTTAAAGAGATTACAGCATATCCAAAACGCTGCAGCACGACTGGTTGTCAGGGGGCAGATAAGGCGACATGATGATATTACACCAGTTTTATGTGAGCTCCATTGGCTGCCAGTTGTGGTGCGGGTGGAATTTAAAATATTGTGTATTGTCTTTAAATGTTTATATCATCAAAGGTCAGCTCCACATTACTTACTTGAATTGATTTCTGTATTTCATCCTATAATACACACAAAAAGCTGTAGTGGGGTAAAACTTCTGCATCCTAAACTTAAATCAAAACCAACTAAGGCTTATGGGGACCGAGCGTTCAGTAATTATGCACCAGTTCTATGGAATCGACTCCCTGGAGTCATGAGGGCCATTAGTGATTTTAATGTGTTTAAGCAAAATTTGAAGACTTTTCTTTTTAAAAGGTATTATGTTTTTTAGTGTGTGGTAGCATATTTTTAATATTTTTAATTGTAAGTGACACTTTGTAAAGCGTTTTGAGATGTTTTAATGTAAAACGCTATATTAAAAATGAATTATTATTATTATTATTATTAGTTGAAGGCCTTATGACCTGAATCCTGCATTATCCTCAAGTGGCAAAACCCCATGATCCTGCAAATTCCTCCAGTGCATCAAATTGCAAGTGAGGATGTTGGAGGATTTGGGATGGTTAGGGACGGTTCATGAAAATTTGCCTTTAGATCAACTGATTTCCTCATTTTAATTTGTATTACATGTACAAGTATACCATTTGAAACAGAAACATGCAGAGATTCTTGTACAGATTAGACATTCCCAGTTGCATGCCTGCCACCGACTGCAATTGTTGCTGTCTGGAGTGTTTCACCTTGAGAAAGTTCTCATTCCTTTTGTTGTTGTTGTTTTAAATCTTGAAGGTGTGAAGGCGATCCCAGTCCTGTGGAGGTTCTTTGACACGTGGCCCAACCCGGAGGTGACACGGAGAGCAGACTGGAAAGACATGGTAGAGATGTTGAGGCCACTGGGTCTGCACCAGAAGAGAGCCCAGATGATTGTCAGATTCTCAGGTCGGAGTTCTTATTATTGCTGGGCCAATTACTGGATCTGAAGAGCAAGCCTCTGATTGACTTATGCCTGCGTCACACAGAGCTTTTTTTGCTTATTACGATAGATTTGTGATAGGCAATCGTAAGTCTATCGTGAGCATCGTAAGCAAATTTTTGGCACTTACGAAAAGATAAGTTCAACTTATCTTTTCGTAAGGATTCCACGATGAGTCAATTGAGTCAATTGAGTCAATCAAGGCTATATCGCAGCTCTATCGTAGCTCCATTGTAGCGTTATCGTGACACTCGTAAGTCCAACGTAGGCTATCGTAGCACTATTGTGGCGGTTTCTAGGCATGAAATGATGATTGAGACGAAAAACGTCTCATATTTATTGCAACAATCGTACCTATCGTGTTGATCGTATGTCAATCGTATGAATCGCAAGTCTATCGTTAGCAACGAATGTCCATCGTAACAATCGCAAGTATATCACAACTCAATCACAACTCCATCGTGAGTAATCGTAACTCCATTGTAACGCAATCGTAACACTCGCAACTCCATCTTATAAATCGTGAATAGCTTACGATTCACAGATTGTAGCCTCAAAATCGTGAGAAAAGCTCTGATTGAGCTATCGTAGCTTATTTTGGTTATCGTGGGTATCGTAAGCTCTGTGTGACGCTAGCATAAGTGGGCGCATTAGAGACCCCGTTCTCGTTTTGAATAAACACACGAGAGCAGGGTTCTGAATGGTGAGAACCAACATAGTATGCGAATGGTGTTTGAAATAGGATTTTCACTTCCCACTCAGTGGAAGTAGATGAAGAACGTCAAGAACAAAGATGGCGGACTGTACTTAGTGTCACCCCCCCCCCCCCCCAAACCTGCTGTAATTTGTGTGCGTACAATTTGAAGTAGTCATTGAGTGCAGGAGCAGCAAAACGATACTGACGCCAGATTTGGCTTTATCTTTGTCATTATTTAACTGACTTACTGATGAACTGACATCACTTACTGACTAACAAAGTCTGACTGATGAACTAGCGTCACTTACTGACTGACAAATTGCCTGATGACTGATGAACTGGCGTCACTTACTGACTGACTAACAAAGTAGACTGCTTGACTGACTGACAACCTGATGAATTGACTGACCGGGTCACTGTTTTACTGACTGACTGATGAACTGGCATCACTTATACTGACTGACAAATTGACTGACTGACTAACAAAGTCTGACTGACAGCCTGATGAACTGGCGTCACTTACTGACTGACAGCCTGATGAAATGACTGGCTGGGTCACCGTTTTACTGACTGACTGACTGATGAACTGGCATCACTTATATTATACTGACTGATAAAACTGACGGACTGACAAAGTCTTCGTCTGCCTGACTTATTTAGTGACTGCCTGATGAATTGACTGGCTGAGTCGCTGTTTACTGACTGAATGATGAACTGACTGGCCGGGTCACCGTTTTACTGACTGACTGACTGACTGATGAACTGGCATCACTTATACTAACTGACGAAACTGACTAACTAAGAAAGTCATTGACTGTCTAACTTAGTGACTGCCTGATGAAATGACTGGCTGAGTCGCTGTTTACTGACTGACTGACTGATGAACTGGCATCTTTTATACTAACTGACGAAACTGACTAACAAAGTTATTGACTGTCGGACTTAGTGACTGCCTGATGAAATGACTGGCTGAGTCGCTGTTTACTGACTGACTGACTGACTGATGAAATGACTGGCCGGGTCACCATTTTACTGACTGATGAACTGGCATCACTTATATTATACTGACTGATAAAACTGACTGACTGACAAAGTCTTCGTCTGCCTGACTTATTTAGTGACTGCCTGATGAATTGACTGGCTGAGTCGCTGTTTACTGACTGAATGATGAATTGACTGGCCGGGTCACCGTTTTACTGACTGACTGACTGACTGATGAACTGGCATCACTTATATTATACTGACTGATAAAACTGATCGACTGCCTGACTTATTTAGTGACTGCCTGATGAATTGACGGGCTGAGTCGCTGTTTACTGACTGAATGATGAACTGACTGGCCGGGTCACCGTTTTACTGACTGACAAAGTCATTGACTGCCTGACTTATTTAGTGACTGCCTGATGAATTAACTGGCTGAGTCACTGTTTACTGACTGACTGATGAACTGGCATCACTTATACTAACTGACTGACAAAGTCATCGACTGCCTGACTTATTTAGTGACTGCCTGATGAAATGACTAGCTGAGTCACTGTTTACTGACTGACTGATGATGAATCGACTGGCCGGGTCACCGTTTTACTGACTGACTGACTGATGAACTGGCATCTTTTATACTAACTGACGAAACTGACTGACTGACAAAGTCATTGACTGTCTAACTTAGTGACTGCCTGATGAAATGACTGGCTGAGTCGCTGTTTACTGACTGACTGACTGATGAACTGGCATCTTTTATACTAACTGACGAAACTGACTAACAAAGTCATTGACTGTCGGACTTAGTGACTGCCTGATGAAATGACTGGCTGAGTCGCTGTTTACTGACTGACTGACTGACTGATGAAATGACTGGCCGGGTCACCATTTTACTGACTGATGAACTGGCATCACTTATATTATACTGACTGATAAAACTGACTGACTGACAAAGTCTTCGTCTGCCTGACTTATTTAGTGACTGCCTGATGAATTGACTGGCTGAGTCGCTGTTTACTGACTGAATGATGAATTGACTGGCCGGGTCACCGTTTTACTGACTGACTGACTGACTGATGAACTGGCATCACTTATATTATACTGACTGATAAAACTGATCGACTGCCTGACTTATTTAGTGACTGCCTGATGAATTGACGGGCTGAGTCGCTGTTTACTGACTGAATGATGAACTGACTGGCCGGGTCACCGTTTTACTGACTGACAAAGTCATTGACTGCCTGACTTATTTAGTGACTGCCTGATGAATTAACTGGCTGAGTCACTGTTTACTGACTGACTGATGAACTGGCATCACTTATACTAACTGACTGACAAAGTCATCGACTGCCTGACTTATTTAGTGACTGCCTGATGAAATGACTAGCTGAGTCACTGTTTACTGACTGACTGATGATGAATCGACTGGCCGGGTCACCGTTTTACTGACTGACTGACTGATGAACTGGCATCTTTTATACTAACTGACGAAACTGACTGACTGACAAAGTCATCAAATGCCGGATGAATTAACTGGCCGAGTTGCTGTTTACTGACTGACTGATGAACTGACTGGCCGGGTCACTGTTTTACTGACTGACTGACTGATAAATTGGCATCACTGACGAAACTGACTGACTGACAAAGTCATTAACTGTCTGACTTAGTGACTGCCTGATGAATTGACTGGCTGAGTTGCTGTTCACTGACTAAATGATGAACTGACATTACTTTACTGATGACAGCCATCAACTGCCTGACTTAGTGAGTAACTGCTGGATGAACTCGCATGATGACTAAAACTGCCTGACTGCCTGACTCACTCTCTGTGAAGTGTAGACAGAGTCATCATTCACCAAATAACTGTCTGACAGGTGCAAGGCTTAATTTAAATATCCCTATCATTTCTCTGTATGCAGATGAGTATGTGACTAAGGACTGGACCTACCCCATAGAGCTGTATGGTATAGGGAAATACGGGAATGATTCGTATCGTATATTCTGCGTTAATGAATGGAAGAAGGTAAGAGATGTAAGGCCAGTCTAGCTTTGCGTAGTTGCGTAGCCCCACTTGTGCCGCAATATAATTGATTGTGTATGTTGTACAACATTTTATGTTATAACACCTCACCAACAGATTATGTGTCTTTATTGGCTGAGAGCTAATCACATGGTATTTTCAATTGTTACTATTTTTCTGTGCACGGCCAAAAGTACTATACCATAGCAAATTAGCAACCGAAGTACTATACCCATGGTGCGGTATTTGTGTGTAAATGTATTCTGATACAGCATTGCACGTTTTATTTCAAAGAACCAGCGCTACTATGAGCTGGATTCAAACATTTCTTCAAGGGTTGGAAAAGAGCAAAAACATTTTCCACCAATTTTGTATTGAAATCAAAGTTCATTTTAACCGTATTTAGATTTAGAAAATTGTTAAATACTAAAACTAAGCAGAATCTGTGGGTGTGGTGTTATAAAACAAATACTTTATTTTTTTGATGTAGTAAAACTAGCCTCCTTCGGTGATCATGGAGTATTTCCTTTTCCCTCGGCTTCGCCTTGAGAAAACGGAATGCTCCATGGATCACCTCGGGAGGCTAGTTTTTACTACACCACTTGAGGGATTCAATAGTGGTATACTACACAGCATTTCAGTTTATGACTACATTGTATGTCACAAACATTCCACAAAAATCCACAACATGTTCAACAAATTATGGAATAACTTGTGTGATAATTTTACAGGTAGGATACACCATTGGTAATTGCTTGAATTATAAATCATGAATGGGTTGATTTGGGGGGTTGTATTTTATAGTAATTATATCGTTTAACTGACCTGTCCGAAGTTTTACAATCATGGAACCCCGAGGGGACCCGGGTTTAGAATAGGTACCCTGCATCCTCCTTGCATTTCGTAAAAGGCGAAAAAATGGAGGCAACTCGTTTGCCGTGAGTTGCGACTCGTGTCGGTGGAAGACGGGATCCTGGGGGTTGAGGATTCTGGTGAGCTGCGGTTCCCATGATATCCAACACACCTCTTTGGCCCTTATTTCATCTAGACGAGCGGTCTGAATGGCCCGTTCAGATCAATCGGCTGGTCGTGCCTAGCCCCATGTGCTCAGATTATAATTTTGATGCTTCATATAACATTTGTACTTTCCAAGTACTTATTCTATTTGTTATTAATCAGATTAGTCTATCTTCTCTAATCTTAGCCATAATAAGCGGCGGCTCATGGGTCAATCAAGTATGATCTAATCATGCTTGAGTATACCATCCCTGTATCTCTGGTGTACAACTACATCAATTTTGAGTAGCTCCGTGCATCCCCTTGTTGGGCTCCATGGTGGGTGGAGACCAGAGATGGTGAAATATAACTCAAACTAATATGGCATCCCACACAAACAAACGAAACCGTCCCGACTCAGATTCAGATTCAGATAAATCAGATCCTCTGCAACAATCTTCAACTGATACAAAAGACACTTGGTACAGTTTTTTTGAAATAATATCAACAGACGATAACCATTCCATTACAAAGCTTTCGCCCTTTGTTATCGATAAAGCGATTCAGGGTATGGTAGGCACTGTAAAATTAGTTAAAAAACTAAGAAAACCTCCTACAGGCAGCCTCCTCATAGAGGTGGCAACACAAACCCAAAGCCAGAACATCATCAAAATGAAGCAGTTGGCTAATATACCGGTTACTGTTCAACCACACAAAACGTTGAACAGCAGCAAAGGTGTAATAAAAACTCGTGAATTAGACGATCAAACAGAGGATGAAATTCTAAACTATCTAGCAACACAAAGCGTTACCACTGTTAAAAGGATAACTATCAGGAAAAATGATAACATCATTGCCACTGGCACATATATTCTGACCTTTGATACAACGATACTTCCAGAGTTCATCAAGCTGGGATACCTCAGGGTTAAAGTTGAGAAGTTTATTCCCAACCCACTGAGGTGCTTCCAATGTCAAAAGTTTGGTCATGGTCTACAGGCATGCAGAGGAAAACCCTGTTGCTTTCGCTGTGGTGAACCTGACCACAATGGACAAGACTGTCACAGAGATCCAAAATGCAAGAACTGTCAGGGTGACCATATGGCTTCTTCAAGAGATTGTCCAGTGTGGAAAATAGAAAAACAAACTCAATATCTGAAAGCTACAAACAACATCGGCTATTTAGAAGCTAAGAAAATGGCTAAAACTCACACACCTGACAAACCTACATATGCAGCAGCAGCAGCAGCAGCAATAACAGCAACGACACGACTTAAAGAAACTCACAATATGGAGTGCCAAACAAAGCTCACCTGGATTACAACTGAAAAGCCTGTAAATTACACACCAACGACAGAACAAAAACGACCTCCAACTAAATCAACTAGCTGCCAGACCGATCCAGTTAATCTGGAAAACCTCCAAACCAAAACACGCTCTACTACTGATAAGGCAACAAACCAACCAACTACCAGTAGTAACTCTAAGGAAAAACCGGAAAACCTCCAAACCAAAACACATCCTGCTACTGATAAGAAAACAAATCAACCATCTACCAGTAATAACTCAAAGGAAAAACCGGAAAACATCCAAACCAAAACACACCCTGCTACTAATAAGTCAACAAATCAACCATCTTCCAGTAGTAACTCAAAGGAAAAACCATCAGGAAAAAACCCTAATAAGAAAACAAACCCTGAATCCAGTAACCGAACCAAAAAAGGCAACAAAAACCCAATTAATCAACAAAACAAATACAGTAGTCTAGATGATGAAGCCGAAGAGGACATGGATGTATACTATACAGAACTCCAGCAAGTATCTACTAAATCAAAGGATAGAACAAGAAGTAGATCTCCCAGATCTAATATTAAATAACATTTTCTCTAACATAACCAGCTACATTACCCACAACGTAAATGAACAAAACTAAAATTGTTCAGTGGAATTGTAGAGGTTTTAAAGCCAACTTTAATGAGATTCAACTTTTAGTTCAAACACACAACCCAGTTGTGTTTGCACTTCAAGAAACCCACCTTAAAGAAACCGATAACATCAACCTGAAATCATATCACATGTATAATACCTATGACCCTGAAGAACAACGAGCCAAAGGAGGCTCCTCATTATTAGTAAAACAAGGCATTATTCATAGCCATGTTCCTCTAAATACCAATCTACAGGCTGTTGCAGCCCGCATCACTCTGCATAGAGCAATCACCATATGTTCCATTTATATACCACCCACCTTTAATTTAAAACATACTGATTTAGATAACCTTGTTAACCAACTCCCAACTCCATATATATTACTAGGAGATTTTAATGGACATAACCCCGTTTGGGGTTCAGATACATATAATACAAAAGGAAGACTACTCGAAAAGTTTATCGCCGACCAAGCTCTGTGTTTTTTAAACGATGGGTCACATACCTACCTACATCCTGGTAGTGGCTCATACACGTCAATAGACCTCACACTTACAGACCCTGAACTTGTAACAGACTTTACATGGGTTGTGTGGGATGACCTATGTGGAAGTGATCATTTCCCAATCATCCTCGAATATGACCAATCACTCACTGAAGAATACACTCCCAAATGGAACTTCAACAAAGCAGATTGGGAAAGTTTCTCTAAGCACTGTGAGGAAAAATTAACTAATATCAACTTCGACAATGGAACTAACCCCATTAAGACTTATACAAACATTTTGATTTCTATAGCCGATGATACTATACCCAAAACATCAACTCATTCATCTAAACCCCATCTACCATGGGATGACCAAGAATGCAAGGAAGTCAGGAAAGCTCGCAAAAAAGCTGAACGGAAATTTAACCTTAGACCTACTTCAGATAACTTAGCTCAAGTTAAAATTGCTAGAGCTAAAGCCCGTCAAATTATTAATTACAAAAAAAGAAACAGCTGGAAAACATATGTATCTAAACTTACGTCACGTACCCCTTTGGGAAAAGTTTGGAATATGGTTCAGAAAATGAACGGTCGAAAGGTCAAATCAGGAGTTAAACATTTACAAAAAGATAATGAAACCCTTACTACTAAGACAGATATAGTAGAGGAATTGGCAAATTCGTTCGAGAAAAATTCTTCTACAGAAAATTACTCAAAAGAATTTCAAAAATTCAAATTACAAAATGAACAACACCATCTAAAATTTGCATCTAATAACACTGAAAACTACAACCAACCATTTTCACTTGAAGAACTCACCACAGCCATTGGGAAATCACATGATACAGCAATAGGCCCAGATCAAATACACTATCAACTATTAAAACATCTACCTGAGAAATGTCTAATAACTCTGTTAAACATACTCAATGTCGTATGGGAAACTGGTGACATACCACCATCATGGAAAAACGCTATTATCATTCCTATACCAAAACCAGGCAAAGATCATACAAACCCATCCAACTACCGTCCAATAGCTCTCACTTCATGTTTATGTAAAACCATGGAAAGAATGGTCAACGACAGACTTGTCTGGTTACTTGAAGCTAATGGCCTAATTAATAATTTCCAATGTGGTTTTAGAAAAGGCCGAAGTACCATAGACCACTTGGTTAGACTAGAATCCTTTGTTCGAGATGCTTTTATTAAAAAAGAGCATGCTGTTGCTATATTCTTCGACCTAGAAAAAGCATATGATACAACATGGAAGTATGGCATCATGAAAGATCTTCATGAAATGGGATTCAGAGGTAGACTTCCGCTTTTTATTGCAAATTTTTTAATTGACAGACAATTTCAAGTTAAAGTAGGGTCAACCCTATCTGCCTCACGTGAGCAAGATATGGGTGTCCCCCAAGGAAGTATCCTTTCAGTTACCTTATTTAGTATCAAAATTAATAACATTGTTAAAACAATACAGAATGGGGTCTCTCCATCGCTGTATGTTGATGATTTATTGATCTGTTATAGAGGTAGTCGCATGCAAAATATTGAACGTCAACTCCAGTTAACTCTTAACAAATTACAGAAGTGGTCTACTGAAAATGGTTTCAAATTCTCTAAACCTAAAACCGTTTGTATGCATTTCTGTCGACTCAGAAATGCACACTTCGACCCTGAGCTATATCTTGCAGGTGACAAAATCAAAGTAGTTAACGAAACAAAATTTTTAGGAATAATCTTTGATACTAAGCTTACCTTTTTACCTCATATCAAAGCTCTTAAAATTAAATGTCTAAAAGCTATGAACATTATCAAAGCTGTAGCAAATAAAAACTGGGGAGCTGAATGTTTAGTTTTATTACAACTATATAGATCGCTTATCCGATCTAAATTAGACTACGGAAGCATTGTTTACGGTTCTGCCCCCAAGTCCTATTTAAAACAACTCAATACTATTCACCATCAAGGTTTACGGCTGTCTTTTGGTGCCTTCAGAACATCACCAGTTGAGAGCCTGTATGTCACAGCTGATGAACCACCTCTTGAAAATAGACGTATTAAACTCTCCTTACAATACATTACCAAATTAGCAGCCAACCCCTCAAATCCAGCATATCAATGTGTTTTTCATCCTAAGTTTCAACATATATATGCTGCTAAACCAAAAACAATTAAACCACTTGGTCTTCGTTTACAGCCACACATACATGCAGCTAAACTAGAATTAACAAATATAGCACGAACCGAGATTCCAGTTATACCACCCTGGCAAATCCACAAACCTCGGGTCTTTGTACATATGACTAAGTACAAGAAATCAGAAACGGATGCATCACTATTCCATAACGATTACCATGAATTTAAAGCTATGTTTCCCAACCACATCTGCACCTACACAGATGGCTCTAAAGATGAAGACAAAGTTTCCTCAGCTGCCACATGTAATCAGTACACACGAAGTATTCGTCTTCCGAACCAAGCTTCAATCTATACAGCTGAAATCAAGGCTATCCTGCTAGCTCTAGAAATGATTGATTCCATTAAGAAAAAGAAGTTTATTATCTTTAGTGACTCTCTATCAAGTCTACAGGCCATAAGTGGACGCAACATAAATCATCCCTATTTGATAAAAGTCTTAAATAAACTAACTCAATTCCATCTGAAACACTTTGACATCATTTTCTGCTGGATTCCAAGCCATGTCGGCATAGCAGGAAATGAAAAAGTGGACGCTCTAGCTAAACAAGCATTAGATTTACCAATAAATCCATGTACCATCCCTTATACAGACCTGAGGAATTCTATTCACTCCTACACCAAACAGTTATGGCAAGTATCTTGGGCAACTTTTACATCCAACAAACTTTTCTCCATTCAACCTCACCTTGGCTTCTGGCAACCCTATAGAAATCTATCTCGACAAGATCAGGTTGTCCTGACTAGATGCCGGATAGGCCACTCAACATTAACACACGCTTTCCTTCTCAAAGCAGACCCACAACCACAGTGTATTTCATGTAATAGTCCTCTGACCATGAACCACCTTATTGTAGAATGTGTTGAAATAGCTGAAATCAGACAACGATACTTCTTTGCTGCTACGCTAAAAGATACTTTCAATATGCCTCTAAATACCATTATTGCATTCCTAAAATCATCAGAACTTTACCACATTTTGTGAATCACCCACTTGCATATTTTTTCATATAACAAATATTTTTTCTAGTTTGGGGCTCCTCCCAGGGTTTGCTCACCCAGGTGAGACGAGATGTTATTCTGCCCTTGGGATAAGTTTTCCAAATCATATACAAATATAATTTCCACACTTTCTTTACCGTATAAAGTTGTCTTTCTTTGGTCTGAGACTCATCTCAGGGTTTGCTCACCCTGGTGAGACAAGATTTTGCTCTGCCCTTGAGATGAGTCTCACAAAATAAATCCAGACATTATTCATACACTTCCTATAAATTTTATCGACACAATTAATATATTATAATTAACTGGACAGTTAAACAGGAGGCCCTGCTAGTCCTGGGGGACTGGTCATGGGGGGTTGACCAGACACTCGGAGCCATTGTCCCCTCATCACCCGGAGGTATGTGGACCTGTGAAAATACCGGCGGGGCCCGGGCCCTTAAACTGCAAGGGAAACGGCCGGCCTTGCGGGACAAATTTAGACAGGGTGCCGTGTGTCTGGGGAATCCTCTGTGGCCCGCCTTCCACGGGATTCTCCTGGAAAACTGCCTAGAATCAGCCTATCGTTATTCTTCTATACAATGGTTTTTCATTCTTTTGATAATTGTTCCTTCTGACTCCGAGTTCTTATATTCTCCACAGTTCACTTGATTGTTTTTTTGTTACTAACTATTGTCTTATATTTGTACACATTCCCGCCGTGAATATGGCCACTGATGCCGGTACGGCGTTAAACCCAAAACTCACTCACTCACTCACTACAATCATGGAAGCCGAGGAAAGCACGAAAAACAGCATTTGTTTTCAACCGGCGTCAAGCAGTTATTTTTATGTTATTATTGTTCTTTTCGCGATTGCCGGCGGACGACGATCGCAAATTTAGTTTTATAAAGTTATGTTTTTCGGAATAATTACAGGATATCTAGCGCATTAATTTTGCTGGATGCCTGCAATCATTATTTACTTTCAAATAAGTAAGATATTTCTTAATAATTTGGTAGTAAATATTTGCAGATATTTGCAAATGGTGTATCCTACCTTTTAAGTGGTACCAGGCATACCTTGTGGTTTAAAGACTGAAAACCAAACGGCAAGGGGCTAAACCAGAGTCGATCCAGTAAAGCTAATTGAACGCACCCTCTACCTCTATATGTGACCTGCTCTGTGAAAACGAGTCAGATGTCGAAAATTTGACAATGAGTTATGTATACCATTAGAAAGAGTGCACTGTCCTCTTTAATTTGATATATGTTGGAGGTCTGTAGATACACCGAATTTAATTTTGACGATTTTGCGAAATCTAAAAACCCCATTCATGAGAAATAATGCATTGACGAAATTATTTCCCTTTAGGAGATGTACGCAATAGAATACAAAACCGGTTTTTCTCACTAAATCTGATTTAATTCAGCATGTTTTAATGTAGAAATTGAAAATATAGATCCTAACCAAGGTAAAAATCATGAAATAGGAATATCAAATTTTCGTACGAAAACCCCCCTCTCCGCGTTCAACCACCCAAATCTCGTAAGCGCACTGTGCGACATCTGACTCATTTTCACAGAGCAGGTCACATGTTATTTCTCTTCTATTTTTACGTGTAGGTGAAACCAACAGACCACATGCTGAACAAGTATCACGACTGGTTGTGGGAGAACTATGCGTAAGTTTGAATCGCAGGGTTGTAATTCATTCTGAAATGTTTTAACTGTGAAAAGCCGGCTGCATGTTGACTAGATGGGTATAAATGGTCAGTTTTATTGTAAATGTGAAGTGTAATATGCATTTTTTTGTATGAATCTTCTCAACTTTTTAGGGATTATATTTTGTTGAAAAAAATATTAGCTGTTTGCAATAGTTTGCATGAAAGTAAGAGAAAAAAAAATATATTGTAAAAATAAAAGAGGACGTTTAAAGTACACATGTAGGTGTATGAACTAGTCATAATATTTTACAAAAAAAGAGTTTATTAATCAATGTTGATGAGGATAATTAATCGCACAAAAATAGAACATTGCTGTTTTAATGTACTTGTCATTAAACAAAAAAGGATTCGATTGAAACAAAAATTGTCACCAATGTTCATTTTGGATGTGCTTCTTGTCATTGTCACTTATCAAAAATTACTGTAAAACAGGACAATGAATGTGGGGCCCTTTACTGTATTGTACAATAACAATTTTTATATAATTGTATGTTACACAAGTTCTTAACTTTTAGTCTATGAGAGTAGTTTATTGCATGCCAGTGGTACATAAATACTGTCGACTCCGCGGGACCTCGTCAAAGTGTTCGTTATATCTGAATTTCGTATATTGGGGGTGGCACCAAAACAGCGCAGGGAATACATCTTTAACCCTAACCCCCTAGGCCCTCGCACATGTTCAGTAATTATTGGTACTGAACCTAACGGTACTGAAACTGCCAAACTCCAACAGTTGAAGTTTGATTGACTTGATACAGATGGGTCAATGCATTGTTTAGTGCTAGTGGGGACACACAGGGTGTACAATGTACAGTACAGAACAGAACAGTTCACCAGGAACTGTGTATCGTAGGTCACCCCAAATAAATGCCTGTGCATTCCACCAAACATTTGTACAAGTCTCGTGCCTTTCTGCCCTGAACCTCACATAATTCAACAGGGTCTCCCTGGGCCTTTGGTACCGAGTCGAACAAAGTCCAAAAAGTTTCTGTGGTTTCGTACTAAACCCGCCCAAAACATGCAGTTGGAGTTCGATAGGTCTGGGGTAGTTAATTAGGGTTAAAAAAGGACATTGGCGATTTACATGTTGATCATTGTATTTACAATTAAAATGGTTGCAGGCAACAGTTGTACAATTGTACATGTATACTAAATTAGATTTATTCCAAACTTACATCATCGATTTGAAATTAAAGAAAGGTAACATTATTACTCAGATCAAGATGTGTGTACATGTACTTCTTTTAGGCTCCCAATTAAGAACTTTTTTTCGTCCTTATGACTTGATGTCTGATCAGCAACAATCTTAAGACAATTTGTGCAGCATACTGTAATTTCTAAACCATATTTCATTTGGTGGAATATTTTAGTCGTACATGAAATTGAGTTGTAAATACCTTTTTTTACACAAAAATGAATGATACACAAAGTATAGATTTTGAACCACACACATATACGAGGGGTAACTGATAAGTTTGTGGTACAATGCGTTGGTTTTAGAAAATAAAAAACATTTTTAGTCAAGAGGTCATCATGGAGGATACAGACTCGACTCCTTCTGTATAGAGGCTGTTGTCTTGGTCTCATGGAAGGTCCCCTTGGAAGTGGTCTACAGCATCAGTGACGCCATCATCTGATGCAAAATGGCGGTGCCAAACTAGGAGAATAGTGGATGGCAGCCGTTGGCAGCCGTTGCCGTTGCCGTTGCCACTGTGGACGGGAGCACCCCTCTTGTCAGCTTCCCATGCCAAAATCTTTTTGATTTTTTTATGTGAACATCAGCGTAGAAGTGATACATGTAGTGTGACCCTTTTCAAAAATATAGTGAAAACGGTAAACAAAGTAGCTAATATCTTTCTACCTTAGGCCACAAACTTATATCAATCCTCCTCATAAACTTATCTCCATACAAATTAAAACACCATCACCACCGAGAAGTACCTTGAAAAACCTCCAGCAAAAGAGTCTGAAACTGGTTCACTGCTGGCATTGGAGTGACCAGGTTCTGTTTACACATAACATAATAAATAGTACATGCTTTTTTTAACAGCATGTTCAGATTTGTGAAACCACCTGTATAACTTTGCAAACACTTCTAGTATCTGTATTGGAACCAGGTACCCGACTACCAGAGTTAAATAGAGTCGGGTTTAAAGAGAGCTATTTAAATTTCTAAGTGATAAACAAAGAACTTGAAATCGGCAAAGTGGGACCGGCGCTCTACCAACTGAGCTATCTTGCCCTATGTTGGTAGTTCTCCCAAATTGTCAGTATCTTTGTTCGAGGGCGTTAAACTTTGACAAAAGCATGCCTTTGTTATTGTTGATACTTCTGAACCGACTTGTGAATGACTCGATTTCCCAACCGCTGATGTTGGCAACTAGCGGCAGTGCAGCTAGCACTTTGGCTTAGTACTGTTTTAACTAGTTCGTGCTTGGATAATTTTGACATTAACTGGGCCCAGGCACAGGATAGTTTTTCATGTCAAACGTCAATTATTTCTGGCCTTACTCGTGACGTGTTTATTCATCATCAGTTTTGAATCCCCCCCAGAAAACGTTTGTGTGTATACACGGCATCCGAAACGAACTGGTTAATTAGAAAAGTCTGCAAAGATAGAGGTAATAATTACTGAACCGTCTCAGCTGGCAAGATAACGTCTCTCATATCAAACGTGTTCGCAGCAATATCCTGATGATGACTGTCGGCTTTCTCAACGTATGAGGCATCAGGTGTTTTGTTCATAGCCAATTTGGTTTTCATCAAGACCCCATCTTCAGAACTAGAGAAAGTGTCCGAAATGTTGGATGCATGAGAATGTCTAGAGTCTTCAGATGTCACCGAGTTCACTGATTGGCGAGAATTTGTCGCTGAACTTTTCACAATGCATTTCGTACCAGATTGACTGGGAAATGAGGTTGAGTTTCCGACTTCAGACAGAATAATTTGCTTTGGCGGGGGTGGAGCTTCACTGGTTTTACACGGTGCACCTGGACCTGTGTTGGTCAGTGACTCCTGGGCATTTCTTAATCCTTCAGAAGTCGATTCCACCAAGCTGAAGGTAATAGTATCTGCACTATCACCACTGTCATTTGAGTTGAGCAGAGGTGAAATCCCATCACTTTGAGACAGTGGATTGGTATCAGCAGGTGTACTTGTGCTTTCAGATGAGACGTTTGTGTCTGGATGTTCTCCTGCACTATAAACTGATGAAGAGTCTAGGCTCTGTTCCTCAATTCCAGTCTTCGAAGCACCTGAAAGTTGTTTGTTGGTTATGCTTGGAATTTCAGATTCTTCAATCCTTTTCAGGGAACCCACACTCCTGAAAGATGCCGCGCTAATCCGTCCAGCCGACAACCTGCTGAGACGGTCACTGATGGACGACTGATCCTCCCGGATAATGGACAATTCCCGCGCCTTCTGCAAGTCTTCCTTGAACACTTTCGTCCTGACCGTGAACCGATTCCGAGTCCTCAGCGGGTTGTTAAAGTCATTGCCGTTTGCTTTACGACGTTTGGCCTGCTTGCGAACTTGCATCGAATGGAGGACTTCTTGGCTTGATGTGAATCTGTTAGTTTTTTCTAACATCTGGTGTGGAAGGCTCCTCAACTTACTTTCGTGTTGATCAACAGCTGCTTTTTTCTCAACAACCACAGCACCTGCTTTATCGTCCACAGCCGAGTTGCCAACCTTTGGGGTGTCCGAGACTTCGTAAGCGACCTGGATGGCAGGGAGTGGTGCATGCTTGTGCATCGGTTTAGAGCTCGTTGAAAAGTCGCAGCGTAGCTCTGCTATCTTGATAGCCTGCTGCATCTGCAGTCGGTAGTTTGTCACAGACCTGTCCTCGGCATTCGGGTGAATGTAAGGCTCGTGCTTCGTTGTCAGCTCTGGCCGCCAGGTTGCGATTTCCAGGTCAGCAGAGTTGTGATGCTGCTTTAGTGGGGGTAGGCCTAGAACTCTGGGTTCCTGGCTCTCTGTTAGACCAGATGTCTTGGTTGGTGAGCTTCTGTTGAGGACAACAACATAAGGCCCTCCACTTGTAGGCTTTCGTTTGTTGATAGGCTGTATTTTTCTGTCAAGAAAAAACCAACATTAAGTTTATTATAAAAACCTTTATATTTATTTTAAAGATATTAACTGCGACATACTTTTTAGACAAGTTTCAAATACTCTAAGAAACTACACTTTAGAAATGCGGTGAATATGTCATTTGATTTTAAAGATGAACGATTTATTACTATCTTTGCTGAAATTTGTATGGTCTAAAAGGTAATTTGAAAATGAGTGATCCAGTCAAGATTGGCCCTTTTCAAACACCAGCCATACACAGTTTGAAGCCTTTCAATGAGAAGAAGTTTGACATACCGGTATGTTTGGCAAGCCAAAATGTTCATGATCAGTGATCAAATTTTAAAATAAATTTGGTTGGATGGCCTCTGATTTACTTACCTAATAAGGCCTCGATGTTGGATGGCATACGGAGGTGCAGAAGGTCTGAGGGCTCTGCAGGGGAAAATAAGCGTCATTTATATCATCGGATGATGCAAATGATCGAAAAAGTATCGCTTTTAGTTTATTACTTTAAAATAACATTATTTGTTTAACCAGTTCGCGTCGGAGGATGTACACGCAAAGTTTTTCCAAAATTCAAAACGGATGGCAGATAACACGTCACGAGCAAGGCAAGAAATATCTGTCAGTGACCGGCTCGCAGCTAGCAAGGCCGAAAATATTAGGGTGTGCTACCCACAGATGCTGGCCTGAACCCGTCTCAGATCGAGGTTTGTGAAAAACAAACCCGTGCCCAAGTCCAGTCAATGTCAAAATAATCCCGCCCGCGAACTGGTTATTAAATGTTACATTAATCATTTGAGTACCTGATGGTCATAGGCGAGCTTTGGCTGGTGGTATGACCTCTCCGCTCCATGACCCTGCCAACCAGTTCTGTCAGTGGTATCTCCCCTTGTCTGTGTCTCTTGTCCCTGCCCGCCCTGTAAGGATGGGCCAAGGTGCTGTAGCTGGCTTCCTGACTCCTCCTGAGGATATTATAATAAAGCATTGGGACTGGGCTAGTAACATGGTGCTTGGTGGTCCCAGGCTACAATGTGGCAAGGGTGGGATTTGAAGAGGTGGAAAGTGAGGAAAATTAAAGAACCACCGCTCATTTAACCATTGCTCTTTTGGTGTGGTTTACATGCAGGCATCTCTTCCTCGGATCAACTGTTTTTTCCTCGGTTTTCACTTCACATTTATTATACCATTGAAAATTCATAAAAGACTACACATTTTTTTTTAAATTGGAATTTCCTTGTTTTTGGTTAATTCCAAGTTGCATGCCCGAATTTTCATATCGTTTCGACATGCTAATGCTAATAACCTTGCTTTTTTTCTGATACGAAAGGAGATCTAATGTCATTATGGACCTATATTTGCCATTACAAAATATTTTTTGGTTATGAAATTGTTTAAATAAAAACACATTATGGTCAGGAAATTGACAATTTTGGGTATAAACCCAGAATTTAACATTACTTTATGAGCTACAAATGTTCTTAGTTCTGATTGGTCAGTTGCTGCAGATAACAGTATATTTTCTGTTAAACAACACCTTTTGGTGTTGATGTATATTTACACAAAATACTGCATTTCGACAGTGTTTATTGTAAAATTATATCGTCTTGATAAATTAACGTTAAAACATCAAAACTACAGATGCCTAATATTGTCTAGGTATAGCAGTACATTTCTTGTACGTCCACAATCCGTTAAACTAAAATACGGCGATGGTTTTTTTTTTACATGTGGGAAAAGGTTGTGTACAGTGTGTACTTCCATGGCTACAGGTACTTAAGTCAAGTTGTGAGTTCCAACATCAGTATGTCAGTATGGTACTTAGCTTACCTAGTATGGTACTTACCGCTTATACATAACTTATAAGTAGCTTGATAAATACCGGCCCTGATACCAATGCCTTACCATTCTTCACTCGAGTTGTGTTTTGCATCGTCCCAGATGGGCTTGACCCCCGGCATGAGAGTGGACTCGCCCTTGTCTTGCTGGGAGCTCCTAAATGACCGGGTCGATACCGCTGATGTGGAGGGACCTTTCAAATGAAGCGGGAATTTACAAAACAAAGTTGGACATCAATCACTATAACTTTGTATGTGCGAATAGTACAAATCTTTAAAGAAAGAAAAGCAAAAATATCTACAGACCTTTCTTCCTAATAAACAATTGTTGAGACTAATTTAGTCTAAACCGAATCCAATTATTTTTAGGACCATTTTAGAAGAAGATAACAGTTTTTTGGTTTTTTTTAAATTTTCTCACATCACAATGTCAAGGCAGCCAAGTCATCGAAAATAATAACATTGCAACATTATGTGAACAATGATATCAGTAAATCTGAAGAAAAAAAAACAACAACAGGTTTCCAAATTCAAGTAGCCTGATTTATTGGCACTAAAAAGTACAATACTGTTTTTGATATTTCTTCTGAGTTGTACAATATTATGAACTCCTGTCATTTTTTTTCACTACCCGTTTTTTTCACGGAGACCGTGCTTTTGCCAATGCTGCTCCTGCCCTCTGGAATAAGCTCCCCGTCATACTTCGCCAAATATCCTCACTTAAATTGACACCTTCAAGAGGAAACTAAAGTCTCACTTGTTCTTATACATTTGCATTGGTTTAATTAAATTGCTATTCATATCCATGTGTTCATTAATTATATTTTTTTTGTAGGCGCCTTGATCGTTTTTTTTTACTGGAGAAGTGCGCAGTATAAATATATTATTATTATTATTATTACCCTAGTTTCACTACCCAATTTAAATCAAAAATTCAGTTCAATTCAGTGGAGTGTTATATGACAACCTTCACGCGGTCTACCCTGTTACCACTAATGTCACCAAACCGATGTATGAAGCAACAAGTTGCTCATTATCATACAAAACAAGAAGTTTAATTCAGTTCAGTTCAGTTCCTTTTATTATTATTTTTTTTCCATTCCACACACACGCGAACATTCAAACGTTGCATTGCGTGCAGTACAAAATCGTCCAAAACACGGGTTCTATTCGCTGAATTCGGAAATATCGTGTGCCGTGTGGAATGAATGGCTGGCGTCAATGCGCGCTGGGTTAGTCACAGTACAAAATCGTCCAAAACACGGGTTCTATCGCTGAATTTGAAAATACTTTCCCGTGTGACGTTGCTGTCAAAATTGGGCGGACGCATCATGGACAGACAAGGAAGGGTATGAGTTCGTTTAGTGCTTGTTTAATTGCGCATATAAATGTATTTCCCTCAATGTATCAAAGTACACAAATGTCCTTGTTTGGGCGGTACTTCCCGCATTGTGAGCTTTATATTCCCCCATTGCTTTCACTGCGGTATGGGTTATTGTGTGGCAATAGGGCGACCGCTGGTTGGACCGAGGTTATGGGTAGTTATTTTAACAGTATTGGGCAGGCTTGTTTTGTTGTACATGTACAACTTACGCATACAACCATTTGTCCCCATTTAGGTGGTTGCTCTCGCTTCATGAGCGGCACGCGACCGTAGCGTAAGCGGCCGACTACACAGAAACGGCCGCTGTGTTTTGTTTATTTCTATCGCGCTGTATACAAATAGTTTATAATGTTTTTCAATGAGGTACATGTACCACCCGTTTCCGTAGTATGTGTTAATTCCGTAAACAAGGGTACCAATACCAACATTCCATTATCCATTTGTTATTTATTTATAATCCACATGTTCAATTCTGTACTTTGTTGTTGTTGCCACTATTAATATTATATCTGCACTGACTAAAACCTGAAATGAATCTACGATGACAATGTGTTGTTTTAATTGTAAAACTTGTCATTATTTTGCCAACAAGTTTGGCAATTTTTTAATAGTGTTATATTTTGAGATCTTCTTCTTTTAATAGTTAATTTTATTAATTTTTGTAAATTAAATTACTAAATAACACACCAATGTTTATAAACAAAATATTTTCTTAATAAGATCCTTTTGTCAAAAATCGGTCTCATCTGTAAACTCTGGTGTCCCATAAAATCATTTACACGTGGAAGCTTTTCAATTGGGTGTGGCTTCTTCTTCGTCTTCTGTCATAGTATTTCCCCCTTGAAAGGAAAATGAGGTTCAGAAAAAAAGAAATAAAAGATGTACATGATGTACAAGATACATACGCATGCCATGCCCATGTTTTGTGAAAAAAACACAACCAGAAAACTGTGTGTACTATCAACGATCTTTTTTTTCAAGATGGCGGCCACATGAATGACTCGCGGTATGACATTTTCAAAACTGGCTAATTGCAGTTGATACAGTTGTCTCAAAAAGAAATACGGAAATAAGGAAACAATAAACAACATTAATAATTGATGATTGTCACGAGCTGCATGTAAACAATTTATATTGTTGACAAAAGTACTAGAAACAACAAGAATACGTGTATTAAATCTATTTGACGTCAACGTGAGGTCAAAGGTTACATACAAGGTCAAACGATAATCACAGTTTGCAGCTTGCTTTCCATGTTAATTACTTTACACAATTACTAAAATGCATCCGTCTATATATATCTGTAAATACATAAGTAAACGACAACGTTTCAAAATTACAAACAGTCAAAGGTCACGAGGGGTCACGAGTCAGGCCACGTGTACGTGTCCATCCAAGGAAATTCAATAATTATTGCGAATTTGTTTGTTACTTTAAAATTAAATATTCTAGCCATATGCCCTAAATAAATCAACATTTTATTCAAACAACAATAACAAAATCAAAAGAGGTCATCCGATGACCTTGACATAGGTGGTATATTTGTTGACATTCGGCTACACTCAATTTATTATACTGAAAGAAAAGTAAATAGTGTTTATTAAAACACACCATACATACATATGGTGGCCCTGAAGGGACACGCAGATCGTGAATATTGACGTCAATATTCACGACAAATTTCACGACTTTCCTCAAAGTCGCGAATATTGACGTCAAATTTGACGTCAATATTCACGACTTTCCCCAAAAGTCGCGAATATTGACGTCAAATTTGACGTCGATATTCGCGTCAAATTTCACGACTTTCCCCGAAAGTCGCGAATATTGACGTCAATATTCGCGACAAAATTCACGACTTTCCTCAAAGTCGCGAATATTGACGTCAATATTGACGTCAATATTCACGACTTTCCCCAAAAGTCGCGAATATTGACGTCAAATTTGACGTCAATATTCACGACTTTCCCCAAAAGTCGCGAATATTGACGTCAAATTTGACGTCAATATTCGCGACTTGCCCCCAAAGTCGCAAATATTTTGACGCAATTTTTTTTCCACAAGCTAGGTTTTGGCTAGTCTTGCTCCAAGACTGAGTTTTCATTTGTCCGGGGCGCGCCGTCCGGTCGTCGATCATCCATACTCAGAAAACGGGCTTATTGAGGGCGCCCTCGATTGTCACGAGAGATCAGTGGATTTGTTTCAAGTTCAGAAACAAATCTCGTGAACTGAACTTAAAGGTAGGATACACCATTTGCAGACATCAAAAATATTTAAGTTAAAATTTGACATGGCACTGCTGAGCACTTGATTTGTAAAAGGATATCATTTTACAGCATGTGTTCTGCACGCAGTTATACCTAGCTGTGTATTAGTTCTGCACTGACGTGACCGAAGTGATAAATGCCTACAAATCTCGTGAACTGAACTTAAAGGTAATTTGAAGGTAAATTATGATTCTAGGCATCCAGCAAAATGATCGCGCTAGATATCCTGTAATTATTCCGAAAAATATAATTTTATAAAAATAAATTCGCGATCGCCGGATCGCCCCGGAACAAGACTAGCCAAAACCTAGCTTGCTGGAAAAAAATTCGCGTCAAAATATTTGCGACTTTGGGGGCAAGTCGCGAATATTGACGTCAAATTTGACGTCAATATTCGCGACTTTTGGGGAAAGTCGTGAATATTGACGTCAATATTCACGATCTGCGTAGTCCCTTCAGGTCCACCATACCATCCCATGAACACCAAAATGTTGAAAGTGTAAACCCAAGTTAAGACAGTTTTTCCTCACGGTTTCGTATGGACCTCTACTGTACAATGAGGAAAGTCAACAATGTTACCATTGAGGCGGTTATTCTCGCTTTGGCGACATTCATCCTTCCTAATGCTTCATTGTGGGGAATTTGTCAAAGTGTGGACCCTACACACACACACGTCGGGCCCCAGTTATGACATTTTTTCTTCGCTGTTTTGTATTCACTTCTACTGTACAACGCAGGAGCCAAGAATGAGGCCATTGGGGCGGTTTATTCTCGCTATTGAGGGAAATAGCTTCCCGATTACTTTATTGTTAAGATTTGGTCTAAGGGTGGTCCAATGGTGCGCAGTCTGCAGCCAGGTTATGACACTTTTTTGTTGGCGGTTTGGTACAAGCCAATATTGTACATTGGAGAAGTCAAGATTGTGCACATTTAGGCGATTTCTCTTCCTAACTTGGGCAGGAATTAATTGTACACGACGTGTACATGTACCACACACACGCATTTGAATGCGTGGTCGGGTCATCTGCGTTTGAAAATAAACGCTGGTTGGACCGCGGTATAGGCAGTTTATATGAAACCAGACGAACAAGATGCATGCGGTGCCCCCCCCCCCCCCCTCTATAACAATGTTCATAAACATCAATGATAAATGCCCATACTTAAAAAAAAAATTGTTTTTAAACTCGAAACTCTCACCGGTGTTCAGGTTCTACGGAGACCTGCTGATCAACATCTCATGTTTCATTTTCTGAAACAATTTGGTGGGTGGACCATTTTCATTGACCTTTTAAAACAAAAACTAAAACTAATAATGTGGTTTTTTTCAAACTGGAAAAATATCAATATTGAAAACGGATTCCTCCACATGGAATAGCGCCACTTTCGGACCCAGTTGCATGCAGGCAAAACTACTCAGAATTATAAGCACCAAGTCCGGGCCAGAGGTATTCCTTCAATTACCTAATTCCATGGCTCTCAGAACTCTCGAATATCATTTGAGTGTGTACATTTTATTTATGAGGTCGCGTCGGGGGGGGGTGGATTTTTGGCCTATTTTACCGGGGTGTACCCGTAAATTAATAGCCTGAAAGTTGCCCCCTTATGGCGCGCTACGGATCCTTATTACCCGTTTCTTTGAATTTTTCCATTTGATTTGCACAGGGTTGATCAGACAACACACTTTGGCCTTTTTACAAAGTCGGTTCTACTTGGTATTTTCCAGGGTCCCTTCCATGATGGAACTATCATCCACTGATGTGTGGCGAAGAAATCTGTGACGATTGTCTAGGAAGGTGTGACGTTATATAACATTGAAGATGCAAATTTGGCCCATTAAACATGTACACAGCCACTGTACATCTGCTAATCTCATAAACTTGCGAAACCGACTGTTCTATAGTATCCTTATGGAGAGGTCGTACGCGTAATGTCCAGTGAAAATTACCATGGGTTGATCTCTTCTAAAGATATATTCTTAAAGTTAACCTAACAATTCCCATCCAGTGAAACTCCAACACCAGGTTTTGTTGGGATTTGTTAGGATGGGTACTGGCCCCTAAACTGATTGTCTTCTACACTGGGTTAGGCATACCTCCAGAAAGAGAGTCCAACCGTTTGTGTGTACAGTTTGCCATATGGTGTTAGAATTTGCCAGGATGGGTATGGTTCCTAGTATTAAAATTACACTATAGGGGTTACGGTTAATGTAAGTTAATCTAAACTTTGATACTAAACCTACCATTATTCCGTTTTCTCATGCGGCTACGAAGCTGGTCCTGTGCCTTCTCTCTCTGTGGGCAAAACAAAATATGGTTTGTTTTTCAAATACACTCAAGGAAAAAAGAAACGCAACACGTAAAATTGTCATTTTTTGTAAGGAAATAGGACCGGCATTGTAAAATTGGTACATGTTCTAGATTTTAAGCAATTTAGAGATAAACGTCGATCTTTATTTATCTCGTTACGGCTGATTCTGGTGAGTTCCAAAACTGTGTTTGTGCATTTTATGCTAATTGTTACACATGAGAGAATCCCCGACAAAGAGATCATCCCCCAGAGACACAGCAGCAGCTGAGGGCGGCACTGGAGGAAGAGTGGTCGGCTATCCCACAGGACCAGCTGCGACATTACTGTCGATCCATGAGGCGACGAATTACAGCTGTTCTTGACGCGATGGAGGTCATGTTAATTATTGAACTGTAAATGCCACTTTTGTGAGCGGTGGTGCTAACTTGTTTTGTTTTTGTTGTTAAAAATGAAATAAACATTAGATTACTGGGCTAAAATGTCAAGGACATAATGTGGGATTCAAACACATACATTTGATTTCACAAAATTCGGGCAAAACTATAAAAAACAAAATCAGTGGTGCGTTTCTTTTTTCCTTGAGTTTAGGAAAAAAACACAATGACATTGACATTGTAAAATGCAAAATATTCCAGTATTTAAATGTGATTACATTAGAATATTAGTTTCATCTGTTCCTTTCTCTATGTAAGAACTATGCTGAGACTAGAGAAACCGCCCGTAAACCTACCCGACTCTTCGAAAAGATCGGCCACTGTAACATGGCCCAAACAAATTCAGGCCAAACGAGAGGAGACCCACAACTAAAAAGCTGCTTCCATTTTTGATACTGTTTGATGTCGTTGACAAAATACAGGACGTGTGTAAAATAAATAGATTCGTTCGTACATGGAGCCGCGCCGTTAAAGTTGCAATTAAAAACACGTATATGTATGTACGTGCTCGGTACAAACTTCAAAGTTCAGAAAAAACATCATGTCAACATTTGTAGGAGTAAATCAACACGACCGGGTCATTAAAAGACACGGCGTTGCCGGTGGGATTCAAGTTAGTCAATAAACTTCTTGGTAATTGTTTTTTAGTGACTTGGCTCTTAGGTAGCTCAGAGGAGGTCCCTTTGCCGGTGTGGCGGTCTCACTTCTCCGGCGTGCTAGCTTCTCCGGGCGGATTGAGCGGATAAGTCAGCACGTTACAATCACATACTCATTTATCCGCTGTGCTTACTTCTCCTGATTCCGGGCTACCAACAGAGGGCGCTATCACCATATTTTTCATCGCATTTATGACAAAGTGTGGCTGGTTTCAGGACCAATTTTCGTTAACTGATCACTGAGATAACTATATAGGGAAAAGACAACCAAATTGGGCAACAGGATCAACACAAATTGAAAAATAATTTAATTTGAAGATTGTAGCAAGTTGTTTATCAGGGGATGATTGACTGAACTGATGAGAAGCTTTAATTATATCTCTGAGTCTTAGCACTCGCATGAGGCGGACTATGTATACATCTTGTTTATGGATACCACCGCATTACAAATATTCGTTATTAATATTATTATAAATAAATGCAAAAGTCATCAGATAGATAGAAGATAATACGATCCCTCTTTTTCTTGTCAGAAGCGAGTCTGGCCGTCATGACTGTCTGCCGACGCCGCCGTGTCGAAGCAAAAGACCGACTAGTACTAGTCTAGTACAGCATAGCAGTATAGTACAATTTTGACGCGCGCGCCCTGTACTGGTACCCTGTAACGTAGACACAACCTACAATCTTACGTTCACCAGTACATCACCAAATAGAACTCAGCACACAGAATAAAGTCGGCAAAAATGTAAACCACTGCGCAATTTTGCGCATGCGTGTTGAAGCGTTATTTCCCTTTCGGAGAAGCTAGCACGCCGGAGAAGTGAGACCGCCACAACATCGGGGCCAGGGGGTGAAGTTTGGCCAATCAGAGTGCGCGGTGCAGGCCCCGATGGAGTCTCAAGGGTCTACGAAGGCCGATGGCTAGTGTCTTAATTTAAGTCTTGGGGTCTCGGAAGGGCTTTTGAAAATCACTCTGATTTGGGGGTGTCATACTATACCCTCGGGGAAAATGTCCATGAAGTCGTGGGAACGGAAACGTTGTACGACATTATTTGCAATTTTAAGGGGGGTTGCCATGCCTATACTCATGCTACCCGACCATATGCGATAAATCCTTATAAAAACTTGGATATACTGAATATTCCTCTATTTCTTTTTCTAGCAAACCCAATACTTTTAAAACATGACAAGCAGTTCACGATGCAAAATTACTCCCGTGTAAATTACTTGTAGTGTAATTGTTTTGTTTCGGCGGGAACATTGTAATGTAAAATCGGCGGGAACATTGTAATTTACAATTTGTGGGATATTTTCTCTATAACCTTTTTTTGTATGCGTACGTACAAACCTTTCTTTTTTCAGCCGATCTGTATTTGTAAACATTCGCGTTGTGAGCCGCTACCTGCAAGATGCAAAAGAACAAAAATGTCAACTATACATGTATATAATAAATGTAAAAGAAATGTTACAAGTATATAATTATAGTTATGGCAATCAACCAACAGACTAAATACAAAAAAACAACAACATGTAGCTGGGGACGGGCCTGACTAATTACGTTCACATTCTAGCCAAATTTTTTGAGAAGAAATCTTCCTCAGTGAAAAAATAATGTTGTAGGCTAGAAATACATACCTATGGTGTTAGATTGTTCATAATTAACTCTTCTTTCTGTACAATGTTCTATACCCTTTTAACTGAGTCGAATGCCGCCATCCGATCACACAATTCGCTCAAAGTTATTCGATGACCGAGGTTATTTCACAAAATCTAGCCGACTGCTTATACATATAGTCCTCAAAGTTGGACTCGACTCTGTCAGCCTGCAACTTCATCCTCATCATCATCCGCGGATTATTTTACTATGGCGTGCATAGTTGACATTTAATCCAAAATAGAGATATCTCTATTAACAATTAACAAAAGAGATATCTCTATTTCGGACGTACAAAGTTAACACTTATTTCCTGTAATAGAGATATCTCTATTAGAAATAGAGATATCTTTATTAGAAATAGAGATATCTCTATTAATAATAGAGATATCTCTATTAGAAATAGAGATATCTCTATTATAAAGGAAATAGAGAAATCTCTATTATAAAGGAAATAGAGATATCTCTATTAATAATAGAGATATCTCTATTAATAATAGAGATATCTCTATTAATAATAGAGATATCTCTATTATAAATAGAGATATCTCTATTATGAATAGAGATATCTCTATTACAGGAAATAAATGTTAACTTTGTACCTCCGAAATAGAGATATCCCTATTGTTAATAGAGATATCTCTATTTTGGATTAAATGTCAACTATGCACGCCATATTTTGCATTTGTCGAGTTCCACTCGAAACTGCCCTATATGACCTTTCATCAATGCGTCAGAATATCCTATTCCTAAACATGGGAGGCTTTATTTTGGTTAACTATAAATATTTTGATGAACAGTTTTGTTTATTGACGGCGGATGTACGGTAATATTAGGCGGCAAACGATGACCTTTTGGTGCAGGCGCTAGCCAGATATTGTTTCTTCGAGTTTATTCACGTATACATGTCATGCCACGCTGCACATTAACAAGATTTATTTCCCTATAGTTCAATTCAATAACTGGAAAAGGTGTGGCAACATCGTTACGTGGTACTATTATTAATGCCCTAGTCACATTTCCTCCGATTATAGAAAAGATGTGTTTCCGATGCTCAAACGGGCTAATCTTTAGAAAATCGTAGGGTGACCCACAGATACTCGGCCGACATCGGGGGGTAAAACACATCTCGTTGGGGGCATCGGAAGTATTTAGCGCGGAGTTTTATTCTTCCGATGACTTGGTAATCGGGAATCAAAATCCTACACAATAATTATTGGCCGATGCCTGTCCGATAATCCTTCATATCGGCCGGCCATCGGTGATTCGCTACAGGCCCCAATCGTACGACCATCGGCCCAGTACCGGTGAGTGTCTGGCCGAGTCCCGGACAGACCCCGGCCAGAACCCGTACGATTGTGTGATATCGGCCGATTATCGCACGAGAATCGGACGGGCACCTGAAGGGGATCACACGATATTCTGACGATGACCAACCGATGTCCCTCCGGCACCCCATCACAAATTGTCCACCTTTATCGACCTATTGTCGTCCCTGGTCATCTTCCGATTATCTTCCGAATATCGCCCGAGGCCCTGTCGAGCCCCTAAAAGAATTTGACCACTACAACGATGACCGACACATTTTCACCGGCCCCCCGACATCGTAGAACCCTGTATATATCCTCCGGCGGCCGGTTTACATGTGACTGGGGTATTAATGAGATACGGGGTATCTGTCAAGCTAGACGATCGAATCAACGAAAAAAAAAATTCATTCATCAATGGAGGCGCTGTTTCATTCTCGGGGGCCACGCGACGTTAATTTCATAGGGCTACTGCCTCCCCCCCCCCCCCCCCCCCCCCCCACCAACATTGTCCGTGCGCTCGCGCTGATTCACCATAACTTTTTTTATTGTTTACGTACAGAAAACGGTTAAAATCCAGGCGTTATCGTGAATTTATATTATCTAACGTACACGTACGTGGTTGCAAAAATGCCATTCAGTCATTTCACTAAGGAGTGACAGCCGTATACCCTAACAATGATCCAACAATAAAGCAATGTTGCCAGAAATTTTTTAACACAACGCAACTGAACACAACTTAAACGTTTATTGTGAAACCGTCCAGCTGATTTAGGAAGTCCTTTGAACAAAAAATTAAAAAAACCTTCCGATAAACAGTATGTCTGTACACACAGTTTTGTCAGGGTAAACAGACCTAATTTTTAGGATCTGTTGATTCTATTTCAGAAGAAAAAAACCCCTGAAATTAACACGTTCTAATTCTTTATTTCTGAAATATTTTTCATTATACGATTACGACCCTTGCTTGCAAGCCATAACATTATAATCTCAAGTGTTTACAACTCTAGATTTACACATGTACAATGATTAATAGCTATTGTGTATTTACTAAAGCCCCAGTCCCACTGAAGCCGGATATGCTACGGATCGCCCCGAATGGCCCCGGTTGAAACAGACGTTTGATCCGGGGTCATCCGGGGTGGACCGGGAAGGCAATCGAAAAAAAGTGACATGTTCCCCGGTCCTACTACGGTTATACTACGGTTTGACTACGGTTCCGCCACGGATGGGCCCGGATCATCCCGGTTCAAGCCTGTTTTCCCCTCATGACCCCGGATGGTCACGGATTCACTACGGTTCCGCCACAGTTTCACTACGGATGCGCCATGGTTCATCCTGGATGTGCCACGGTTCACCCCGGATGACCCTGGTTACACTACGGTTTCACTACGGTTCTCAGCCGCCCCTCTCCTTTCCCGGATGGCCCCGGATCACCCCGGATGCTAGATGTTGATCTGGGGTGACGCTCGACTTCCGCGGACGTACTACGGATGCCCCCGGATGGTACCGGATGGCCCCGGATGGTCCCGGATTGGCTACGGTTCATCACGGTTTGACTACGGTTCCACTCCCGGATGACCCCGGATATGAACCGTAGTGCATCCGGGGTGATCCGTAGCGTAACCGGCTTTCGGTGGGACTGGGGCTTTAAGCCTAGGTCACACCGGACAAGGACCCAACAAGGACCACCCAGGACCACCCCGGACAACCCCGGACCACAGTTTTATCAGTCCGGGGTGGTCCGGAGCGAAAAAGCGACCGACGACCGTCAAAACTCCTTCACGCCGGACCCAACAAGGAAGCACTACGGACGAACAAGGAGTCAACAAGGATGAGCACGGATCAACAAGGAGGTGACACGGACCAAGCACGGACCGCACACGGTGTCTACACGGATGACCCCGGACCGGCACGGACCAGCACGGAAGAGACACGGACTATGCCGGATCACCCCGGACCGCCCCGGACTCAACAAGGACTGCCACGGATGCTACACGGATGCTACACGGACCGCCCCGGACCACCCCGGACCACAGCATTTTTCCTATAAAAACATGAACCTTGTATGGTCCTTGTTCGTCCGGGGTCATCCGTAGCCTTGCCGTGTCCGAATAAACCATCCCGGATGCCCAAGGATGAACAAGGATGAACAAGGAGGCACTAAGGATGAACACGGAGCCAACAAGGACCCAACAAGGACCGCCCCGGACTACCCCGGACCACCCCGGATTAAGCCATCGCCCCGGATCACCCCGGATGTTTTAAACATTTTAAAACGTCCGGGGCCGACTCCCGGACCGCCAAGGATCATCCCGGACCATCCCGGACCGCCCCGGACGAACAAGGACCCAACAAGAATCGGACCCCGGACTGCCCCGGACCACGTCCGGGGTGGTCCGGGATGGTCCGGGAGTCCGGTGTGACTGGGGCTTTACAGTAACCTAATTCTGTCTATCCTACCTTTAAAGGTAGGATACACCACTTGCAGATATCTAAAAATGTTATTACCGAATGATTCTATAGGCACCCAGCAGAATGATTGCGCTAGATATTCTATAATTATGTTTCGAAACAAAGAAAAAAAAATTAAGAAAAATCACGATCGCCGTTGCCGTCCGCGATAAAAACAAAAACAAGAACAAGAACAACTGCCCGACGCCGGTTGAAAACGAACGCCGTTTTTCTTTTTTGTTCTTTTCTCGGAAACCATGTAAAACTTCAGACAGGTAAGTTAAACGATATTCACTATAAAATACACACCCCCATATTTTATGATATTTCAAGCAATTACCAATGGTGTAGGCCTATCCTACCTTAATACCACCAGTTCACACCATGAGGAGAATCCAGTTAAACTGGAAAAAAACTTACACACTTTACCTCTTCAATTTCCATGTTCCCTGTTGTCACTTCCAATCCAGGAGTCTTGCTTCATTTACTCCCATGTTCACAGGTTTTATAATCCGGCGAAGACGAAACAGAATACTGTTACCAATAACTCCGTTCCGTACTTACAGATGCAAACATTTGAAGGGTTTGGGTCTGACCCGGACCCCCAGCGCTACAACGACGTGGTGCCGTCCGAAACTACTTTGCCCGGGCGCCTACGTGCAAATTAAACTTGTTGTAGGCTTCGCGTCCCGTTTCCAATAGCAATGTGTTATTTAATACTGCCTGTTCTATACACTTTCCTCTTGTGGCGAGTGTTCGCGAATCTTACTCAATTCTCCCGTTAACTCCGAACAAATTGGCCTCTGGTGGCTGACAATGAAGACGTGTCATGGTGGCTGTCGTTCCGCCGGGTGACACTAGATATCTAGTCTCCGGCTCTCCATGGGGCAAGTTGGTTATGCTTCAAGTTTTCAACTGAAACTATCAAAGTGCGCGGTCGTGTGAAGCCTATACGTTGTTGTATAGTTTTAGTGTGTAGTGTGCGTTTAATACCCATTGTGGTTTTTATTAAAGCCATGAACTAGAAGTTCGAGATCGTCTGTTGAGCTAAACCGAGTGGGTTCTCACCCAATATGCATCCATGATGGCAAATATTTTGTACGCGGTACAATCATGGCGATCACCCATGCATTACAAACGCTTTTGTGTTGACAACAAAAGTACCGAGTCAATACGTCATTACGGGTTCAATGGAGCAGTCCCCCAAACTTGGTAACTGTACTGCCTAGCCCTAGGCCAGTGTAGGCTACGTGTCGTGGGGTACATGTGAATAGGAATTTTGGGATACTGGTTGCCCCAGTAACCGATTTATTTACGCTCGCGGAATCGGTCCTATTATAGGAGGGCTACGGACTAGCTAGCCTTAGTATTGTATGGGTTTGTGTGATCTTAAAGGGATCATATACGTTTGGTAATTACTCAAAAAATTAATGGCAATACAAACTTCCTTGGTAAGAAGTTTTGAATAGTATAATGCATTTTTAGAAACTTTTCACTTCGAAGTACTGCGGTTATGGAAAAAGATATCACTTTTTATCCCAAAAAAATTGAATCTGAGAAACGTTACTGCAGTGACGTTTCTCAGAGTGTGTATTCCAATGCAGATTATTCTTCCTGCGTGGACAAAACCGCTCCAGAATTTCGGCAATATCTCAAAATCGCTACCACCTTTTGAAATGAAATTTGTACAGGTTAGTTTTATGGTATATATCTATAACTATATATGATTGAAACAAACAGTGGGTTCCAAATTACCAAACGTATACGATCCCTTTAAATATACTGTACAATGTGGAGACATGAACACAATATGACTGAATACGTCTCCGCCGGGGTGAATAGGTCTCCACATGGATTTCACGAAATAGATATATAGATTTTACTCAAAAACTAGGGTTAGTGTTTGGGTGTATTAAATACAGGGTATATTTGGTCCAAATTTCAACCCAGGAAAGTTATCGTGGTTTAACTTTATAGGGGCATTTTGAACAAACTTTTTGGCCGTTCACAAATTATGTACAGGAGAAAAATGCCGGCTGTGTCTCCACAGTGATACGATTGTGTGATCATATCGTGTGATTACTGTCTTGAGTGTCGCGTCACGTCAAGATTTTACAATTTGTGGCCCCGACTTTACCACAGAGCTATGGTCACGGAAGGTCTCGTGCAAAGAAGGCCAATAATTAGTTTCGAGGTCATGGGCAGGTGTATAGCCTTTTATGAAAAAAAACCTTTTATGTTGAGAAAAGAGCCATCATTGTAGTTCGTCATTTACTTGTTTTCATTCAATAAAACGATTTACATTACTATCGTGGACGAGAAGATACAAGGGTAATTTTCTTGTTGTTATAAATTGGGAGTCTATCTGCTTTAAAATTGCTTTAACGGGGATTTTAGATTATTTTCTATTGAATTGTTATAAAGTTTGAGAAAAGCATATTAAAGGATTGTAGACCATTATTTGGTATCGATTTGACATTATTTTGACATCGGGTGATTTTGTATTCAATACAGTAATCATTTCATTAGTTCTCTTTTCATTTTTGTTTAGTCACAATTTTTGTTTTAATGTAAATCCCTTTTTTAACCCGAAAACGCATTTGAAGCTTTCCCCTTTTGTCGAACATGGTGTTCTATAAA
>JBAIAA010000888.1:0-114098 GCA_037893245.1 Crossaster papposus | reverse complement strand
GAAGTCTAGGCCTGAACGTTACTGCAACACCTACCGGTTCCAACGATTGTCCTTTGTCGAAGTTTCTCTTGGACAGCTGTGACTTGCTCTATCATATTGATGTCCGTAAACCGGGCGTAGCAAGATCGATAAAATCCAACATGTTTCGGTTGTCCGCGGCCGCCTAGCCTGCCGATGCTAAACCCATCCGCTCTCTGCAACGCGGAGTCATGTTTGGCCAGTAATTCTCTCGCTATATCTGACTGTTTTCCCTTCAAACTCTTCCATTTGTCAGCAAACTCGAGGAAGCGAGACCAGCTTTGATTAGAAAAAGGTGAAACCCTGCCTTTGGCTCCAGAATCACAGTGCAAAATGCACATAAATAAAGGCTCGGCGTCGTCTTTAGAAGCCGCCATGTTGGATTGCTGTACACCGGGTCAGAAACTGCGTAACGAGAGCGCTGATTGGATGCCGACGGAGATTCACAACACAGTATTTCCGATTGGTCACAATTTAGGTTTAGTCACGTGAGTGCCGTTTTGTTAAATAAAACTTTGTTTCAGTTTTGGCTTCAGTTATGCAGTTTGGCAATAACGCTGGAGCCACGTACGGGCCAAAGCCTAGGTTCATGTAACGGCAAGTTTGGTAAAAAAAATAAAAATCGGTCAATATTTTCGCCAAAAATACACCAAAAGTGCCACTTTTGCAAAAATGAACAGTCATTTTTGTATTTAGCAACAACAACTTGAATGAACTTCGATGTTTTCATTTTGTACCAAAATGGGGATCACGAACGAACACAATAATCGCACTCGTCCCATGGTCTACATGGGACAAGGCAGCTGTCGGCCAGCGAAATCCGTTCCGCGCTACCGGCACTAAGTTGATCCATGGTTGATCAATACAAAATACAGTGGGCGTAATTTTTTCCTTTTTTCCCCTAAATCACCGACATATTTTATTTCACAAATTATGAAGTTGATTACGCTGGAAATGTAGATTGAGGCGTGTGGTGCAGAGGGATTAAGGCGTGCGATTATTCGCACTCCTGGGGAAGCTTTTAGGCGTGCGATGGCGTGGGGGTGCGATCGCACGCCTCAAATCAGAAGGACTGTGTGTGTGTGGTGGTCTATGTGTGTGCCAAGTCTCAAGTCGATCAAATTTACGAAAGTGTCAAAGTCAACAGTCTAAAGAAAAACGTGTACAAAACCTATGGGGGAAAATTGAACCTTTAATGTGACGCTCCGTGACCTTGAATGACGTAATCGTGCCGATTTTTTTCTAGGACCGTTTGTGGATGGTGGTCTAAGTGTGTGCCAAGTCTTAAGTCGATCGGATGAGTCTTAAGTCGATCGGATGTACTAAAGTGTCAAAGTCAATAGTCTAAAGAAAAACGTGTACAAAACCAATGCGAGAAAAATGTGCACCTTTAACGTGACGTCACGTGACGTGCAATGACGCAATCGTGCCAAATTTATTTCAGGAACATCTGGGGGTGGTGTTCTAAGGGCATGCCAAGTTTCAAGTCGGTCGGATTTACCGAAGTGTCAAATTCAATAGTCTGAAGAAAAACGTGTACAAAACCTATGGGGAAAATTTCACATTTAACGCGAAGTCACGTGACCTTGAATGACGTAATCGAGACGAATTTCTTCTAGGACCGTCCTTGGGTGGTTGTCTAAGTATATGCCAAGTTTCAAGTCCATCGGATTTACCAAAGTGTCAAAGTGTATTGTCTGAACAAACGTGTGCAAATCCTATGGAGAAAATGCTGAAAAAGAAAAAAAAAAAAAAACTAGACATGTGTTTGTGGACAAACACAGAGCTGTTTCGAGTGTCTAAAATTACTTTTAATATGTGTGTGGTGGTCTTTTGTGTGTGCCAAGTCTCAAGTCGATCAGATTTACTAAAGTGTCAACGGCAATAGTCTAAAGAAAAACGTGTACAAAACCTATGGGGGAAAATGAAACTTTAACGTGACGCCCCGTGACTTTGAATGACGTAATCGTGCCAAATTTCTTCTAGGGCCGTATGTGGATGGTGGTCTAAGTGTGTGCCAAGTCTCATGTCGATCGGATTTACTAAAGTGTCAAAGTCAACAGTCTAAACAAAAACGTGTACAAAACGAATGGGAGAAAAATGTGCACCTTTAATGTGACGTCACGTGACCTTGAATGACGCAATCGTGCCGAATGTCTTTCAGAAACATCTATGGGTGGTGTTCTAAGTGTATGCCGAGTTTCAAGTCGGTTGGATTTACCAAAGTGTCAAAGTCAAGAGTCTGAAGAAAAACGTGTACAAAACCTATGGGGAAAATTTCACCTTTAACATGACGTCACGTGACCTTGAATGACGTAATCGGGCCGAATTTCTTCTAGGACCGTCCTTGGGTGGTTTTCTAAATGTATGTCAAGTCTCAAGTCGATCGGATTTACCAAAGTGTCAAAGTGCTATGCCAGAAAAAACGTGTACAAATCCTATGGAAAAAAGTCTGAAAAATTAAAAGAAAAAAAAAAAAAAGAAAAAAAAAAACTTTAACGAAAACAAAAGCTGTTTCGGTGAAAAACCGAAACAGCTAAAAAAGAAAAAAAAAAACTTTAACGATTACAAGAGCTGTTTCGGTGAAAAACCGAAACAGCTAAAAAAAACTAGACATGTGTTTGTGGACAAACACAGAGCTGTTTCGAATGTCTAAAATTACTTTCAATATGTGTGTGGTGGTCTTTTGTGTGTGCCAAGTCTCAAGTCAATCAGATTTACTAAAGTGTCAAAGGCAATAGTCTAAAGAAAAACGTGTACAAAACCTATGGAAAAAAAATGAAACTTTAACGTGACGCCCCGTGACCTTGAATGACGTAATCGTGCCGAATTTCTTCTAGGGCCGTGTGTGGATGGTGGTCTAAGTGTGTGTCAAGTCTCAAGTCGATCGGATTTACTAAAGTGTCAAAGTCAATAGTCTAAAGAAAAACGTGTACAAAACCAATAGGAGAACAATGTGAACCTTTAATGTGACGTCACGTGACTCTGAATGACGTAATCGTGCCGAATTTCTTCTAGGGCCGTGTGTGGATGGTGGTCTAAGTGTGTGTCAAGTCTCAAGTCGATCGGATTTACTAAAGTGTCAAAGTCAATAGTCTAAAGAAAAACGTGTACAAAACCAATAGGAGAACAATGTGACCTTTAATGTGACGTCACGTGACTCTGAATGACGCAATCGTGCCAATTTTCTTTCAGAAACATCTGGGAGTGGTGTTCTAAGTGTATGCCAAGTTTCAAGTCGGTCGGATTTACTGAAGTGCCAAAGTCAATAGTCTGAAGAAAAACGTGTACAAAACCTATGGGGAAATTTTCACCTTTGTGAGGTCACGTGACGTTGAATGACGTAATCGCAACGAATTTCTTCTAGGACCGTCCTTGGGTGGTTGTCTAAATGTATGCCAAGTCTCAAGTCGATCGGATTTACCAAAATGTCAAAGTGTCCTGTCTGAACAAACGTGTGCAAATCCTATGGAGAAAAGTCTGAAAAAGGAGGAAAAAAAAAAAAAAAAAAAAAAAACTAGAAATGTGTTTGTGGACAAACACAGAGCTGTTTCGCATGTCTAAAATGCCTTTCAATATTTGTGTGGTGGTCTAAGTGTGTGCCAAGTCTAAAGTCGATCGAATTTAGTGCCAAAGATAAATTGGTTAAAAAAACGTGTACAAATCCTATGGGGAAAATTGAACCTTTAATGTGACGTCACATGACCCACGATGACGTCATTATCACGATTTTTCCCTTGGCCTTCCTGGGGATGGTGGTCGAGGTATGCGCTAAGTCTGAAGTCGATCAAATTTACGAAAGTGTCAAAGTCAATAGTCTAAAGAAAAACGTGTACAAACCCTATGGGGAAAAAAATTAAACCTTTAACGTCACGTCACGTGACCTTGAATGACGCAATCGCGCCGATTTTTTTTCAGAAACATCTGGGGCTGGTGTTCTAAGTGTATGCCAAGTTTCAAGTCGGTCGGATTTACCAAAGTGTCAAAGTCAATAGTCTGAAGAAAAACGTGTACAAAACCTATGGGGAAAATTTTACCTTTAACATGACGTCACGTGACCTTGAATGACGTAATCGCGACGAATTTCTTCTAGGACCGTCCTTGGGTGGTTGTCTAAATATATGCCAAGTTTCAAGTCGATCGGATTTACCAAAGTGTCAAAGTGCTATGCCAGAACAAACGTGTACAAATCCTATGGGAAAAAGTCTGAAAGAGGAAAAAAAAAAAAAACTAGAGATATGTCTGTTTAAGGAACAGAGCATATGGCTTTTTCGCATTTTTTTTTGTATTGTTCATTACATTTATGATTTCATTTAATAAATTTCTTTATTTAATTTTTTAAAAACTGCAAATTTTAAATTATTAATTGGATTATATCTCTCGCGGTTAATTTTTTGAAATGTTTAAAGGTCTTTTAATTGTAATTTCCGGTCTAGTGACGTCATATTATTTTGTTTTTATCCGCCAACTTGTTCCTAACAAGATGCTGATTATAAATACCAATTATAAAGCGATTTGAGCAAACTGATCGCCACGAAAATGAACTGATTATTCATTTTAAACATTTTTCAACCTGCCACTAGAGGGCGTTATAACAATTTATGACGTCACCGGTAACTTTGTTTGTAGAGTGCAGGCTACCTAGAGACTATCATCGTTGAAAGTAAATTCATATCATTTTCAACTTTCAAATTATAAGGCACTTCCGGTTTGGACCGGAAGGAAGGGTCAAGTCATTTTGCATGTAATACGAATATGAAGACCCTGGATTATTCTATCAATTCCCGTTAAAATCTAAATCAGATCTGTTACATTTGATTTGATATTGATTTTCAAAGATTAAATCTACAAATCATTAGTTGCTTGCAATCTGATACTTGATGACGTCATCGTGACGTCATTAACCAGTTCGCGCCGGATGACGAATATAAACGCAAAAAGTTTCCCAAATTCAAAACGGATGACGAATATATACGCCAAGTTCAAGTTCGGAAATGTATGTCAGCAGCGCGCAAGGCCGGAAATGCGTGGGTGTGCTACCCAGCACTATAGGCCTGAACACGCTTCGGATCGAGTTTCGTTAAAAATAATCCCGCCCGTCGGCTCGGCGATGTTAAAATAATCCCGGCGCGAACTGGTTAACATACAGCTCGAGAGCTGTCTGAACTTGTCTATTTAAAGCAAAAAAAAAGAATTATATCTATCGCGTTGATTTTTCAGCAATTATTTAAGGTTTAAAGGTCTTTTCGCCAACTTGTTCCTAACAAGATGTTGATTATATAAACCAGTTATACAGTGATTTGAGCAAACTTCGCAAAACAAATCAACTGGTTATTCATTGTTAACAGTTTTCAAACTGCCGCTAGAGGGCGCTGTAACATGTTATGGCGTTACCGGTATTTTTGTGTGAAAAGCACTACTAGCCAGAGACTAACATCGTTGAAACTATAAGTTCACATTATTTTAAATTATAAGCCACTTCCGGTTTCGACCGGAAAGAAGGGTCACGGGATTTCACGCACACGAGATAAAATGAAGATCATGGATTTAATATTATATCAATTCCCACAAACTTCAAGTTCCGATCATACGCGGTTGATTTTTTTATTAATTTTCAAACATTAAATCTATTGCACGTTTAAGACGACGTCACGTGACCCATGGTGACGTCATCACGACGCCTGTCCGCAAGGCACGAGTGCACTATAGAGTATTTACGGAGGTTAAGTTTGATGGGAATACCTATTTGTTTTCTGTTAAAAGTACTTGTGCAAACGTTCGCGTACATCTATTATATGGTACAGTCAGTCCGCAGCGCACTGAAAATCCGTTTCTTTTATGTGCGATTTATGCATGGCACTTTGTGCGTGACCTCGTTTTTGAATACTTAATGAGCTGGCGACAACGCCTGGAATTTGGTCCGAAACATCCGTTTTATTCACTGGCTGTCAATATTATGTATATTTTCTTTTGGATAAGGAAACATTTTGTTATATTATCAAATCAGATTGGAATTTATATGACATTTAGAGGGTAAAATTTATAACGTAAAAAAAGCTCCCGAACCAACAAATTGACCTTTAAAAAAAGACGAATTTTGTCCATCTTCTGGCAGCGGCCACAACCCAATTTCACACTGATGTTAAAGATAATTTCATATTCTATCACAAAACTGTAGTTTTGGGGTTGATTTTAACTTAGTCCAGTCAGGGCGCGAAAAATTATAACGTTCTCAATAAATTAACAAACGGAACATCCCGCCATGACAGTCCATAGTCTTCCTGCGCCCTCATTGGTCGAAAATGACTTCATTGAAAAAGGCTTCGTGGTAACGTGTAGTTCATGCACATTTCAATACGCAGTTGTTTTTTGTGTATTTTTTTATTTGTAAGCTCGAGCGAAAAGGATTTATCTGCTATTCAGGTTTTTTTTCTTTTTAACAGTGGACTGATTAAAAAATAATAATATTGCCTGCATAATACAATGTATACAGCCAAATAAACAAAAAACAAGCGACAAATGAAGTCGTTGTTTAAAATGTATTGACAACAATAACATTGAGAAATACAAATGTTTACAACAATTTATATCAGTTTCTGTATTGTGAGGTTGGTTTATAAAGGAAACTGCACTTTTTATCTGAAACTTGAATTTTATCGCTTACATTAACATACCCTGTTGATGTTATATGGCTTGAATAAAATTGTTAAATTAAACCCTGAAATTGTTAAAACTTATTCATCTTTGGCATAATGTTCAATGTGCAAACCATTGAGATTTATTATAAAAGTAAATAAAGCTTGTTTTATCTTTGCTTGATGTTTTTGGCATAGTTTCTTTGGCATTAAATTATTGTAAATATTAAATTACAATGTATGCCCGCTTCTAACATTGCAAAAACAAAATATTTTAAATAAGACATAAATTTTGCTAATATAAGTGTTAATGCACATAAATTATATCACTGATAATAGAAATAATACAATCTGCATTAATAAAGTTATATGCCGTTTGTGTCAAATTTACATTGTAGCTCAAAACTTTGTTGGCATAGTTTGGGGCATTATTCCTAGATGTTTTGACAAACTCACCCGACTCGGCCAGACTCGGTCTGTTTTAGCTGCATTGCGTTTGCACAACACTGACACAAAGTCATGTATATTATTTAAAACACTAAAATACAAAACCTTTAAATATACATGTACAAAGCACGTGCTGCATATCCACCAGTACATTTAAATCTTCAACTATTTTCAACACTTCTTTGGAAACCCAACTCTAGATCATTTGTCCCAACATGAATCATTACAAATACAATGTCAGGCCATGGAGGAATAAGAGCAGATGTCATGCTGATGAAGCAGATACTTTCTAAGGTCAGAAAATGTAGTACCGCGATGAGTCACTACCTGCAAATCAACCAACTTTAGTAGTGATGTTCTCTTTGACATACTTTGTGAGAGAATATCCAAGGAGAAGAGTTGCCTTTGGCCTTCTGTAGAGGCTCCCGACATGCTGGCAATGGCTGCGATGGCTGCGGTGGGCATGGTGGTGGGCATGGCCATGGTGGTGGACGAGTGCTACCTAGTATAAGAAACATATTGGAAGACAGAAATAGGAACTATGAAGTTTAGCACAATAATAGTAGTAACTAAATTTATTATTATTAAACAATTTGTTATAATTTTGAACAAAAACATAGGCCTTTTTATACATGAAAGAAACCTAACTTTATCATATAAATAAGGCTACTGTGCAATCACCATCGCATCTAGTGCATATCCAGCACATGTATGTGTGTGCTTGTGTGCATAATGAAATACACGTTCTGCGTATGTAAAGCCGAAAGACATGGCCGAAAAAGTTGAAATCGCGCGCACGAAAATCGTCGCAAAATACATGAACAAAATGTCGCCACAGGCTAAATTGTATATCAAACGAAATATCATTGCTTCTTTTATCAATGTGTAGTGATCATTTTTGGTAATATTTGTTAGTCCAGTCAGGGCGCAGAAACTAAACACACGACAAAAACATTTCTTGAAATTATACTCTAACTTCGAGTGAACAAAATTCTGCCAAAAACACACTGAATCTCGTCATATTTTATATCATTCGATTCAGAAAATCGTTCGCTTTCCACTTACCACGCCATCTTGGTAAATCACTGCTTCGTTTGCAACGTGTAGCTCGTGAAAACAAAGCGGTCGAACTCCTGCAATTACTCGCGTAAATCTCGTGGCCGATTTGCGACGCCGGCCCTGCAAATAAAGTTCGGGATATGACCTTATTAACGCGTGCGCTGCGGACTGACTGTGGTACGTGTATAATTCACGCGTAGTTCTGCGTTGCCGAAGGCACGTTTACCTACCTGCCATAAGCGGCGCCCTTCCTCGTGGCCTATGTTGATGACTCTCGTGTTTCACATGTCACCGTACAAATGGATACCAGTGTCCCGCCTTCCCTTCTCTATTGTACAATATATGGAGCGTACTGACATCGTACGTGCAAGTACGCTTAATACAATGTACACGTATACTGGGGCCTTGCAATCAAGGACAAAAAACATGAAATTTCAAGGGTGTCTCAGGGTATGTCCAAGTTCGCCTTTTGCTACAAAACACAGGGAAGTCTGAGAAGTACTTTTACATTAACCTTTAAAGCAAAAAACAAGATTATATCTGTCTGGGTTAATTTTTTAGGAATTTTTTAAGGAAAAGAGGTAATTTCATTATAACTTCCGGTCTGGTGACGTCATATTTTTTTCTTTCCGTCAACCTGTTCCTATCATGAAGCTGATTATATACATCAGTTATAAAGTGATTTGAACAAACTTCGCCACACACATCAACAGATTGTTCATTTCAAACATTTTTCAACCTGCCGCTAGAGGGCGCTAAAACAATTTATGATGTCACCGATCACTTTTTTGTAGAGCGCAGCCTAGCTAAAGACTAACATCGTTGAAAGTAAGTTCAAATCATTTTCCACTTTTAAATTATAAGCCACTTCCGGTTTGGACCGGAAGGAAGGGTCACGTGATTTTACGCACACGAGATAAAATGAAGACCCTTAATTATTCTATCGATTCCCACAAACATCTAGTTTCGGTCTTTCGCGGTTGATTTTGTATTGATTTTCAAAGATTAAATTATTAAAACTTTAAGATGACGTCACATGTCACGTGGTGACGTCATGATGACATCCGAGTTTTAGGCACTAGCTCAGTATGAGTTCCGAGTATGTGCAAAGTTTCAATGACATTGAAGTCTGTTTAATGACAAAAGTGACCGCCAGAATGAAACGTGTACAAAGTCTATGCGATTTATGGCACAAGAACAAGAAGAAGAAGAAGAAAAAATAAAACAAACAGAACGAAAAGAAAGGGTTTTTCGCTTTTAAGCGAAAAAAAAAAAAAAAAAAAAAAAAAAAAAAAAAAAAAACCGAAACAGCTAATAAAGGGCGCCACCGTTCAGCGGGGAGAGACAACACAACTTATACAAATTGAACAGGAACAGCTAAGAACGCCTCCTCACACAAGAATGTAGACTGGCTCATGAAACTGCCAGTCCAACACGCCTTCAGTACTGAATCAGAAGACTCTGGCAAAGACAATGGTCAATTTCGACTCTACAAATTATCATTTTTTTAAGATTTATAGTACATTGCATAGGAGTATCACACTTTACACATCAAGTATATCACACATCAAGTATACCAGCTTCAAGAAAAGCAAAACAAAGTAGAAAAATAATAAAACAAATTACATGTTGATTGCTTCCATTGATTTCTATTGTGTAGAATACTGTTAAACGGCATATTACTTAAATTTAGCTCTGGCGACTTGTGACTCATTTTGTTGGGTTGGCTCACATTTAGGTTTTTACAAATTGCTAAATCCTAATAAAAAAATAAGATACTTTTTAAATTTCTACTAGAGCCTATTTTGGCAGTTTGAACTTTTTCGGCGGTCTGTCCCCGGCTTGTGCCAAATCCTCCGCTAAACTCCTGGCCATAGAGAAAGAAAATGAGGAGGCCATGTTCATCTTTGTGTCAGACATTTGGCTGGACCAGCTCCGCGTCCGGGAGAAGCTGAACACGCTCTTCGCCGGCTACTCCGAGATGCCGCCGACATGCTTCGTCCTGTGCGGCAACTTCACGTCCAAACCGTATGGGAGCAATCACATACAGACTCTAAGAGGTACAGAAATATTCAGAAAGAATGTCGCAACCTGATGCCACTTTGTCCTTTATATATCATCTCAATGAAGGTCAATCAGTGCAAAAATGTTGAAAAGACATCTAGATCTGGGACTGAGTAACATTTCAAATTTTGTTAGGAAAAATATTTGAACATTTTCTCGACTCTCTATAGACATGTACACAGCCACTAAAGTAGCGTCAGGATACCACATGTACATGTTCAATGTACATTCTTTCCAAATCTATACACAGTTTTGTTACGTCAATCGCCTCAAGCCTATATGTGACCTGTCATCACAAAATGAGCGTAAAGTCGCACGGAGTGATTTCCCAGTACGGCCACTCAAAGTCAAAATTTGAAGGGGTGGTCGATTTTGAGATTATATGTTTTTTTGAAAGACTAAATCCCCAACGATCAATTCCCAATTTTTCAGGACGATCAGATTAAAAAAAAAAAGTTTTTGAGACAACTTTGACTGTCTTTCTATGCCTTTCACACAATTTCTCGCAAGAAATGCCCGTTTTCTCATAATCGCTGTATTAAGACTCCAGACTAAAAAATAATAATAATAATTCTCAATTTAAATTTCAAAAAGTTAAGAATAAATTTCATTTCTTGTGCAGTGTAATTCAAATTTGTAGCCTATACTGACTCGTCCTAAATTCGTCTCATGGGGTGATCACCGTTAAATTAAAAAAAAAAATATTCGTGTTTTTTGTCATTTGTTTGATTGCTTTGGCCAATTAACCAGTTCACGCCGGAGGACGTGTATACAAGTCAAGAGCAAGGCTAGAAATGTCTATCAGCAGCAAGCAAGGCCAAAAATGTGTTGGTGTACTTCCCGGTACTATTGGCCTCAACCCGCCTCGGATCGAGTTTCGTTAAAAATAATTTCGGGCCTCGGCTTGGTGATGTTAAAATAATACAGGCGCGAACTGGTTAAACTCATTTCCTATCTGTCACGTTTCAGAGTACACGGCATGAAATTGAATGATAACAGTGTCAAATTGAACGACAAAAAAATTAATTTGCTTTTTCAATTCAATGCCGATCGCACCATGAGTCGTATTTCAGGGCTATAGGACGAATCAGAATGCTACTAATTTTAATTATATTCCACCCTAAATTAAATCCATTGTCACCCTTTTCAAAGTGAAATTGAGAATTGAACTCGACGATTTTCAGGGACAAAATTAAACTGTCGTAAGGAAGTTGTGTGATCAAAGTGTTTAAATAAACTGGGAAAACCTATACTTTGGTTTATTTTGCAGTGTTGAATCTAAGTGTTGCGTCCTTTACGAGAATTGTCCAGTGTTCAATAGTTCTTATAAGATAAGTAGTTTGCAGTAGCACCACGTGGTCGATCTCTTTAGTGAGTTGTGTCGTTCTGAAAAGAACTGGAGGGAACTCAATGTTTTGAACAGTACGCTCTTCTCTGTGTGTGGTTCTTCTAAAAGCCGGAGGAAACTCAACTTTTTGAATAGATTGCTCTTCCTGTTGTCAGGAGATTCCTGACGATGGGCAGAGCATACTGTTCAGAACGTTGAGTTCCTTCCGGTTCTGTTCAGAACCACACAACTTACTAAATAGAATTACCACATGTTGTTATACCGCAAACTACTTATCTTATTGCCTTTTCTTCATGCAAACCTTCAAATCTCATCTTTAGTTCTTCCTCTCTCTACTTCAGAATCGTTACAGGCTCTAAGTGATATGTTGCAAGAGTACCCCACACTGCTTCAGAGTAGTCGCTTTATTTTTGTTCCTGGTCCCCAGGATCCGGGCCCTGCTTCCATCTTACCAAGGTAAGGTTGCATCTGTATTTGGAAGCTGTTTCTGACATCATAACTTTGACCAAAAACCCATATTGTTTAATGTACGGAAACCATACAACCGAACACTGTTTGTCAACACGTTATGCCCAACGTTACAAGTTGACAAACAACACACTCGGCAGACGACAGATTTTTTTTGTGTGTTTCAAACAAGTTTGAAGTTGTGATACATTGATTTTGTTTTACTATTTTCTCTGCACGACCATAATTTGTAATACAGTGAATACAGGCTAACTCGACAACCCGGCTAACTCGAAGTTAGAATTTATTCCCGTCAAAAGAATAGCAAATTGTGTATAAACATGCCCCTGTTAACTTGACAAAAAAGTTCGCGCCAGGATTATTTTTAACGAAAGTCGATCCGAGGTGGGTTCAGGCCGATGGTACCGGGAGCACACCCACGCATTTCCGACCTTGCTCGCTGCTGACAGACATTTCTGGCCTTGCTCGAGACGAGTTTATGCATCATCCGTTTTAAATCTGGGGAAAACTTGGCGTGTATGTACGTCCTCCGGCGCGAACTGGTTAAGTGGAATTTGAAATTACCGGGTGCAGAAATAAGCTTTAGTACAGAGGATTGCAAAACCTTTTTCATGAGTCATTATTGCCGAGCGCACTTCGTCTTTTGATATTGGTAGTACACGATGCCATTGTAATTTGACTCCGGCCCGTTACCGCATAAAATATCCTGGCTCTCGAGTTAGCCTGGACGCTAACGCTGGTCGACTGCAGTCAGCACACCAGCAATCTAATCACTGGCTCCTTGCGGTGGCCGTGGACATGTGACTGCATTTGATACACATGCCTGGCATTTTGCAGCTTGCAACGATAGCCAAACATCGACAAATGACACCAAATAAACTTTTGCCCTTAAATCTTTTTTGATTCGACTGTTTTCCTACTTGTTCACATGCCTGGGTCTGCTTAAAAGCCAGTAAGTATATCCAATAGGTAGTACATCTTCATACAAAATAAAAGCTAAACAATATTTTTCCCATTTGTTATGTAAAACTCACCAGGCCTCCGATACCTGATGTTATCACAGAGGAGTTCTGTCATAAGGTTCCCTCTGCCATATTCACAACCAACCCGTGCAGGTAAGCAAAGATTAAAACAAAATTGATAATCCTTGTACAGATTCCCCACAGAATGTCAGAACAGTTTTTATTGTTAATGTCTCCTAACGTGGCGCGGCCCCTAACGTGGCGCGGCCCCTAACGTGGCGCGGCCCCTAACGTGGCGCGGCCCCTAACGTGGCGCGGCCCCTAACGTGGCGCGGCCCCTAACGTGGCGCGGCCCCTAACGTGGCGCGGCCCCTAACGTGGCGCGGCCCCTAACGTGGCGCGGCCCCTAACGTGGCGCGGCCCCTAACGTGGCGCGGCCCCTAACGTGGCGCGGCCCCTAACGTGGCGCGGCCCCTAACGTGGCGCGGCCCCTAACGTGGCGCGGCCCCTAACGTGGCGCGGCCCCTAACGTGGCGCGGCCCCTAACGTGGCGCGGCCCCTAACGTGGCGCGGCCCCTAACGTGGCGCGGCCCCTAACGTGGCGCGGCCCCTAACGTGGCGCGGCCCCTAACGTGGCGCGGCCCCTAACGTGGCGCGGCCCCTAACGTGGCGCGGCCCCTAACGTGGCGCGGCCCCTAACGTGGCGCGGCCCCTAACGTGGCGCGGCCCCTAACGTGGCGCGGCCCCTAACGTGGCGCGGCCCCTAACGTGGCGCGACCCCTAACGTGGCGCGACCCCTAACGTGGCGCGACCCCTAACGTGGCGCGACCCCTAACGTGGCGCGACCCCTAACGTGGCGCGACCCCTAACGTGGCGCGACCCCTAACGTGGCGCGACCCCTAACGTGGCGCGACCCCTAACGTGGCGCGACCCCTAACGTGGCGCGACCCCTAACGTGGCGCGACCCCTAACGTGGCGCGACCCCTAACGTGGCGCGACCCCTAACGTGGCGCGACCCCTAACGTGGCGCGACCCCTAACGTGGCGCGACCCCTAACGTGGCGCGACCCCTAACGTGGCGCGACCCCTAACGTGGCGCGACCCCTAACGTGGCGCGACCCCTAACGTGGCGCGACCCCTAACGTGGCGCGACCCCTAACGTGGCACACTTTGATTTTATTTGTCAGGAGTTCCGTTCTAGAGCAAATGTCTTGACACACATTTTACAATGAGTTTTATTATTATTATTATTAACTTATATTGCGCAAGTTCCATAAAAAGATGTTCAAATGCGCATAATGAGTGACATTTCTTCAAGCTCTAAACAATCTTGTTTATGAATCTTGATACCAAGTCAACAGATTTGTTGTGATTTTCCAATTTTATCTTGAGGTATGCTTTTATGAACCCCTTTAAAATGCCTCCAAAAATAAGAAAACATTTGTCTGTCAAACTTCTAGTTGGAAATGTGAGCGAAGGAAATATTGCTTTATACAGGGTGGCCCATAAAATACGAACAAGTATACTTCTACTAGCCTTCTACTAGAAGAAAAATGGTACCAAGATATCTCGATGTGGGCTGGTAGTTTTAGCTCCAGACTATATTTTGTGAAGCACAGTCAGGGGTCCTTTTGCACAGAGAAACTGCACATGGCACAGTCTAGTTATATATCGGTGTGAAAGGACCACTGACTTCACAAAATAGGGTCTGGAGCTGAAACTACTAGCCAAATCAAGATATCTTGGTATTATTTTTCTTCTAGAAATAGTCTCCATTCATTGGTATAGGTAGTTTTGGCCCCAGGGTAGTGAAAGTATGCTTGTCCGTTGAGATATGCTTGTCCAGAATTTTTTGGGGCCACCCTTTATAGTGAAAATTGACCCCAAAAAAGAAAATCCCAGATGTTCTCATAATAATGGAAAGTAAACGTATCCACCAATACTGGCACTCAATGGTCTACAGTATTATTACCTCAGCTCAATTGGCAAGTGAAACGTTCCAAATCTCGGCTCCCTGGGGAGTATACAGCCGGATGCTTGCGTTTTGGCGCAAGACAGCTCAAATCAATCACAATAACCATCTCTGCTCTCACATGTACCCATTTATTCCTGGGTAGGGAGAAGAAGTTAGTGATAAAGTACCCTTGCCTAAAGGGTCTGCGCACCACAAATGAGCTCGAACCAACAACCTGTAGAATAAGCCAGTTCGGTATTCCAACTGTACTACGTGCTTGTGCACACAAAGATTTGATTTTACTTTCTGTACTTATTGTATGTGTGCAAAAACATAGCAGGTAATAGCCGTGTTCTGAAATAAAAATAAATAAAAAAGTGTTTGGACGGCGAATTGTTTTTTTGTGGCATTTTGTGTGCCAATTTTTTTGTTAAATGTGGATTTGGATATTACGACCCCCATAGCTTTGTGTGCAGTTATCTGCTGCTTTTATCCTATGAGAAAATTTGTGGAATCCTGAACTGGCTTATTATCAGCAGACCTCAAATTCATGTGGTACATACAAAAAAGGCCATGGCACTTCTCATAATAACCTTGTGTTCATTTTACTGTCATTTTCATCACTCATGTTGATCCGTCGTCAGGATACAGTACTGCACGCAAGAGATTGTTGTGTTTCGAGAGGACATAGTCATGAAGATGTGTCGTAACTGCATCCGTTTCCCAGACAACAGTGAAGAAATTCCCAACCACGTGAGTCTGCAAGCATTACATTCACTGTGTGGACTAGGGGTGTGCATTTATGGGTGGTTCCGGAACCAGGTACCCGATTGAACCCCAACCACAAATTTAAAATCCCAGAAGTGGCTGTTCAGCTTGTTCATAAAGGTCCACACAATAATACTACATGTACCACATCAGCGAGTCAATACAGCAAGATACGAGAGTGTACAGTGAGCTTTGTAGCCTTAAGGTGAAAAGGCGAGCGTCATAAACGTGAGGGGTTCTGGCAAAATGAGACGGAACTGGGCAGAGGTTGAAATAAGGGTTTTCAGGTATTAGAAAGAAGGATACAATTCTTCCTACAATGCTGTTTTCAGCACTTCAATCAGACATTATGTTAACAGGTTATGGCTGTTTAAAGTTCATATTTATCAACATGTCGCAAAAAAAATATTCAGAAAGAGGCCTTTGAAGTTTTAAGTTTGGTACATGTGATATGGAAAAATGTCGATTGTTTTTTCTTAAAACTCTTTTATTTCATTACTTCCATACTATTTCTTAACAAAATATAATTAGTAGGTAGGTATACCAAAGATATATCAATAAATCTGAAAATTAAAAAAAATCACCCATTATTTATTAATTTTGCATTTTTCTGCACTGTGCCAAGTTCTGTCTCATTTTGCCAGAACCCCTCACAAATGTGAAATATATATTTTGTTTTCCGATGTAGCCTGGTTTGCATGCCATGTTTTCTTGCTGATCAAATATAAAAAAGTATTTACAGTAGTGAAATGTTTGTTTTCAGCTTGTTCATAACAATCCACACGATAATACTGCCCCATCAGTGAGCTAATACAACAAAATAGTAGTGAGCTTTGGTTTAGGCTGTAAACTACAAATGCACGAGCGTCATCAATTTGAAATATATTTTTGTTTCTTTTAATATCTAGCTTTCAAAAGTGACGTAAGTCTAACACAACAAAATTGTTGAACAGCTGCATCATTTTCTTACGAACCATTTCACAAAACTTGGCCTAACTGCGCATCGTTTTAAACAGTGTTTACGATTACAGTTTGCGTATATTTGTGCTCTTTCACTAAATCGTCGTTGAATCACTTCCGCCCGCAATTTTAAAAATAGTTTTGTCTGACTTTTACCGAAATTGTGCAGCAACATTAAAACATCTGTCTCTGGTAAAATAGCAATTCCTTCACTTCAATCATAAAGCTGTGAGTGTCTTTTATCAAGCTTAAAGTTGAGCAACAACACTATGACAGGCTTCACGTCAATTTCAATTTGCTGGTAAAATAGGTCATTTTCAATTGCTACCCCACTACTAACGCCACCTAAATCGACTACGCAAGCTACGTCATAAATTTGTGCATAAGCCGCCGACTTACGTTTTGTAAAACGTTCGTGAAACTGTCGTAAGCGAAATGTTGCGCAGCCAAAAATGTTGTACAGCTTATGCAAATGCCCATGGTTTCGTGAAATCGGCTGCTGAATTAATTTTCAAAATTCCCAACAAATGACATTAAAAATCTTTTACATTCATCGTCTGAAAAGTTCCTATGTAGAGTAAAATTAGCTACGGGTACTCGATTCTATAATCTGTAATCGGTTTTTGACATCACTGGTCTGGTACTCGAGTACCCGGTTTCGATTCACAGCCCTAGTGACCTAGACATACTCTTGGCAATCAAGACTTTTGCCGTGTTCCCATTGAACTTTTTCTTCCGTGGCCTCACGAAAACTTACTGCGACGTGCCTTTGCGAAATTCTACCATACATTCTTAACGGGACTTTATTTTTACTGCGACAAAATGTTTATTGGCCTTGCAAAGTTGGCTGAATGTCACACATTATTGGCACTGGTAACTTTTCGTGGCTTAGCGAAAAACTTTCCACGACCACTTTCAGCCTGGTAGTTTTACATCACCGTTTATAACTTAAGTTGACAGGGACGTAAGTCTAACGCGCATTCCCAATTGATTTAATTTGGTTCATTTTACTGAAAAGTTGCGGTATGTTATAAAGTTCAATTGGAACACGGTTTTAGAGTACTACCTATCTGACTGAGGTGTGTTTATTAGACCATGTTATTTGTGTCTTCTTGATTTCAGTTTGTCAAGACAGTAGTGTGCCAATCCCACCTATGTCCCCTACCCCTGCACGCCTCCCCAATCTACTGGGCCTATGATAATGCTATGAGGCTGTACCCACTGCCGGACCTAGTCGTCTTTGGGGACAAGTACGACCCCTTCACCATCAACAGTGCTAACTGCAAATGTACAAATACGGTAAGCTTATCTTTGCAAGTTAGTACAGCCGATATGTGATGGGATTGTGCCTTTGATGATACAAACTAGACACACTTATGGAATTTGGCACGAATTCAGAGTACATGTATGTCATACGAAAGATATTTGGATATAGGGCCATCGTAGATTCGTCCTTTGAAAAAATATTAGTAAACCAACGATCAATTTTCAAATATTTAAAAAATGGCTGCTATTGCTTGTTTAAATTCTACCTATATTTTGTTCAAATATTTTTAACATGACATACCGGTATACTCTAACTGTGTGCCAAATTTCATGCTTTTAAGGCAAAGGCACAATTCCCCATGTATTTTCTCTTATCTGCCCCACTAAATAAGTCTAACAAGTTTGAATGCGGTATTTCCCACAGTTTTTGAAGCGTTCCTATTTGGGTCAATGCACCAAGTTAGAACAAGGTGTCTTTATTCACTATCCAATCGGCCAATTGAAATTGAGTTTTTCAATATCTAAAGTGCAAAAGCAGCAGTAAATGGAATGAAAAAAGGGCAACATCGAACGGAATGAAAAAGGCAACATTTAACGAAAGAAACAAAGTCAACATTAAGCGAAATGGAAAAAAGGCAACATCAAAAGGAATGGAAAAAGGCAACAAACAGAAAAGCATTAACCGGCGAGTGAGATACTGAGTAGACATTTCCATTAAAAATAGTAGTGACACAACATAGACTTTAACAATACGTTTACGGTACAGCTGCATTTCACTTCACCTGCAATTTATTTGGTGGATGGTACCACCTTTTTATAGCTTCATACCTCGAAGCACAAAGCCATCCATGTTGACGTTGACTGAAGATTGTGCTTACAAGCCTAGGCCACCCTGGGCAAAAATCGTGCTGCGATTGTTATTTGAGTTATTAGGAAACTGGTCTATTATGCCCATAACCTGCTTTGAGGCAATTCCAGTACTTCTACATATCACTTTACAGTTTTGCTTAGTGACAACACGCAGAATGGACCACATACATGTACAAGCTTTAAGTTAGTTACTTGTATCTAATATACCAGTTAATCAGTCTATAAACAATATGTTTACACCCTAGTGTGTCAATTGCTGCTTCAAAAGCATATTTTTAACATATTCTTAGTAATTTATCTGCAATAATCTTATACAATATGTATGATACCATTTTGTGGTCAGTTAGTTAATGCAGCTCTAGGTTTGTACAATAAATCTTGAAACTCAACAAAATGATGTATGAGACAAGACATGGTGTCCCCTGTTACATCAGTTCTAAATTTCCCAGAAAAAACGAATGGTACAAAACTTGCCCAATTCTTTCCAACATCCAAGACAAATATAAGGAATAAATATTCAAACAAATTCTGCCGATAGATGGCATGAACTACAAATGCAGCAAAATGTCACGCTTTGCGTCCCAACCTCATGAAATGAAGCATATAAATGAAGCTGGCATTTTGACTAACATTCGCCAACATTGGAAACAGACGGTCTGTCCCACTTGCACAAATTGACCAATGTTAGCAATGTTTACCTGAGACTTTAATCCAAGACGTGCTTAGCGGTGCAATGTTTTAGCACCCATGGCCGATTTGGACTGTGCAACAATCCACAGCAGCGTCCCCAACACAAGTCAACAGCCGAGTCCATTGACCGCGTCCTGGCCTTTTCGTATTGCAACGGAGCGTTACTTGACAATATGCGAAGTACAGTAGCTGAAAGTGTGCATTGGTTGAAACCAAGGAACTGTTCTAAAAACTGTTAGTCAGGCTACGTACTGTATACGTTGAATCTATGACACTATGCACTGTAGTTGACTGTAGTAATTATAAGTTTCTGATAAAAATTTACGAAGAACACTGATTTTTTAGCCCATTGCCCAGTTTCTTTTCTGCCAAATTGCAGCGCTTCGTTCACACAATCGGCATTTGTTAGAAACCATTACAACAAAATCTGGAAAGTGCCATGGCCTAGTTGTCTGGAGCAGTGAATTCGTGGTCTGTGGGTAGTTCTGCAGGTTGAGGGTTCAAGTCTGGCCTAGGCTAGGACGCTTCTACACATAATATGGGTAGAGGCATCATTAATGCCTTGCTGTGGACTAGTTACCCATCCCAACCCTATTCGTGCTGTGAAGAGATCAGAATGTTTCAGTGTGAGGGGCTGGTTCTTCCACACTTTCCTCTAGTAGCCCACCCTCTCAATTAGAAACGCTACAACCGCGAGCATGCGGGATAGTCTTGGGTAGTAAATTTACTTCATACAACAACGCTCTTCAAGACTGTGAGCTTGAGGTTTTGTCTAGCAGAAGAGAAGAACACTGTCAGCGGTTTGCGGAAGGACTTGCAAAGTCTACCTGCACCATGGACCTTCTTCCTCCTACTAGATATGAGAGTCATTCTCGCAACCTGCGTAGTGGCAATAATGTCTCCCAGCTGCGTACTAGGACCTCTCGTTTCAGAAATAGTCCTATTCCTTATTTTGTTAATTTACTAAATAGGTAGTTGCTTTCGTTTGTGTGTTTTGTTGGTGGTTTACTTATGTCACTTTGAATCTTTTAATCTTGCTTTCAATGACGATATACTTTATATTTTTTTTTATATGTAAACTTTTTTTTGGGTATGTAAACTTTTTTTGTATAAATTTTTACTGTAATTTGGCCATTGGCCACAAGTGTAAAAACTAAACTATCTATCTATCTATCTAATACATAATGCACGCATACAAATGCACACACAACTCTGCTTGGAATTTTCTGAGCAAAAATACGAAAGAGCTAAGGCGTCCTTCTATAAAGTTGGCCTTCTATAAAGGGGGCCTGCGCCAGTGAATCGCTGTACAGTCTATTAACCTGTGCGCGCTGCATAACACTGATAAGGACATCTTGGAACCAAGACTACAGGCATGTTCACAGAATAGAAATGCATCCCCAGTATTCATTGTCTTATTTCTTTTGTCTTCAGGGGTCATTTTCCAAGAGCGGTTTTGGCTTCAAGGTTTACTACCCTCAGACTAAAGAGATTGAGGACAGGTATTTCTGAAATTCCTTTTTTTTTTCTAATGTGTTTTATGATCTGCATTTGTTATCAATTAAACAACTTGATTGACTAGCCACATGTAATTAGCTGTGGGAAACTGGCTTATAAAATTCAATGGAACAATCGTGGAAAGTTAAAAATGCAAGGGTTTTGACTTTCACCTCTCGCATGTTTTAATTCGAGAACACCAGCTGTAGGGCTGTTCATTAGTAATTCAGCATTGGATTTTTGTTTGGCAGTATTTTATAACTGTTTTATCTGCTAAAAGGATGCAAACGAAAAATCGCCACCAACAAAAGGTTTCCGTCAAGGAAAAAGGGAAATCTTGCAATAAAACACCACACTTTCCCCAATTCAAAACATCACACGTAGTTTTGTTTTTTGTTTTCAGACAAAAGCTGGCAACAAAAATACATGTAGTTGAATGTCTAGTTAATGATCAAGTATCCGGTATATTCGGGACAGCCCTAACTGGCTGGAAAGTTCTCAGCCTAAGAAGAGATGGCCATAAGTTATGTAATACGTGTACACATTAGGTTCAACACTTTTGGATATAACTGTTTATATCAAAATCCGATTGAAATCTTAACCTTTAAAGGGATCGTATACGTTTGGTAATTGGAACCCATCGTTTGTTTCAATCCTATATAGTTATAGATATATACCATAAAACTAAGCTGTAAAAATTTCATTTCAAAAGGCGGTAGCGATTTTGAGATATTGCCAAAATTCTGGAGCGGTTATGTTCACGCAGGAAGAATAATCTGCATTGGAATACACAATCTGAGAAACGTCACTGCAGTAACGCTTCTCAGATTCAAATTTTTGGGGATAAAAAGTGATATCTTTTTCCATAACCGCAGTACTTCGAAGTGAAAAGTTTATAAAAATGTATTATACTACCCAAAGCTGCTGTATTTTACCAAGTAAGTTTTTATTGCCATTAATTTTTGGAGTAATTACCAAATGTATACGACTCCTTTAACTAATTTAAAATGAGCCAAAATACTGGACTGTCAAAATATAGAAATGATCAAGATTGCAAATCAGGTTCTAACTTTTTTCTTCTTCTTTTTTTTCCCAGCAAAATCGAAGATGAATGAAAGACGGTGTTGCGTGAGTCAGCGTATTCTCTCCATGAAACATGTATGTGGGTCACTCCATGAAGTACAGACACTACACGACGTAGTGTCCTGTATGTCCAGAGCCTGTTGTGAGGCAATTTTAGTATGCACAGTTTTTCTATGCATGTGCATGTAGTACAACACACAAAACGGTGAAGCTTAACCAGTTCGCGCCGGATGACGTATATAAACGCAAGAATTTCCCAAAATTCAAAACGGATGACGCATAAACACGCCAAGTTCAAGTTCGGAAATGTATGTTAGCAGCGCGCAAGGCCGGAAATGCGTGGGTGTGCTTCCCGGCACTATCAGCCTGAACACGCTTCGGATCGAGTTTCGTAAAAAATAATCCCGCCCGTCGGCTCGGCGTTGTTAAAATAATCCCGGCGCGAACTGGTTAAGTTAGTTACTCTTACCTGAAATACAAACGAATCAGTAGCTATAAAACAAATTACATGGTGTACCCTAGTGTGACATTTGTTACATCAGAATGTTATCTACAGTAGACTTATACAAATATGTATGGTTTTAATTTGTGGTCATGCAGAGGAGGTTTGTACAAATAATCTTGCAACACGACAACACGATGTAAAAAAAGACAGCATTCCTTGTTACATCCAAGTACAAAATTTGTCACGAAATGTCAAATTTCTCAGTTCGAGTAAGACAAAACTTTCCAAAATCTGTCCAACATTCAAAGACCAATATTCAAAGACCAATATATTCATGAATGAATATTCAAATAATTTTGTTGATAGATAACATGTAACTAGAAGTGTAGCAAAATGTCACACATTGTGTCCCAACTTCATCATCATGGCAATGATTCAAACCTGGGACAGCACATCGTTGTTCGTTGACAGATATTTGTGCCAAATAATGTGAATTATGAGTCTCACCGTACATGTACATGTATCATTCTCATGAATTAAGCCCTGTTCGCACTGGACTTTTTTTGATAGTGCGATTTCATGCTACACAAGACACCGCGCATGCGCTCTTTGCATTGTTTACGTGCGCGCGCTGATGCATGCACATCGCATTGTGATCACATTTACCTTCATGAGTCATTATAATGACAGCTCGACTACTTCTCCCGCGGTCTCGGTAACATTTTCCTGTGTCGAAAGTCCAAGTGCAAACAGTGGTAACATTTGACCATTTTTTATTTTACCATCGTCTCGGTAAAACCTTACCAAACAAAAGTCCAGTGCGAACACGGCTTTACTCGTACTGCTACTGTTTTGCTACAAGCATGGTCCTATTACAAGATTGATTACCAAAGGGGTTTCTCAAAAGGTACCAAATTTTTGCAATTGCTCAACATTGGCTTGGTTTTCTTGTCTACAGGTAATTAGAATGTTTGACAATGTTTAAAGGAAAGTTTACCTGTTGATGCAAAAAGTAATCAACCCAATTTTTGTTCAAAAGCTACTTGCTGTAATACTCTAAAACTCCCTGTAAAATTATTCCTTTGGGCATGCTGTCATTTTTAATTAAAAAAAAATTAAATTATATTTAAATGTGTCTCAGAGACGCATTTTGGGGTTACATTTTGGAATATAGCCCTATCAATGTGGTACCTACACATCAACGTGTGCCGAAAAACGAGAAAGGTCCTGAAAAGTCCTGTTGCTGGGTATTTAATTATTCGAGGCAGTTGTTAATGTTGCCAAACTTTGGGAATTTCGTATCTTCAGATGTCTAGCAACTATCCTGTAATTTTAGAGACAATTTAGAACTTTTTAGACCACAAACTGCCATGATGCCAACCAAAATCAGCTAGGTCATGGGTCATGCATATATCAGATTATAAACCCACTGAGCAGGCATCAATTTTTAGTGGCTCAAGTGCATCGGTAGCTGTTTCATGTCTTGTAGTAATATTATCATCAGGCACATTTTGGGGGTACATCGAATAGAACCCATACATGTTATCAGTCAGTAAAACAGTTTGAAAAATGGATATAAAGGTTATGGTTTAGTAAAATGTATATTGTATTATTTTTCGATCATATACAATTTGTGCCCTTCTAGAGCACTTTTTGAATCAATATTTATTATAAAGTAAATTGTCCACACCACCAAGTTTAACACTTTGAGGCTGATTATTCTAGGGCCGCTTTATTTTATAGTTTTGTCAAAAGTATATTCATCAAATTCTTGTCCTGTTAACCCCAACTAACTATGTGCTCACTGTAGATCAAAACAAGACGGTGCTTTCTTGTTAGTATTACATGGTGAGTAAAAAACAAAGCTGAACCCCAAAACGAAGAAATCTATTTCATATAGCACCAAAATAATCTATTGGAAACCCATTTATTAAACTATTTTTAGGTAAGAACATTATTTCAATTGCTCTACAGTTTAATATCACAATTTAAACGAAATCACCCTAAAATCATTTTCGTCCTAATTATTTAAAATTTATTGTGTGTTTTGACTCTTTAGAACAACAAAGAGAATGACACAAAATACATGTTTTAACAACTGTACACATTATTGTTTTATTAACGACCCTGCTTCTGCATCATCAAGATAAGGTTTCAATTCACTGTATGCGCTTTACACAAGTCCAGCTCGTTCTTTCACCTGACATCCTTTTAATTGGAGGGCAATGCGTCTCTGTGCTCTAGTCAACTCTAGCCATATCCTGATGCACGCCAATTTGAAAAGCCCGCACAAACATAAATTCCTTTTGCAATTAAATTTAAATGATTAACAGTTTTTCAAGGGCTTTAGATGAATATGTTTAACTTTTAAACTAAGGTTTTATCGCTGGTGATGTTTGAAGACAATTATAACGACACTTATTGAAATTTCATTTTTGGATGAACCTCATTATAGGGGAATTTCGTTTAAATAGTGATGCAATTTTAACGGGTGGAGCAATTGAAAGAGCAATTGAAAGAGCACCTAAAAGTAGTTTAACAAATGGGTTTCCTATTCGTAATTAATTTAGGTGCTTTATAGTTTTCTTTATGAAATATATTTTTGTTCCACATTTTTTGACTCGCATTAAAATGTTAAAGGCCGTTTTGAGAATTTGAGGCTCATTATTTATTTTTTTGTACTTTGAAAAAAATGGTAATTCAAATAAATTCTTTGTGAAATGAAAGCTTTTGATCTATAATATTAAAATAACATGTAAATAACCTTTAATGTGAAAAACTCATTACTTTTGAACTGTTGGTGAAACCAGCATGTTTTTAGTCCATAGCTTTTCAAAGACTACATATAACTTGCTCAAAGACATATTTTTGGCTCATTGTAAAGGTTGGCCTATCGTTGACCAAACATTTATTCAGTTGGCTCAATAACTACAAATGCTACAATAACTTATACTTGACACTGCAGACTGGATATTGTCATGATTTAGCTTTTTACATGTTTTCAGCTTTTCTCGCCTTGTGATGAAGTCACGGTTTTCCATAAATAATTTCAATATTTGAATACGAAAGGAGATTTATGTACTAGTTCTTGTTGATTTGACAGACACTGTGGGGCATAAATGGATGCATAATGATTAAATTAATAGAGAAAAATATATATTATTTTCCTGAATTATGCTGAAAAGTCTGGTTCCAAACTTTTACCCTCAAATGCTCCTTGATCCTTATACAGGGCCTTTTTTCAGAAACCCCACTAGAATATAGGTCACGTACTGGAGCAAAGATACATTTTGCTCTATTACTTTACGATATCGGGCGGTATCTCATTTGAAAGCTCATAACAAATACAATGCTAGAAAATTATCAATTTAATTTGAAAATTTATTTTTCAGGGTGCAACCCCCTAAAGGCACAGATACACCAACTTTAATATTAAAAATTAATTTGTGACCCATCAAGAAAATGAGACCCCAATGGCCACAGTCCAAATTCACATCCTGGGTTAATTAAGTCGTCAAGATTCAATTTCACATCCACTGGATTCACATCCACTAAACCCAGAATGTGATTTTAGAAATCTTTTGTTGAAATCACATCCTGCTAAGAACCGTGTTCGCTTTTAAATCACATCATGCTCATTTCCAGCATATGCTGGTCATCAAAATATGTGATTTTTTTTATTCGCACAATCGCAGGGAGGTGCTTCCCAGCTCGTGGTTTTCTGCAGTAGCTAAACAAAAAAGTAAAAACAATATTTTAACGTTTAAAGGCAACTCCAGAATAATCTTCCTTACTCGCCTGGCACTCATCAAAACCGGACAAAGATATTTTGATGTTGATAGCTCCTGTTACTAACCCTTCAACTCGCGTCCCAATAATTAATAAGGTATAATTTTGTTCATTGATTTGAAACAGAGTTGAGATTTTCTTTTTCGTAAACAATTTGGATCAACTATATTGTACCTGCGGTGAATCAGTAAATGTTGTTTTCATGTCATAATTTGCAATTGGTTGGGGTCGCCTATTTAAGCAGTTCGCCCTGGATGACGTATTCCTCAGATTCAAAACGGATGATGCAAAAACACGTCACGAGCAAGGGTGGAAATGTCTGTCAGCTGCAAGCAAGGCTGGAAATGCGTGGATGTGCTTCCTGGTACCATCGGCCAGAACCCGTCTCGGATCGAGCTTCATTAAAAATAATCCCATGCCTCGGCTCGGTGATGTTTAAATAATCCTTGTGCGAACTGGTTAAAGTCCAAAATATGGTTTATCAAACATCACCAAGTGGCAAATGAAAGTGAAATCCATAATTTTGAAAATAAGATTTTCTATATTTCGACATCTCTTCAAAAATGAGTCTGGTAAAAATCCTTAAATATAGTTACTAACAAGATTCACAAACAACTCATTTTACAGTTTCTCATCAATTAATCGAGCGACAACAAAAAAACACATCATCACAGACTTTAATATTTTTTTGCATGGTTTTTTTATTTATTAAAGAACGACTGATTAAACAATTATTCTAATAATTATGATTTCAATTCTGAGTACTGCATCAGATGTTTAAAAATGTTTAAAAGTGTTCATGAAAATATCAGTTGTATAAAATACTTAACAAAATGCTTTCTACGGATGACCGATCCCTTATTGCTCTGGTATGCTCTGGAGGCAAATGATGTCATTCCTTTTAATTTGACAAGATTAGGAACCCCCATGCAAAGTCATTAATAGATTGGAAGACTGCCACATCCAAAGATCGTGTGCATTCATCACACACAGGTTGTGCCGGATTTCATGACTTTTCTAGGTCTTTTTCTTGAACTTTCATTTTTTCCACTACTCCTTGACAAAAAACAAACTCCTCGCCCTCACCCATGAATGTCCATTACTGTGATAAGTCTTCATGGTTATTGGTCGATGTCTTAGTACTGCATCAGTTGTTAAAAAATGATGTTATGTGAACAATTTATACCGGTTGTACAAAATACTAAAAAAATATACGTTCTATAAAAATTGGTGCATAGATTGTAAAAAGGCTAAATTACTTTCGAGAACAAGTTTTTTGTTCAAGTAGAGGCACTTGTATGTTTACGCACGAAATTTCATTAGCAACATTCTGATTAGAAGATGGGAATAAGCCTGTGTACTGATGACGTCACACTTTGTTACATGTACGGAATATTGGCAAGAGCAAGGTCGTGTCTTCGCAGGGATAGACATTTTGGAATGCGTGTTTAGTACTTGTGAGAAAAATTCGCACGGGTGAGAAATCTAACCCTGTCCAGTGGCATTGATGTATTTACCAGTAGACCACCGAGTCTACAGGGGTGGGTTGACTGGTTCATATTAGATAAAAAGCCCACTACTAGTCTGCACTTGTGTTAATAAAATCACTGTGGCTATTCTTACGTGACCGTAACCCTACGTACTTTTTCTGTTCTTACGTGATTTGACTGGTTCCCGACACAGACAAGGGAAACTCAATACGCGCGGAACATATGAAGACCACCCAGGAAATTTGTTTTGGCAATAGTCAATGTTAAATTGTGGTATTTAGTCCAAAATGTACTTTTGTTACCATAATATGTAATTATTCAAACGATTCCGTGACTGAATTTAGATTTTTGTGCAAACATAGTTAAAAATTCACATTACATTTCATTCGTATTCAAATTTTGACATTTTTCATAAAAAAAAAACTAGCTGTGACTTCGTCGTGGACAAAACTATAAAACTAACAACGGCAATAGCTAAGTTTGTAGTAAGTGTTCATAGGTAATATAGGAATAGGTTATTATTGTATGTATGCGTAATTGCAATGTGTAATAAGTTAATTCCATTGTTTTTGGGGTATTATTTCATTACGTAACCTTTTTTATTAACTAAAATTATTGGTTAATAATCTCATTTAAATAGGGTCTTATAGAAAAAGGTATAAAAGTCATGTATACAAAAAACTAGGGACTGCGCATGCGCTACCGGAACTCACGTAAGAATAGAAAAAGTACATAGGATTACGGTCACCTAAGAATAGCCACGGTCTAATAAAATACATTGGTGAAGGGCTAACATTGCTAAACCAAGTATTAAAATTACTCCTTATTACATTTCTCCTATTTGGCACTTCTTACCTGCAAGTTTTCCAACAACAAAATCTAAAAGATAAAGAAAGATGCATAATCAACTGACATTTTGCATTATACATGTAAGTACTGGGTACATTTTGATTGAACTAGGGTATATTGTAAAAAGGGTATAAAATAATTGGAAACAAAAAAACACTTATAAGATTATAAAAATCAGTACTACATGTAATTGAAAAAACAATTTAAAAATGACAAACTTTAAAATCTGATTTTGAGTACAGATAACAAATTTCATTAAAAAGCTTCATGCATGCATAGATATCAGAGAAATTATAATCCTAAAATCAATCGTAACAAAATCACTTGTATAAATTGTAAAACTCTAAAAAAATCCAGAAATCGTAGTCGGTACTTGGTATATCAGGTCAATCCACAGCAGTGTCCACGAATTCCAACACTGGATGGGCTGCAGGAGACATGATAAAATAAACATGGATGAGTAACAGTCTGACAATTTAGGACTGTCAATACTGTGTATGAGAGTCCCAAAAGGTGTTGAAAACATGCAACACAAGAAAATAGACTGACGATATCTAAAGTTGTAATCAAGTACATTTCAAATACCAGCTAACTACTAGAACACCTAAACAAATATCAAATGATAAACATTTGTTAGTCCAAGCTTTAACGTACAACCTACTTTTTTTCTTTTTTGGTTTTGTTTAGGACTCAGACTCCGTTTTGTAGCGGTCGCCTCCTGTGGCTCCCCCCTTCGTCTCATCATCGTCGATGGAGAAGTCGTCAACACCCGTGTCTTTCATGCGGGCATAGTTGGGGTTGTCAAAGCCCGCGGTCAGGGTCTCGGGGAGCAAACCTTTGCCTTTCTTACTGCCCTTCTTGGCTCCCTGCTTGAGATCAGCAGTGTCCACGTCTGTCAAGTCCATGGTGGCCACCTGTGTGGGGTCGTCGTACAGGTTATCCTGTTGGGTGAATGGAAGCGAGTTTTATGTATTTCATATTTGACCTAGGTCATTATACAAATACTAGGTGGTTACCCGGTGTTAACAGTTTGTTCAACACATAGAGTTTTTGGAGGTAATGAAAGCCCCTACTGCGAGCCTTGACAAAATGCTAGGAAATCGGGAATTGGTAAGAAATTATTTTGCGTAGGGGCTATTAGTCAGTCTATGAATGGCCTGCTGCGTGCTGCACAACAGTACTGTGTGGTTGTCTACACACTATGCGCTCGTGCATGCGCACGCGATGTGTGGGTCATGGCGTCGAACATGGCGGCCTCAAAAACAACGTTCTCAAAATGCCTCTAAACAAACGTTTACAAACTATAAGTAGAACCAAGCCTGACCCACACACCGAATTTGAGTGCCGTGCAACCTGCAACTTCCGAGGAAGAAGCATGGAAAAACATTCAAACAAACAAACAAACATCTAAACAAAAAGAGACTGGCATATTATTATACAGATAACATGGCTTGAGGGGGGACAGTCGATATTAGCTCCCAAGCTATTGGAAGTTAACAAACTAATTCCCAAAGCGAAGACGATTATTAAAATTGTCTACAACACATCCGAATCTGTGTGCATACCCAATAACAACCCGATTGAAGCTTTAATTGTGTAGATATGGGGCTTCAAATTAAAAGACTCCTCGACCACAAGTACGTAAGTGATCGGGCCTCCATACTAGATCTCACCCTACCAACAAGAAATTGACCACAATTGTAATGCCGAGTGGTGCATTGACCCACCAAAGAACGCGCAGCAGAGGATCTAACCCTTTGGGACAATTTCTAAGCAGAAATAGATTTGTGATAACCATTCCTGCTAGTTGGAAGCTCTTCATTTGCAGTGATTTCAACTCCAGGCTAGGAAAGTGCTCTCTTGAAGATGCTGAGGCCGGCATTTACACTAGCATGGGTTCCTATGATATTAGCCAATGCAACTCAAATTGCGAAGCCCTTCATGATTTCATCTCAACACAGCCTTCTGACATCCATGTAGACACCAAATAATTGGACAGGTCATATCGCTGATAACAACTGAGCGACAGGCTTCAAGATCCCCAAGGCAGTATTCAATCAGACTGTGTTCTATGCCAGAAGAATGCTACCGAAATGCTAAAAGACTGGCGCTCCTATGAATGCACTGACTTGAACTCTGACCACAAACCTGTCGTCACACGGCTCAGAATTGACAGACTTCACCTAATACACAAACATCACTCTACAGTCGCAGGCCAGGCACGCATCGACATTGACAAGCTGTAGAACACACTGACAAAACACCACCCGAGCCAGGACCCAAATAAAACACTGGCTGTCCTACTGGACTGCATAAAGCATATGAAGCACGATATGTGGCAGAGAACCCCCCCCCCCCCCCCCCCCCCCCCTCTCTTTTGTGTTGACCATTGTGTTCCCGGAATCTCAGGATATTTTTTTTTAGGTTTCAAGGGGGGATGTGTTAGGTCACAATAGTGTGTTGTGTGTATAGGGTATATTTATAAGAGGGGGGTACCCCTCTGCCACATATCGTGTTGGGTATAGCATAAAACCCTCAGCAGTAAAGATAGTGGGCGAGATCAAAAGAAGAAATAGCACGCAACACACAGCTGATCACATAGTCACCAAGCTGACAGACTAACAGAAAGCACTGAAGCTTAAGATCTACCAACACGGTAAACACATAGCACTTCCGTCCGGAAGGAGCGACATAACAATTTGCGCCTCGTATTCAAAAGTTGTAAGGGAAAAGGCAGATGCCATGGCAGACCAAATCACCTCAACCGATGTTTCAAGCAGCAAAGCTGCTCCGTTGAATGAAACCTACCCCACCTAAATGTATCATTGTCCAAGACACCGATGGCAACCTTATAGGAATGGACAAAAGCCAAGCAAGAGCCATCAAAGACTGGTTCCGGCAGCAGTTTACTGACCCACAGGACGAACTGCTGCAACCATTTGAGGGCACCCCACAGCCACTTCAGACTTCCATGTCTGAAGAAGTAGTCCAGAAGTAGATAGCATAACAGAACAGCGAGCTCTTCAAACACTCAACAAATCTTGTCTCCTGCCCACTAGCCAAAACCATCAACTCATCGTTTGAACACCATATGCCCATAGAGACACTAGGAGAAGGCACACTCATCACTCTGCCAAAGCCAACAAAAGAACCCGGCCCACCAGCCAATCTCCGGCCCATAGCCCTGCTGAACAGCACAAGATCCTGTCCATCATAACTTTATGCCGCATTAACCAGTTCGCGCCGGATGACGTATATAAACGCAAAGTTTTCCCAAGATTCAAAATGGATGACGCATAAACACGCCACGGGCAAAGCCAAAAATGTCTGTCAGCAGCGAGCAAGGCCGGAAATACGTGGGTGTGCTTCCCGGCACTATCGGCCTGAACCCGCTTTGGATCGAGTTTCATTACAAATAATCCTGCCCTTCAGCTCAGTGATGTGAAAATAATCCCGGTGCGAACTGGTTAAAGAAAAGATTGACTGCTTCACCGGAGCCTATAAAAGTGGTTTCAAAAGAGGCAGGAGCTGCACAGAAATTGTATGGGCACAACGTATGCAGACCCAAGAAGTGATGACAAGGAAATGGGACTTCCACAAAATGGGCATTGATATGTTGCAAGCCTTCGATACCATCTAGGTCTCCTACAACAAGCAGGCTGCAACGATGATGAACCAAGACTATAGTTGGGTCCAAAACATAAGTTCCGTGACCATTCTCTGGCTAGGAAGGTTTGACGATGGATTTGACTTCTATGAACCATTTATAAAGAAATTAGCCCCCCGGTCCCTCCCAAAAATACCGGCATTTTTCGCTAGAGGGCCAAATCCAAGATGGCCGCCGGCGCCATCTTGGAAAATTAACGTTTGAACCAGAGCACTAGAATCACGTCTGAAAACACTTTTTGGGGTAAGTGGACCTCAAGGATTCCGATTCCGACATCGGTTTGACAATATGACATCAACTTGACCTAGAAATCTAAGATGGCCGCCGGCGCCATCTTGAAAAATTTACTTTTGAACCAGAGCACCTACAACCATGTCTGAAGACACTTTTTCGTGTAAGTCGACCACAAGGATTCCGATTCAGACATCGGTTTGATGCTGTGAAATCATTTTGACCCAGAAATTAAAGATGGCCGCAAATACAATAGAGAAAAACCTAACTTTTAAACGATACATGAAGATGTGGGGTTTGCCATTTATACAGTACATAAGGAAGGAACAATTATAGCTATTTTACTTATGAGTCCATGCCTAATAAACATGCTAGGTTTAGTAATGGCAATTTGTGATTATGGGGCGGGGTGGTAAACTCCTAATTAAATTCGGTCAAAAACTGTTAATGACAAACCCGTTTATTTTGGTACTGCTTTACTCTTTAATATTAAAGCAAACTACCTCTATAAAATATGTTGCAGCCAAATAAATGACAAGAGAACTATAATTATTCTTTAAAATAAGCTCCTTGTTTAGCTGTAACTTAAATACATGTAGTTATCAAATGAAACCACAAAAAGCATGTCAATACAAAATAATTTGTTCTTTTTGGTGTTTTTTTTAGAGAAGACAAACGACACCACAGTGCAACGCAATTAAAACTCATTTAGGATTAGTCACCAATCATGCTCTTGTCTTATGCTACACATTGTTTCAACATCGTAACAGGTTAATCAATATGACATTGAGAGATGTGATCAGTCTGAATCAGAGAATTCTGGCTCACTATATTCTGGACATCAGATTCAGATGAATCCCCCCTTCTCTGTACATCATCATCTCCCTCCTCCTCATCATCATCCCAATCGTGCTCACCTTCTTTGCTCTTTTCAGCTGGCCCTGGTGTAGGTAGATGCGTCGGGAGAGCAGGTCGCGTGTGGCGGACAGGGCGACAGCGACCACCCACCAGCTCCCAACCATGTCCGATTGGTGAGGGGTGGTAATTCAGAAACGGGGGCGCACTACCCACCGGGCATTTTACCCGATATATTACCCGGGTTGTAACGAGTAATAACGCTATTTATTACCACCCGATATTACCCCATATTACCAGGGAGAATGTAACCGTTATTTCCGACATTTCATCGTTATTACCACCCGATATTTCCCCCTTTTCACAATATTACCAGAGAGAGTGTAACCGTTATTTCTGGCATTGCATTGTTATTACCCGATATTACCCATTATTACCAGGGAGAATGTAACCGTTATTTCCGACATTGCATCGTTATTACCACCCGATATTTCCCCCTTTACCCAATAATACCAGAGAGAGTGTAACCGTTATTTCTGGCATTGTATTGTTATTACCACCTGATATTACCTAATATTACCAGGGAGAATGTTACCAATATTTCTGGCATTGCACGTTATTACCACCCGATATTATCTCATTTACCCAATATTGGTTAATTTGTTAATTATATTAGTTAATACTTATATTACGATACTACCGGAACAATACTACAATGTATACATTATAAACATCAATGACTCTTCTGCCACTCCTACAATCTTAGCGTGTAGTAAACGATATATATGTGACCAATATCACCGCCGTCTGTAATCACATTTTGCCGATATTGTTTTGTTAATTTATTTGTGTGTTGGCTTTTTGGCAAATTCGTTTCTTTGAGATTTTGAGTAAATAAATATTACACAATTATCTCTACGAAAACACCCTAAACGTATCGCTATTATGCAAAACATAACGTTCATGTAGAAAAAGTGACAAAATTGTTTCACGGTTTATCACGCCCACTTAGGGTCAGCATGTAAATTGAGGTCACCCGATATTACCCCATTTACCCAATATTACCAGGGAGAATGTAACTGATATTTCTCAATTCACAACACAGCTACTGAAACCACAGCATCAGTGGAACAATAACAGAAAGAAGTATCATGTTTGTGATACAAAACTGTACAAAGAGAAACTAATCTGGTGCCAACACTACGATTATGTAGTGACGGTGATTGGTGTATTCAGCTAAGACACAAACTGAAAAGAAAGTGTGCATTGTTAAAATAAATCAGACCTTCATTGTGCTAAATACGTTTGTACCCACATACAAATCCAGCCGATATGGCCCTTATACCATTAGGAGCTCACTCCTAGAACCATTATTCATCATATCCGGCTGACTAGGACCTTCACAAATTGCATCAGCGCAATGATTTAACCAAACAAAATGTGTTCATTCATGTTTCTAGGTGTTCCCTTTCAAAAAATATGTTTTTTCTCTATCGTATGGCGGCCATCTTTAATTTCTGGGTCAAAATTATTTCACAGCATCAAACCGATGTCTGAATCGGAATCTTTGTGGTCGACTTACACGAAAAAGTGTCTTCAGACATGGTTGTAGGTGCTCTGGTTCAAAAGTAAATTTTTCAAGATGGCGCCGGCGGCCATCTTGGATTTCTAGGTCAAGTTGATGTCATATTGTCAAACCGATGTCGGAATCGGAATCCTCGAGGTCCACTTACTCCAAAAAGTGTTTTCAGACGTGATTCTAGGTGCTCTGGTTCAAACGTTAATTTTCCAAGATGGCGACGGCGGCCATCTTGGATTTTGCCCTCTAGCGAAAAATGCCGGTATTTTTGGGAGGGACCGGGGGGCTAATTTCTTTATAAATGGTCCATAGAAGTCAAATCCATCGTCAAACCATCCTAGCCAGAGAATGGTCACGGAACTTACGTTTTGGACCCAACTACTAGTAAGATCACTGCTAGCGGGGACAAAGCTCAGGGTCCGTGTGAAAAACAAGATGTCCGTGTGAAAAATGAGATGTCACACTCATTTCAGACCTCAATAGGGTCACCTCAGGGTAACAGCCTCTCACCAGTCCTTTTCACCTGCCATCTTGCTGCTGCACTCTCATCCGTCCAAGAAAGCTCCAATAGGCCCAACCCACTAGTCTCCAGCTTAGGTCTGCAACTAGAAATGGAATACGCAGACGATGTTGACGAGGAGAGGCGCCCCTCCTGGACCGGCTCTAGGCGGTGGCATCAGAGAAACTGAAGATCAACAACTTGTTCATGAACAAAACAAAAACATAATTTACTCATGTATACCTTGCCAAAGTCACGGGGACGGACCCGCATGGCAAGACTCTCTGTGGAAATGAGACCTGGCGCAGGAGCAAGACTCTAGGCTCCTTACTGTGCAGTGCTTCGGACGTCGCAGCTCGTTGCATTCAGGGCAACGTGGTCTGGAGCCAAGATTCCGCTGAAGACAAGACAATGCATCTCTTCAATGCATACATGTACAAGTACTGTGTATCGATCATATGCTCTTCAACTTTCACAGCTGGGCAGCCCCTAAAGCCATACTAGACAAGATAGAAGCGTGCCACCATAGACACCTCTGTATCATTCATGTGCGGTTTATAGCGCTTTATCACAACGGTTTGAAAGTGGTTTTACATTATTACTCCATTCATTGGGCCTATGAAACATTCCAAATTCCATCTCAGCTCCCTGGGAGTATACAGCTCGATGCTGCCATTTCTGCACAAAGCAGCTAAATCAACCACAATAACCATCTCTGCTCTCACAGGTACCCATTTACTCCTGGGTGGAGAGAAGCAAAGAGTGAAAAAGTGCCTTGCCCAAGGGCACACGCACCATTGTCTAAGGGCACACGCACCATTGCCTAAGGGCACACGCACCATTGCCCCAGGCCCACAACCTGCAGTTTTACCTACAGATTACAAATTCAATGCTCCAGACCACGACACTCCATTGCTGCTGGCCAATGAGCCTTATCAGCAACCAGGCACTGTACAAACTTTGCAACTTAGAACCTCTCTCAATAAAGGTCACTTAGCAAAGATGGTCAATGCTAGGCCATGTTCTCTGTATGGACCCTGACCCACCCACACAGATCGAGGGCCTTACACTTTGTCATTACCGGCTCACAAGCCTACAAACCTCGTCAAGGTTGGCACTGCACATACCTACCGAGGAGAGGGAGGGGGGAGGCGGGGGGGGGGGGGGGGGGGGGGGGGGGGGGACAAACACAACAAAAGCTGTTTCGGAGCATATACTCCGAAACAGCTAATAATTACAAATTGTTGCGTGTGCTTTTTTGCGGTATACCTTTGCGCCGGGTACGGTGTAGACAGGATTTTCAAAGCTCTGCATGTACATGGGAGCCGGCTGGCCTGGTATGTGTTCCATGAAGCTCCCAGGAATGTCTGGGGCAATCTCCATGTCGGCATGAAGCGGCTGGTCTTTGGTGAAGAAGGTGCTGTACAAAGGGAAACAAGCATAAAAGGTTACATGCTTCTAGTGGATATATTGCAACAAAACTAGTAATGCACCGAAACTAGGCGATGACGTACGCTTACAAGATTCGTCTATGTGGTAAGCCGATTTAACATTTATTACTTACGCGGCGATATTTTAGAGCTACTTAGAGATTCATGTATCTCTAAATGAATTAGAGATATCTTTACTTGTTTATCTTCTAATTTTTTAGAGATGACTCTAAATAACTCTAAATATTGTCGCGGAAGTAATAAATGTTAAATCGGCTCGCCATAAACAAATCTTTGAGCTTACATGCCCATTGTACGTCATTACCAAGTTTCAGTGAATTACTAGTTTCGTTTCAATAGACACACTAGCAGCCTGACGCATGCCTGCCCGATCACTTGCACAGTGCATTACAACCTAGTGTAATTGCACATCGTTTACTAAAAACTTGGGAATAAAAACCTAGGAATTTCCAAGGTATGATAATCGGTAGCAAAGGGATGTTGGGTCGAATTTCAACCCAAGTCCGGTTGAAATAGGAGCAATTTGAAAATACTGCGACCCTCAAAATGTTGTACACAAGCACAAAGCCATGTCTCCACAAGTATACAAATTTAAGAATGTGTGTACTTACGAGCGCCGCCGGATGACCAGGAAGCCCAGAGTACAGATGACCACGACAATGATGAGAATAGCAATGACAATACCAGCTACAGACCCGCCTGCGAGGCCAGTCTGTCCCCCTGTGCCTCGTTGCGAAGACTTCATGACAACATTGGTAATACCGAAAGATGCAGGGTCTGCAGTAAAAAACAAGCACGAATTCATACAAGAGCCGCGTTAACGTTGTTGGTGACTTAATTGCCTAAATCATGTATCCCATCAACACAGTGTACACAGTTGATAAACAAGGGTCAGCTATTATGGGAAAGGCAGTACCCACATTATTGCCAAACTACAGCCAGAAAGTACTTGTTCCCTGAGAAAAAACTCTGTTCTATTAGACCTATGCTGCAGTGTGGTTTAGGACTGCCTGTTTTTATTAGACCTTAGTTGCACTGTGGTTTTTAGACCAAGTATGAGAAAGTTAATAGCTTTTTCATATGGTGGAAATGTATTGAATGGTCTTTTACTAAGAAGTTCCCGGATGTCGATTTTTGTACAAAAATCATCATCATCAGAAGGAAAACAACACCAGGCTCTTATCGAGACCCATATGTGATGCAGCTAAAAATAAACAGGTATCAAATAACAGGCAAATGATACACTTGGCTGGTTCAATGAATAAAAACACAATGCACCCTCGCTTGCGCGCTAAGTATGCAAACAACTAAAAGAGCCCAATACATAGTTTCTATTGCCCAAGTAATAAACAGGAGATAATCTTTGCGAATTTTTTTACCAATTAACAGAATTGCGCTACAGAAGTGATCAAGATTACTGATCTGGATCCAGATCAAACTAAACATTTAATCGACTCATCCTTTACCCATAATCTAGCTACCCACCAAGTTATGTTAAAATCCTTCCTAGTAGTTGTTCCGTAACAAACACAAACGCCGGCAAAAAAACAACCTTTTTGGCGGAGGTAACAACTTCTCCAACCCAAACTATACCCCCAACCCCCAATTCCAACCCAACCCAGCCCAAGGGGAGCTCACCACTCTGCATGTCTGCCATGATAGTCTGGGCCAGGTTTATTGCTGTCAGCCCGTTGCTGGATCCTGCTGCCTTGTCAGTCAGCACCATCTGTATCTGGTTCTTGCTGGTCTTGGAGGTGTAGGTATCTACCTCCCCAGTGTTTAGCTCGCGCCGTTTCCTGGTCTGCGAAAAATCAAACATGGAAAAAAAAACCAATCTATAATGACGTCATGGCTTAGTTTTATGTTTTTTCCTATGGGGAGCGAAGTAGGAACGCCTGACAAAGCAGAAACAGACTCGCTCAAAAAGTGTGCACATGTAAATAAAACGTGACGTCATTCGTTCTTAAGTCTATTGAAAAGGAAATTCAGAAGGGGAGTCATTCAGGCTTTGAAACAGACCCAGGCGATAAAGTAGGCAAAAACCACAACAAAACAAAGACAAAGAATGATGTGTTGACAAACACAAATGCTTCGCCAAGTTCCAACATACCGGTACATGTACCGGTATACAATTACACCCATATGGCACTGTTCTTTGAATATCAAATGTTCAAGTCAGGGATCTATCGGGATCAAACCTGTCTATTTTTTCACCAAAATGGCCTTGACCTTTGACCTAGTCTCCAAAATCTACAGGGTTTTAGTAGACCCCAAGACCAACCAACATACCAAATATTGTTATGCCCAGTGTCTAAGTTACGGTGTCACAAGCATTCATATTGTTTTAACTATAATGACCTTGACGGAGTCCAAAACCATATACATGTAAATTCTGGAGGTCTCCAAGACCAACCAACATATACACATGTACACATGTTGATATGTTGATATGTCAAGCCCTTCACAAGTTATAGTCTCCCCACCTGATGCTTGCACACATGGTTGCAGTACTTCTGCAGCAAAGCTCTCCATAGTGTGACATGTTCATGTACTATAAAATAACATCCAGGGACAGAGGCACACTAGAGCCTAATAAAAAGAACCGGTACGGTATTGCAAATCTCACACTGTGATCAAGTTTTATATTTTCATGGAATAGTCACCCCTTGCACTGCAGGGCTGTCGTGTATGTGGTAGTTATCATGAACCAACTTCTTAAACCTTGCTAGGTTGAAGTTGGCTGCGTCATACTCCATAGTCAAAATAGCACCTGCAAGAAAATATTTGTAATTTTTAAGTCAAATAATTGTTTTGGACATACATCATAAATATACTTTATTAGGTTAAAACTGTTTCTGCAAAAGCTGCTCAAAGCAATACAATTTGCATCATCGGAAACTTGATGAATTGTTCATTAAACCGTGTTATTTTCCAATCATACCACAGTGCATGTAAGTCCCATACATGTACCTGTGCCCCTTTTCGAGGCAATAATGACTAAGCTAGCTACAATCCTGAACCCATTTAAATACAGCAAGCAATACCTTGGTATCGAGGTGGCATCTTTGTACAATTGTGTACAAGTACAATTTTGTACCCGACCCTCACAGATTGAAATGATATTTGGTCTATTTGTACTTAAAATAAAGGTAAGTTAGAGCGAAATATACAAGAAACCAAAAATTTGTTTGGGGGTTTCTCATATAGGCCAAACACAACACCAACTATCATTTGAATTTGTGAGAGTCAGGTACAAAATTGTGTTATTTTCTGTTTTAAAACTTGTGAGACTTACCGCATAGTTGACAGCAGCCTCCCACTGGAGTGACTGCCTCACTGCATGATGTGGCCAAACAGTCATACTGGTTGCAAATTTTTGCTAACTGTCAACCCAAAATATGTAACAAAAATGTAAAATGCCGATCTACATGTATAGACGATGTGCCCTCTGACGTCACGTGTTTACATCTGTATTCAAATGTGCCCGGCAGTATGCGCACACATAGTGTTTTACATAAAATTTGCTTAAAGAGTGACGCCGCAGGTCAGATCACCTTTGAATTATGTGACCTCTGATGTCATCTCTTAACCAAATTTATGTAAAACATGATGCGTGCGCATAATGCTGGGCACATTTAAATACAGATGTAAACAGGGCACATAGTCTATAGGAAATAATCCCCACCTTTCATATTTAATTTCACACCATAGTAAAGATAAATTCAGTAGCTTGCCAATGATACCCAAATTTATTTAAAAGATATGCCACAGTAAAGTTTACAGTGCGCCGTCAAACTTTAGCCATCTCATTTCGAGAAAAAAGGCTTTGAAAAAAACATACGAGTAATAAGCCACCAATGGAAATGGAAAAAAATAGTCATTTGAGTTCACATTCGGGGGTAATTTTCCACAATAAAAATGCAGTGTGAATTTTGGATACCTTGGCAACTAAAAAAATACAGGAAACTCGGAATCGATTTTGAAACAATTTTTCACGTACCCAGTATGACCAACTTCAAGTGTCGATTACTCGAAACAAGGTTTCTGGGGACATTCCTCATTTAGCCTCAGTAGTTCACTTATAAAGTTCTGCAACCCTTTCCTTTTTTTTAATATTTGTTTTTCTTTGTGTACTTCAATTTCCAATGATATACAATAATCTGGTTATTCTCTTTATTGCAAAACAGCTTGCAACTTATCATTTGGGTGCCCCCAGATCATGATCAAGACTTTACCTTATTTATTCCTTTCCTCAAACTTACCCACTTTTTATCTACATTTAACTTCCCGTTTTTTTCTTCAAATTAATTAATTATGTCCTGTTTTAAATTGTTTGTGTTTTTAGTGTAATTTTTTTTTTGTATTTCTTTTTATGTGAATTGTAATGTTAACTGTGGCTTTAATATTTGTACAAATCATGCAATTCAGCCTGGCTGCGTAATTGATTTTTTTAATAAACCATTTTCAACTAAATTCAATTTAATTAACACATTATTTAGTGACTTAGGCGGCTTACTGAAATTGACTAGCCGTGCCGGCTGCGTTCTTTCTGCAGACTCCTGCAGACTTTTTAAACAAAAGAGCCCTTAGTTACCCGTCCTAGCACGGGCCAGAACGCTTCATTTAAATAACAAACAACGTGAATATACCCGATCTTCTGCAGACCCGCCGGTCCAGCTGGAGCGCTAGGGAGCTAATTTAAATATGAATAGTTACGACGATGGCCGGTCAGTCTGCAGAATACCGACTTGCAAAACCGCAACTATTTTGATGGTTGGCATACTGGCCTCGGATCACGAACAGCTTTGTCTTCGTTCTGCAGTTTAGCAATAGGCTTTAGCCTGATACAGAGCCGAAGCCAGGGATTTTGTTAACGGTCCAAGTACAAGTATTATTTATAAGTTAACGATCGTGTTCGTTATTTGGAGGGCCCGGTTTACTATTATAAATATTAGGGAACAAAAAACAGAATAGTTGACCAAATAGCATACCAAACTGGTTATTGGCGACATTAAAAAGATAGAGGGCATTGGTTTTAAGTTGTTAAGAGATATTATTTATTATTTTTAAGGGGGATTATTTTAGGGGATTAAGAAAAATGTATCCCTATCGAGTTTTTCGTTTTCACGAAGGGACTAATTGATACATGGCCTTTTTCTGTTTTCACGAACAGACACTGCAAAATTAATCACAAAGTTTCTTAAAGTTTGCATCATTTAAACAAAGATTAGAATCTCTTATTTCCTCCGATACCTTTATCTTGCATATTCTATCCATCTTTATGTTTTAAATTGCTAAACGAATTTATACGCGATATTATACACGAAACAGCCTATTTACACAATTCGAACTTTCCAGCGATCTTCGCAATCGCACGCATGCATTGCACAACTCGGAACTAAAAGCACTATCAGACTTTCAGACTATTTATTTCTCGGATGAAGTGCATTTTAAAAGGTAGCGTTAAAGATTTGTGAAACACTTTTTTGTCAATGAAAAATCTAGAAAACAAAATTGGCTAGATTTCCGACTCGCACTTTGAATATGTTTGGACGGTTTGTAGAAACTCACAGGAGCCGCAAAATTACATCCTGAGCAACGCAGAGCTGGCCACGGACATTCGCAGCAACCATTAAACAAGTTGGCCAATACATGATATGAACGTCCACCCCTGGTAAAAAGACAATTTCTACCACCTATACCTAATTTTATTAGCGTTTACGTAGCTTTTCAGTCTTTTATGTTTCTTATTCTGTTTAATATAATAGCAAAGCTTTATTTCACGTTCTATACGTTAGTTTCTACAATTGTTCCGATTAATTTTTTTTTTTTTACATGCCTAGGCCATGTACCTGTACCATGTACATGTAGTTCGGATTGTGTGTAAAGTGTATGCCTTACCATAAGTACCAACTACACGCGAGCAATTAAGCGATTTATGTGACGTGTTTTGTGCCGGGGCAGTTTTCGTTTGGCCGCGCCGGGCCGCCGGCTAGGCTATGCAGCACAGGCAGGCTTGTTGCTCTGTCTGACGTTAAACGATAATCATTTCAAAAGTCCTCTTTTTAAACTTTTGTGTAAGTATTTCAAATGAAATTTATTTATATTAATTATTTAATACGTTTTCAGAAAATCTGCTTTATTCAGGGTGATCCAAGCTGAAAATAGATTTTCGCGCGATTATTTTTTCGTTATTTACGAAACATTTTTTTTACCCGATCCACATATCTAAAAATCGGGAACTGGTTAATGGTTAAAACGATCCGGAACTAGGAATAGAGATTTCGCTCTGTTGACGCATGGGTTGACGTCGTATTTTCGAAAAAAGAAGAGCTCAAATTATGAAAAGCAACATTTCTAGTATGTCCAACACTCGAGGTAGGAATCTTAAACCTCTTTTACTTGATTTCTGAGGATTGGTCTAGCCGAAAGCAGCTTGATTTTGTTTGCGATTCAGAACTCGTAAAACGACCGTATCCTAATTCATGTACTATTTTTGTAGTACGTCTTTCTGCGTACCGGCCGTCGGGATTCATGAGGTCTCTAGTGACTCATGTTTATTCATTATATCATTGTTGAGATGACAATAGCGCATGGCTGGTGGAGCTCATTAAACTTGCAGCGCTTGAACGCACACACCCGTCCAGTCTGCAGATTCTCGCCTCCCTTAGCAACTGCAGACTTATCGGCCAGAACGCATACGGACTGCAGAATCACGGCTAGTCAATTTCAGTAAGCCGCCTTAGCTGGTTTGCTCAGTCAAGCAAAAATCACCAGAGCAACAATCAGTTTTTCAATGCCACGTTCAAAAACAAATTAAACCTGTGCGACTTGTTTCTGGTTTGGTTGGAGCGGGTCACTATAGTAAGCCTGACTGAGGAAATCGGCCGAGATTCAATTTCTAGATTTGCCCCACTCACCGTGTCGTCGTCGTCATTGCCGCAAGCACAGCCGCTGGACACCGGGCAAGAGGTGCCTTGAATGCTGACCGAGGCACCGTTGCTGGTAGTAAACTGCCTCTTGCCATTATTAGAAGCCAGGAAAGAGCTAAACTGGCTGCTAGTTTGGTCCTGTGGGGTTAGAGATCATTCCGAGACATTGGTCAAGTTGTGGTGAATCCAACACTTGGCTTAGGGATAGTAGGGTCAGAGTGGGAATATTCTACCGGAGGGGGGATCAAACCACTCATTATTATTCACAAACCTTAAAGGTCTGAAATAGTTAATTATCTGCTAAATTCAGTTAAAATATATCTCTCTGGATTAGACTTGGGACTGCTAGTTTTCCTTATCTGGTCGAATTCTTCCTCTTTACTATCTGTTTACCACTAGGTGTATATTTAACCGGAGGCAGAATTCAACCTATTGTTACCACAAAAAACAAACAAGTCTGTTATGGTTCATACTTTGCTGCAACCATAGTATTAGTCTCATAGTACTAGTCTTTGCAAAATATCACTGTATTCGACACTGTATTAGGCCAGCTCCCTAACTCGCATAGTGGTTATTGCAAGTGCAATATTATTTATCATGTATAATTTGTGTAATTTACTGTTTTATTGTATTGATGTCTTGTATTGTAACATGCATGTAATTTAGCCGGATGTGAATTTGGACTGAGAATGTGAATTTGTAGCATTTGGATGTGATTTTGGAAATCTTTTATTAAAATCACATCCTGCTGAGAACCATGTCCACTTTTAATGCAACATCATATCATGCCCTTTCCTAGTGCAACCATTTTTGCTGCTTCAACCGATAGAACCACCCATATAAACTATTTTTCATTTGTCTTTAATTCTGTCTCACTTTGCATGCCATAAACACCTCACAAACTAGTAACTGAAGAGATTGGTGGGAGTAACACAGAAAAACGTTACACCAACCTGTCCAGAGAACTTCATAGTCCCAATGATGACTCCGCTATCCAACCCCACGCTGAACAACTTGTTCTCAGGGAAGACGACCTTATCGTAGGCGCAGGGAACTCGCTCCGTCTCCACGGTGACCAGGTCATCCTGTTCCTGCCAGTTGTTAAGGTCAAACCAGCTGGCATCGTTGGTGCGCACAAAAGTGATGTCTGTAAAGTGGACAGGAGCACGTGTATGTCAGCACCACAGTTGGTAAACAGCCCAAGTTTAATACTGACTGACCAAGTCACTGACTAAAATGTACAGGGTAACTAAATAAAATTGATGCTGGACACCGTCTTCACGTTCTTGCTGGACTACAGTACATGTATGTACGGGTACATAAGCCTACATGTTCAGGTCTGTAGTCTTGCTCTAGTATTAAAACAAAGTTAACTTTTGGATATCAGGTTAGTGTGGCGGTTCTTTTCTCAGTTTCACCGCTGTGACCTGGGTTTAAATCCTGCCTTGGCCAACATGTGGATTGCCTTTTCAGTCCCTACAGGACTACATGTACATGGGTTTTCCCTCAGAATGTTTTTCTGGGTTTTTTTTTCTGCCACATCTAAAACTGTAATTTCTTCACATTGTATCTTCTCTCATCGTTCCCCAGTGGATTCCACTGAATGGCCTACCCAGTATAATTTCTTCTTTTTTTAATCATAAATCTGCTGCAATCCAACACAAGATACCCGGTACCCATGTAAAAGAGCTCATTCTGATTCTATAGAAGACTTAAGATGTTTACCCTTACAGTTCCTTATTATTTACATTTTATACTGGTTACATGCAGTTTAAAGGTAGGATACACCATTTATCAAAATAATTTACTACCGAATTATTAAGAAATATCTTTTTTATTTGAAAGTAAATAATGAATCTAGGCATCCAGCAAAACTATTGCGCTAGATATCATGTAATCCTGTAATCAGGGAAAAAAAATCAAGAAAAAAAAGAACTGCCTGATGCCGGTAACTTCAGAAAGGTCAGTTAATTGATATTTACTATATAAATACAGCCCCCACAAATCCACCCATTTCTGATAATTCAAGCATTTACCAATGGTGTATCTTGCCTAATAGCATTAAACCCTAGCCCCCCACTAGGTATAAGGTACCCTTTACAAAATAAACATAATTCAACAGTGGATTATGTTGCATTGTGCTGTTAAAGGTACTGTAGGATACACCATTTGCAGATATCGAAAATATTTACTACCGAATTATTAAGAAATATCTTACTCATTTGAAAGTAAATAATGATTCTAGGCATCCAGCAAAATGATTGCGCTAGATATTCTGTAATTATTCAGAAAAATAGAATTTTATAAAGAAAAATCAAAGATCGCGAAAAAATTAGCGAAAAAACACAGATAACATAAGAAAAACTGCTCAACGCCGATTGAAAACAAACGCTGTTTTTTGTGCTTTTTTGGGCATCCATGATTGTAAAACTTCAGACGGGTCAGTTAAAGATATTTACTATAAAATACACACCCCCCCCAAATCTACCCATTCATGACAATTCAAGCATTTACCAATGGTGTATCCTACCTTAATATAATTTATATACACTTGTTTTGGTACAAATGTACAAAGTACATGTACCTACCCTACCCTGCTAAATACAACAGATTACGAGGCTGGATTCTGTTGCATTAAGCAGTGAAGTTACAAAATGTATATATATGCACTAGCCGTGGTACCAAACCCTGTTATTAAATGTAACATATTTCATCACAGGCATGCCTTGCCTGCTAAATGCCAACAATTGCAACACCTTTTTACCGCTGATTCCGTTGCATTTATTGGCATTGTTAAATGTAGGGTTACCACTTGCACAATTCACTAAAAATAAATGTCACCTTAGATGTTGCAAATGAAGAAATACCCCACCCCCCCCCCCCCCCCCCCCCCCCCAAACAGTCTGTCAGCAACTCATAAATTTGCTAAACACTTAATAAATTTTTTTTAAAGCACACCTCCGCCATTGCATTGTGGGTCAGCAGCAGCAGCATCGGAGAAAGTCAGACTCATGTCACTTGGCAACATAATCAGGCCATCATTGGGAAGCACAACTTCCTTCACGGAACTGATGTTGGTCTGGAGAAGGACAACATTTACCTACGGGAAACCATTTTTAAAATATTTATTTCAAAAGAAGACTGCAAAGTCTTGATTTTTGTTTAGAACTTGAAAGCAAGTGGGGGTGATTGTTCCACTTTAACCTTAATTTTCACAGATCCAAACAAATTCATACGCCTTTTTTGGAGAATTTCGGGAGATTCCGGATCATACATGTATATATTATCCTGAATCTCCCGAATACATACATTGTGTACAGGTCTCCATATTATTAGGAACTGGGGAATGTTGATGGATTGAAGATTGTAAGCCTAGTATACATGTATGTAGCGGTACTGCATAATTTTGATGGATTCAGGAGTCACCAATACCAACATTTTTGTGATCGACAAAATTGGTAAATTTTTGAATTTGGCAGAATTGAATACTTTCTAGTATACCCAAGGGGATAGGGTAAAAGTACAGCATAATTAGAAGTACTGTATAGGTTGGTTAAGTGTGGAAATCCCTGTCTGTATGGCAATTGTTGCCCATAGTCCAAGGTTCTGTTTATTCATATTTTTTACCCTAACCATCCCAAATCCTGCCAAATCCTCTTTGCAAATTGCAGGATTTTGCAGGATTAAGGTCACTTGGAAGTTGAATGCTTTGGAGGAATTTGCAGGATTGATGGCATTTGGGAGTTTTGCCACTGGAGGATACTAGAGGATAATGCAGGATCTAGGTCAAGGCCTAAACTACTGATAATACTGGATGGTTTGCAGGATTGAGGTTACTTGGGTGTTTATCCAAATGAGGATTTTGAAGGTTTGAGGTTACATGTATTTGTTACTTTGTACTTTCACACTGCTCATGCTCTATGCACATTTTCCATAGCGCTTCAGTCAAAGTTACCGTATTTTTGTATGTACCGGTATGTGTCAAGAATAGGAAATGTTGGCATCAGGGTTCTGCCCACGGTGGTTGGTGCCGGGAAACCTGCCCTGCACTCATGATTCCCCGACCACAACTGGCGAAAAAAAAATTCTTTTTCTGACCACCACACATTTTCCAACTTGAATTAAAATTGCCATTTCCTTCCACATATTTTCAACAACATGTAAAATGTTGTATTTACCAGTAAAAAGTTGTACCGGTATCCAAAGCCGTAAGTTTTGAGTACTTCTTTAGTTTGAGTCTATTATTCAAGCGAAATAATAATAATACCGCATTGATTTCACAATGGTTTCCAGTTATGCTGATCATAGCTTTACGCTTGGCATAACATGATACCAGTTTCATCATGTACATGTGTACATGTACATGTCGCGTACCGTATTCCATACATGTAGCGTTAAATACAACGGAAATCGAACTACATGCTTTACCGTCGTGGAAAAACAATTTACGGCATAGCATGGTCTCACTCTGTAGTTCATTTTTCATTGTATTAAACACTATGGATAGGGTACATGCATGTACGAAACTTTTAATAAGCATCAATTACCAGTAGCTATTTTAACAGCTGCGACCTCATCTTATATTTATTATGAGTGACCTTTGACCCTGTTTTCTGATGTACAAGCAGAGAGAAAAGCATTCAGAAACTATTATAAGTCTTTTTATTATTATTTAGGAGAAAAAGAAGGTCTAGGGATGTCTAAAAAGTATCCCATCCCAACAAATCTATCTGTACCACCTTTGTCAACAGTACGAACTCACTTGAACAATCTTGGGTCAGATAACAAGTTAAGCTTTATTTACTTGCCTTTCACAATCAAAGATAAGCAATTGCAGAGTAAATATGTAGTGCAGTAATTTCCCCCCCCACAGTAGTGTGGGTGGGGTCTACTAGCTCATACTTACCTGTAGAGCGAATTACTACATTTGCATATTCCCTAGACCGGCAGGTGTAATCGCTAAGAGTTTGCCAACAGCGCCCTCCAGAGGCCGCCCATAGAGCCCGCACATGCGTGCCCCGTGAACGTCCTCTTTTCTCGAGCGCCACATAAGGATACGGACATCCAGAGTCATCGAGGATAGTGGGGAAGGAGGGCGGGACGCTCTACAGGTAAGTATGAGCTAGTAGACCCCACCCACACTACTGTGGGGGGGGGAGTCTACTGCGCTCATACGTTACCTGTAGAGCGAATTACTACATTTGCATAGAATCGCACCGGATTATGGTGGAGGGTCTACGAGATGCAGCCAATTAGCAGAGGGGCACGCCAACGGTAAACCCCAGGGCCTGGAGCAGCGCCCGCGGGCGCCGTCACGGCCCTAAACAAGTGGGACGCGGACCCCGTCAAGGGTGCGCGTGCACCGGACTGAGATAACATCGACCGAAAAACCCGCCGGAGCGCCGGAGCGAACGGGGGGAAAAAGAACATGTCAATGTTAATTAGTATATCATAACAATGAATACACATGCCAAAGCAGAAAAACGGGAGAAAACTCACCTATTGACGGGGAGGTCCCGGCTGAGGTGGGTCGTGCCGTTTGGTAGGAGCCCGGCTAGTCGTTGTCAGGACTGCCCTTCCAAACCTGCCCTCTGACTGAAGTACATCCCGAAGGTAGCAGTCAGTAAAAGTATTTGGCGTCTTCCAACAGGCAGCCTGGGTGATGTCACCTAGGGATATGCCGCGGAAAAACGCGAACGATGTCGCCACGGCCCGGATCTCGTGAGCACGAATAGGCGCCGCCGGCGAGACGCGAGCGTCCGAGCGGATCGCTGTAAGTAGCCAACGGCTAATCGTATCCCGCGACGCCGGCCTGTGAGGCGGGGTCGAAGTCACGAATAGGTGGGTACGAGTCGTACGGAGTGCCTCCGTGCGACTAATATACCATTTAAGGGCCCGGACCGGGCACCAAAAACGATCCTCCGCGACAGATGATCGTGACTTAATGTCTGGGACAAAGATGTCCGGAGGAACAAATGACTCGGACTGGTTCTTTACTAGGAACCCGGCCCGGGGAATGAGGCGGACCCCGTCAGGTTCCCACCTGATGTGGCCCGCCTCGGTTGACAATGCATGGAGCTCGCTACGTCGGCGCGACGTGGCGACCGCCAGCAGGAATGCCACCTTGATGGACAGGTGGAGCAAGGTCGAACTGCCCATCGGCTCAAAAGGAGGCCCCGCTAGCGTTGATAGTACGCTAGGGAGGTCCCAAGCCGGTACCAGCCGACGCGTGGGGGGTCGAGCGACAAACATGCCCTTCAGGAGTTGGCTGAGGGCCGGGTTGTCCGACACGGAGGTACCATCAGGGAAACCCTTGTGGACCGCTCCAATTGCCGACCGGTAATTCCTTACCGTGCCGATCGAGAGCTCGCTCTCGAATAGATAGACAAGGAAGTCGGCCACATCCCCTAGAGATGAATCGGTGGGACGAACAGGCCGCCGTCTGCACCATCTAAAAAAGTGGCGTAGTCGGCTGTCGTACACCCGCCGCGTGGAGGCCCTTCGACTGCGGGCTGCGATTGACGCAGCTCGCTCAGAAAGGCCTGCCGCGCGGAGGGATTGAGTGACAACACCCAGCACGTCAGGTGTAGATCCTGAGGAGCTGGGTGAAGAAAACCCGATCCCGGCTGGAGGAGGACATCCGCCTGTCGGGGCAAGACCACCGGGCGGTGGACCAGCAGCCTGATCAGCCGCGTGAACCACGGCTGACGAGGCCAAAATGGGGCGATGAGGAGGACTTTGCAGTCCTCCTCCTCCAGCTTTGCGAGAACCCGAGGGACCAGCGAGAACGGGGGAAAAGCGTACGCTAGTAACCCGTCCCACCGGAACGACAGGGCATCCGTCCGCCATGCGTTCGGGTCGTGAGCCCTTGTGCAATAGGTGGGGAGCTGGTGGTTGAATCGTGAGGCGAACAGGTCCACATGTGGCCGGTCGATCAGTAGGAACAGCGACTGAACGATCTGTGGCCGGATGGTCCACTCCGTGGGGCGGATCCACCCCCTGGATAGGGCGTCCGCCTCCACGTTCTCGTCGCCGGGAAGGTACATTGCCGAGAGGTCGACCTCGTTTTGCATGCACCAGTGGAAAAGCTCCCACGTGTGCGCGCAAAGCCGGGGGGAGTGGGTGCCCCCCTGGCGGTTGATGTACGAGACCACCGTGGTGTTGTCGCACCGGATCTGCACCGCCCGTCCCGATACTAGGGACTGAAACTGTTCCAAGGCATTGGTCACGGCCAACAGCTCGAGGACGTTTATATGGGACGAGCGATGCTCGGGGCCCCAACAGCCCGCCGCCTGGCGGGGGTGGAGGGTGGCCCCCCAACCGGAAAGGGATGCATCGGTCGTGACCGTCAGGGATGGGCGGGGCCTGCGAAAAGCCTTGCCCCCCATCAGGTTGGCCCGGACCAGCCACCACCGCAGGTGAGGGACCAGCCAGGCCGTGACTGGCACGGGATGACTGATGTCGTGTCGGCTGGGCCGGTAAAACATGAGTAGGTGCAGCTGGATTGGCCGCATTCGCAGCCTGCAATAGCTGACCAAATCCACCAGGCTGGCCATCAGGCCCAGCAGCCTGAGCCAGGCCCGTGCCGGGGCCGTCTCGGCCGGTAGAAAAAGAGAGACGCACTGCTGAACATTCAGCAGGCGTTCCTCTGTAGGGCGTGCCAGCCTCGATCGGAGACCGAGGGCCGCGCCTAAGAAGGTGGGGGACTGGGTTGGCAACGGGTGCGACTTCTCGGGATTTATCAAAAAACCGAGGTCGGCCGCCAGGCGCAAGGTGTGTTGAAGCGCCCCCGCTGCTGAGTGCCGCGACTGGCCCACCACGAGCCAGTCGTCGAGGTACATAAAGACCGAGACCCCTTGTTTCCGCAGCGCCGCCCCGACCGCCCGAGCCACCCGGGTGAATACCCGAGGGGAGGTCGAGAGGCCGAAGGGGAGCACTGTGAATTCGTAGCGTGTCCCGTCGTATTGGAACCGCAGGAATTCCCAGTGCTCCCGTCTGACAGGGACATGCAAGTATGCGTCCTTCAGATCGAGGCTGGCCGCCCATGCTCCCGGTTGGAGGGACTCGAGGATGGTTCCGAGTGTCTCCATCCGGAAGCGCCTGGGGCGGATGAATTTGTTCAGCCGCTTGAGGTTGAGAATTGGGCGCCATAAGCCGGCGTCCTTCTTGGGGACCAAGAAGAACGTCGACATAAACCCCGACTGCGCCCGCTGGGCGGGAAGGACCCGCACTGCGCCCTTTTCGAGGAGGGAGGAGATCTCCCCCTCGAGGGACGCACGTTGAGCCGGGTCGGTCGGGATTGGTGTAGGCCGAACCACCATGTCCGACGGGGGGGTGCTCGTGAACTCGAGCGCGTAGCCGCGATCTATAGTCTCGAGCACCCACCGGTCGGACGTGACGCGAGTCCAGGACCCGATGAAGTCGTGCAGACGGCCCCCCACGGGTCCAAGGGTGGGAGGCCGCCACCAGTCTACAGAGTCACTTGCGCCAACCCCCGGGATAGCGGGGGGCAGGCGCACGGAAACCGCGACCGGCTTGTCTTTGCTGGCCAGAGAATGGTTGATGCTGGGGATGGGCGGGCCGCACACCCGACAGGTTGTCGGCACGGCCACGAAAACTCCCTCTGTTTGCCTTCACAGGTCTGCGTCGGGGGATGGTGAACGACGCTTTCTTAGGCTGGGAGGGAGGCTTCGCGGTTGAAGGTTTCTTGAGATTGATTTTCTCTGTCATCTTCAAACGCTTGGCCTCAGCCTGCATCAACTCTTCGAACCGGCCTGCGAAGAGATCCATGCCAGCGAGTGGGAGCTCTTCAAATCGTCTGCGCGCCGCAGGGGAGGGCAGGAACATTGAGTCCAGCACATTCCCGCGACGGGCCGATGTCATCAGGGTGGAGATGCGTGTAAATTGGTCGAGGACCACACGCAAACCCTGGTCCAAGCAGTGGAAAGCAGCCTGCAGCATGTCAGCTGGGACGCCTCCCTCCTCATCCAACCCCGAGACCAAATACTCCGAAAGGAGTAGCAGGAACGAGGTGGAGCGCATACCGAAGCGGGAGGCGGTGTCAGATTTACGCAACGTCTCCTCAAACTTCTCTCGGACCTTGTCTGAGAAGATGCGTTTCCCTGTTGCAGCACCCGCATCAGCGGCGAGCTTGTCCTTCGCCGCATCGGGGACAGTAGGCACGGCGAAAAAGTTTTCATAATCCGCCGGCGGGAACTGGTAGTAGTCCTTGGTCCGGCGGGTGACGGCGGACCATTTGTCTGCTTTCATGATCTTTCCCATATGTTCAACGCACACCTGGTCCAGCGGGAGGACGGGAAAAATTTTCTCCGAGCTCACCGCCGGCCCAGTGCGCCGCTTGAACGACCTATGGTCGGGCTTCGGTGCTGGCTCCACAAGGGGCAGTTGAAGCACGCGACACATGTCACGCTGGACCAGACGCAGCTCCGTTTCCGCGATGGAAAGGCGCTGCATATGGACGACCTCATCATCTGAGGCCGAGCCCCCCGAAGGCATGGGCCGAGTTGACCCCTGAGACGGTGAGCTGGCCGGCCCCTGTGGCGGGGCAGGCAGCGCCATGTCACGGTCCGGTGGCTGGGCCGTATCCTCAGGCACAAGGGACATCGATGGATGCAGGCTGAGGGCCGGTGGGGACGGCGGCGCACGGCTGACTGTGTGCGGTGCGTCCCTTTGTACTTGAGCCACCCAACCGTGACCGATAACAGACGGCTGGGCAGCGTATCCCAACGGTGCCACTGGGCCGTCCACCGCGGCCCTCTGCTGGGGGGCAGAGAGGGCCGCCAGTGAGGCCGAGATGGTTTGGAACGCCGTAAGGAACTCGGTCCGGGAGACGTTGTCGCCATGGCGACGCTTTCCCCGGCGGCCCGAAGAGCTGCTCGAGCTGGACGAGGAAGGTGAGCGGCGGGAACGCCGGCCAGACTTCCCTTTCTTATGTTTCGAGCGGACCCGCCGGGAGGATTCCGAAAAATCGGATGACTCCTGGGGGACCACGACCCCCGAACACCGGGTAAAACCCGATGCGGTGGTCGGCCCTTCAGAGTGGGGGTCGGCCAGCAGTCCGGGGGCCCCCGGGAAAGACTGGTCCACACCCCCAAACCCCTGCCCGGGCGGCAGCGCCTCCAGCCCCACAGGGCGGGGGTCGGTTAGCAAGCCCGGGGGCCCGTAGGCCTGTCCACCCCGTGACTCTGTGGCGTACACCGCCAGTGAGCTGGGGGGGCGCGGGGGGTTATGGCCCACCGAGCTGCGTGGGCTCGTCACAACAGACGGCCCCGAGCTCGGAAAAGAGGCGGGTAAAGCGTGCGGGACCGTGACAATGGACCCTGGCTTTTTATTCTCGCGCCCCTTCCCGTTTTTGGCTAGCAAGCCCGGGGGCCCGTAGGCCTGTCCACCCCGTGACTCTGTGGCGTACACTGCCAGTGAGCTGGGGGGACGCGGGGGGTTATGGCCCACCGAGCTGCGTGGGCTCGTCACAATAGACGGCCCCGAGCTCGGAGACGGGGCGGGTAAAGCGTGCGGGACCGTGACAATGGTCCCTGGCTTTTTATTCCCGCGCCCCTTCGCGGGCTTGGGTTTGGTTCCGACAGCGGAGTCCGCCTTGCGGCTCTTGCCGGAACTACCCTTACGTTTAGCCGTCCCACCGATGATGCCGGGGGGGGGAGACCGTAGCTGGTACTCCCCTGCCCGATCGGTGGGACCGGCAGCGCCCACAGCTGATTGTGGCTGTGAGTGCTGGCTGGGGGAAGAATTAGGGAACGGCGCAGCGTTTCCCGCATCAACCCCCGAGGCTCCCGGCTGTCCCGAGTGAGTACAAATTCCCTCGGTTATGACAGACGGAGCTCTCGCCAAACGTCTCATCATCAAAACAACACTCTACAAAACTCTACAATATCTTTTCTGTTGAACTCTCTTGCGAAAACGCAGTAATTTAAGTGTAACTGGGAGACCCAGAAAAACACGTCTTACCGCGAGCACCGCTAAGAGAAAAGAGGACGTTCACGGGGCACGCATGTGCGGGCTCTATGGGCGGCCTCTGGAGGGCGCTGTTGGCAAACTCTTAGCGATTACACCTGCCGGTCTAGGGAATATGCAAATGTAGTAATTCGCTCTACAGGTAACGTATGAGCGCAGTAGACTCAATGGTTATGGCACACAAGTGGTGTCCCTTACAATGTTTACATTTAGTTTTTATTGATCCATATCAATGAAAAAAAAAATGGAAAAAAACACGCAATATTATAATGGACAAGTTTTGAAATTTGGCAAACTGGTACCAACATCGGAAAAAGTGTTGTATTCTTAACCAGTTCGCGCCGTATGACGAATATTTAACGCAAAGTTTTCCCCAGATTCAAAACGGATGACGCATAAACACGCCACGAGCAAGGCCTAAAATGTCTGTCAGCAGCGAGCAAGGCCGGAAATGCGTGGGTGTGCTTCCCTGTACTGGCGGTCTGAACCTGTTTCAGATCGAGTTTCGTTAAAAAAAAATTATCCCGCGCGCCCATTCTTCGTGAGCTCCACTGGCTCCCAATTTCGGAACGCATCAAGTTTAAGATTTTGCTCATTGTTTTCAAAACTATGAATAATCAAGGCCCGGCGTATCTGTCTGAGTTGATCTCCTTGTACATGTACTGTATGTTGCTCCGCGAGTTCTTCGCTCAGGGCAAAAATGCCTGCCGAGAACCGTCAAGAGCAGGACAGCCTATTACGGTTCCCGGGCTTTTTCTACTGCAGCTCCATTACTAATGAATCTATTACCAGACAACTTGTGATTCTTGCGTAATGTGAACGCTTTAAAACTGGATTGAAAACGTTCCTTTTTAGCTTGCACTTTAATAATTATTTTTAGCTCGTATTGTAATTTAAATAATTTGTTGTAGTTTCTTAAGAATTTTGCACTTTTTATTATTGTACAGAGTGCTGAGGCGCATGTGTAGTGCTTTTTAAATCAACACATACATGTATGTACTGTACATGTACATGTATTATTATTATTATTAGTAACTTAATTTCACCTTTATAAGATTTGAGTTCATAACCTACCGGTACAATGTATTGTACACATTTATATGGATCTAATTTGTATGCCTAGTATTTGCTGAAAACTTACCGTTTCAGGGAAAATGATTTTGTTGGTGGCACATGGTGTCTTGCCACTGTCCCAGTTGTTGGGATTGTTGAAGTTGACATCCAGTTGCCACTGCTTTGACGATCCTAAGCAGGTGCCTACAATGTAACATGAACTGCTATGTAAGGAATGAATGAATACAATATACATCAGTGCCAAACAGTACGTAGTAAAGTAGTAAAGTACTGGAACTGGCCTAGCTAACAGTTCACTTTTCTAAATCCATCAGTTCTAACATCGATGAATTAGCGCTGGGCGTTTAGCTCGAGTACTCACCTACACGTGATTAGTTTTAGTTGTAGCACTACTCGCGTTTTTTTCGATTCGATTACTCGTGGCAGCCTGAGTAGCAATAAATACTCGCGAGTAGTGATTGTTAGCAAGCGATGATTGTTGACAAGTACCGATTAAGTTGTGGTCGTATGATGGAATGACTTGTAATGAATCGACTTGCAGCTCCCTATAATACATGTAGCTCGCCTGCAATGGCAGGTCTTATTTCTAAATAAATAAGGTTCAACGAACTAAATCCTTTGAGAGAGCCGACACGAAATGTAGAAAAAAAACGCCGACTGCAGATGTCCCCAGCCCGCAGAATGTATACAAAGGAAGCCATACATGTACTTCTCCTGCAGATATCATGTTTCAAAACCACGTTCTAGGTTTGGGTCGAACTCTACTACTATAATAATGACAACAGCGATGGTTTTACGATATGATAATAATTTGGATTGATTTTCAAATCTACCATCGAGGAATCAAACCATTCTGAATTGGAACTTGAGAGATGAAGGAAACCAAATTACCGTTATGCTTTGAATGAAAACGCATATTGATAAACACGTGTGTGATCGTCATTTTACACCTTGTGAAAATTGTGACAACTACTCGCAAGTACTTGATTACTCGCGAGTAATTTCTTCGTGAGTACGCGAGTGGGAAAAAACACTACTCGCCCAGCACTAATATGAATAAACCTTATCAACTTTCTCAAAGCATCATGGGATTGGATGACAAACAAACCTCAAAAACCTATGGAGCCGAGTACCAGTTACAAATGTTATTTAATTCGTTCTCATTGTATATTTTAAGAATTAACTGATAATCTTTCCACACATTGTTGCACTGGTAATTTAAAATATATTTATTTTAAAAATCCAAATTTAAATCTTATTAGGAGAAAGATCAGGAAAATCCTTTTTAGAGACCAGGCCGGGCTGTGTTGCACTCACGCGAACATTGCCAACGTTTACCAACAACACGAACAATTTTCACTACTTCCATGATTGAACGTGCACAAATATAATAGCAAAGGCCACCGAACGTTTGCATTGTTCGCAATGTGTGTGGAATGCAGCTCATTTAATTTATTTATGAATTTTAATATTACGATGCTGCTAATATTGACCAATCAGAATCAGATTCCGAAAATCAAGCTCAAGCCCCCAACTATCTCCAACATACACTGACCAATCACAACTGTGCTGGTGAGCACGTCACGCAGTGGTGAGGGGTACCATGAAATAATTGAAATATTTGCAAGATTGGTTATTTTTATTTCTAAAGTTAAAAAAAATGAATATTTAATTATATTCCTTAAATGTTATGTATGAATCGATGATGATGACCTAATCTTGTAAAGATATTTAATAAAAAAGTTTCAAGGCTTGACTGGTCCCATATCACCATAGGTTTGTGCATAAACTTCAATGTTTATTTGTCATCCAATCCCATGATGCTTTGAAAATATCAATAAGGTTTATTTGACTTGACACACCCTTGGAAGCAAAGGCCGGGGTTGGAGTTAATAATAAAATTGTAGTGTACATGTACATGTAGGTCCCATAAACACTTGCCTGTAGTGTAAACTTGTGCTAAATCCAACAGTCATATCCAACAGTCATAATTATGTATGACTTTATTGCTCAATCCCTGAGTCCAACCATGGACTTTAGAAATAAAAAAGAAGAAAGGTCCAACAGTCGTCCGGGGCCGGCCTACCTCATGGGCAGCTTTGCAAGGCCTAGCCCTAGTCTATGGCCCCTCACTAGAGTAGACTCTGTGCTAGAGGCCATACCGTGATCATTCCAAAAAACGTCAATTTGTTTTCATTTTTTCATGGAAATCATTCAATCTCAAACTCATCATTTTTTTCTTTTAAATTAGATCGCAGATTTAGAGACAAATTAAACCAGACGGAACCATGGAAAAGTCCTAATTTTGGCAAAATATCGATGCGCGATATGGTAAGTGAACCTGCTTGCCGAGTTTGAGACCGAATGATTTCCATAAAAAATGAAAAAAATTGGCACTGATCACGGTGCCTACACTTCCTTCTTATTCCTCCATGCAACACAGGGGAAACCAACTCGTATGTGAACCAACTCGTATGTGAACCAACTCGTACGAGGTCCAACTCGTACGCGGTATGAAATTGTGGTTCACGGGTACAGGTGGCATTGATTAATCAAAAAGGCAGATACTCTGGTCTCTGGGGCATGAAATGCGAATCTGTACTATTTTTATCATTATTATTAACCTTTTTGGCATTATTAACCTTTAGCCTTGTATACAATTTTAACTCCAACAAATGTAACGATGTACAAGTTGCATGAGATTTATTCTCAGTCTCATCTCTTTCGGTTTTTGAGAATAAGCTTAAGACTTTTCTTTTACAAAGGCATTCGTGTAAGATTTTACTATTGTTTAATTTACATCTTGGTTTTAATTTCATAATCATAGTTTGACATAACTTTTTTTAAGAATATATATTTTTAGATAATGTTTTCATTTGATTAGTATTTTTAAGATAAGGTACAACTAAGGAATACAGGGCCACTCCATTCTATATCCCCACTTCCGGCATCGTGGATGCGCAGTCGAATCTTTATAAACCGAACCATCCCATTCTCCGCCCATCCATATCGCAAATAGCAAAATATCACAATAGGGCGCTGCTGCGCATAGCATTTGGGGTGAAATCATGGGGCAATCGGAGCGCCGCGGTTGGGGATGATTTTAGATAGGGAAATCAAGCACCGAGTCCTAGGGTCAATAAAGCCCAGAGTCCTAGGGTCAATAAAGCCCAGAGTCAAAGGGTAAATGAAGCAGAGAGTCCCAGGGTAAATAAATTGAGAGTCCTAGGGTCAATAAAGAAGCGCGTAATAAACAAAGACAGGACGTTATTACGTCTCAGGTCTTTTTACTTTAATATGCCGATGCCATTCGCGTGTCCGCGCATCCCAGACAACCGGTCCCAAAGCCTCACCTTACTTGTTCGCTTCCTATATCGCACTCATTAACTTTATGCCGATGCCAATGCCGCCCTCGGATCCAGGCATTCCAGACTCCCAACCCAAACCCTCAACTTACTTAAATGGTTCGCTTCCTATACCGCACTGATTGTAATAAGCCTAAACACGTAATATCGACTGAACACGCTTTGTTTTACATACTGTGCACTTTCAATAAAAGTGCACATGTGCACTTTTTTATAAAAGTGCATATGGGAGCGAAGACGGGACGCCAGACGGCACAGGTTCAGACTCGCCCACAGGAAATAAAATTCGGAACTTGTGCCGTCTAGCGTCTCGTCTTCGCACCCATAAGGAGCGCATAATAAACAAAGACAGGATGTTATTACATCTCAGGTCTAATAACTTTGTCGATGCCGACCTCGCATTCGCGCATCCAGACAATCCAAAGCCTCACCGTACTTGTAAATGATTCGCTTCCTATACAGCCCTCTGTTGATTGTAATAAGCCTAAGACGTACCATAGAGAAAGGAACAGAAGGATATTGAACTACCCGCACAGTAAAAACTGACCAATTAGCTGTTATCGGCAGGGTCAAGCTGCCCCATAGCCAAACTGCACTGACCGCCCGCAGAGCGGTCGTAACATGTTACGACCTTCGGTCCCACAGGCTCTCCTTTGTACTGCCTGTACATCGCCAAATTTCACTGGTAACCAACATCCTCCTTGTGCGACTTGTGTTATAGCGCCTATACTGACGTCACTGTCGCTGCTAGTTCAGTTTTTTACTGGAGTTAAAATTTCACACTCAAGCGTAACATTTCGCATGCGCAGTTTTCGCATTTCGCATTTCGCATGCTTACTTTCAGCCATGTTTTTCTGAGGTGGATGTGCAGTTGTTGGGTTTTCGACGTGCTTTCTATCGATGTTTTTCGCAAAAAAATCAGCCTTATTTTCGGTGAGTTGTTAATGAAAATCGTTCTCATTAATATGTTGTTCACAAAATATGATATTTTAATGGACTGCTCGGTCTTCCTGGTTTAAGAAATGTAGTGCATTTTGTTCCTCACGACTTGGGGGCGTTCTGGCGATGATTGTCAACATGTTTGCAGTGTTAGCCAACCTTTTTTTTCAGAATTTATTTTTTGCAAACGTTTTTCAAAGCTGCTTGCTAGCAGTAGCAAAGAATTTAGTGCATTTTCTTAAAGTCGTGTAGTTTGGACAATAAGTGAATTCTGTTTTTTACAAGTTTCATGGTAAAATAAAAATGCGGGAACGTTATAAGTTTTGCACCCGTTTTGTACTAACTCTGGAGTTTATTGATTTTAGGTCTAGGTCTATCAGTACATGGAGAAAGGTATCAGTACTTTGCTAGAAAGTGTGACTTTTAAAGTTTTTACTAATTTTGTTTCAGCATTTAATTTGAGTCACAGCAGTCGGTGACACTTGTTTAAAAGTCTTTTTATTCTGTTTATACACGGAGGTGTTCTGAATTGCACATTAATAAAATTGGAAACGTTCAGATGTCGTCCAGCAAGATCTTTCCCAAAATGTTGTTAAGTAACATAATCCCTAACTAACTTTCTAGGGTGTGTGCAAAATCAAAGTAATTTTAGAGGATTGAGGACTACATGTATAGGACTAACGTTAGAGTTATAAGTTAATATAAATAAAATATATAAACAAGTTTGTAGTCATTTTTAAAATTATTTTTGTTGTTGTAGGATGCAGGCACTATTCTATATGGGTTGTGTCATATGGTGATAATTATTTTTGTCTTTATTTTTCAGATTTTTATCTATCTGGATGCCACTAAAAGAGTTCAATTATGTGCAAAATATACCATGGGAGATGATTTTCGAAGTCTTTGCGGCAGGCTTTGTGGAGAACATACATGTAGAGCAATATAATTGAACCTGAAAGAAATCTTCCTAGTAAACACCATCATGCTGACCTCATTTCACGAGCCCTGAACATACATGTAGATGATACCACTGATAACGAGAATGTGCATCCCCAGTTGGTTTGCTACAACTGCGTAAACAATTTAAAATATTGGTGGACAAACCAGAACAAAAAGGGTATTAGGTGCAGCATCAACGTCCATAATTTAGTAAAAACTAGTTGTACTGTTTGCCGCAAAGGATTTATTACTTTCGACGACATTGCAAATGGACATAGACTAGTATGGCGTAGACAAAATAATTTGTCAAAAAATGTTGCAACTGTTTACCTAAATTTTTTTTTAGAAATTTAATATGCACAATGTCGATGCATAGAGAAAGGGTGTAGATGCTTGTTCTTGATAAAAAAACAACAACTTGTTTAGCACGTGCATCATTCCGGATTCACTTACAAGATGGACACTTGTACTGTTTTTACTGTAATTCAGTGCGCAGACCTTTATTCAGCTTTCTTTCAAACAAGTTTACTAATATTTTTTTTTTAATGTCCAAGGAGACTTTCACAAAAATGTTGCATCTAGACTTGTAAAAGTCTATTACAATTTCCAGTAAGTTCTTGGATACATCTCTACTTACATGTATTATGTACTTGATTAAAGGGGTCCAGTATTCTTGAACTCTTTGACAAAATCTGATTTCCTAGCTGGACTTTAATGTTGACTCCTTGAAGTTTGCAAAAATTGTTTGTTTAAAAAAACATTCTGCTGGTGGTCTTGATTGCTTGAAAAAAAAGTATACTTTATCCGACACTTTAAGCAGTCCTCCTCCTCTACTTTGTACATCAACCCACTGTCTTGTGTACCGAAGGAAAGTTTCTGCAGAATTCTTGCTGTCCTGCACCTAGAAGTAAACAATACCATTCGTCCGACATGTCCGAAGCGAAAGCAACCGTTTCGCTCACGCACCCGATGTGCCGCCACCAGCACGCTATCATTTCCTCGGTTAAAAATCACCTACAAATACAAAAGGTGGGGCTATCATGTTCTTCGATATCTTCTTTAACCCTAACTCCCTACACAACAAAGGAAGTTGGAGGATTTTGAAGGAATTGTATTGTTCAATAACAATGGTGAGGGAGTTAGGGTTAATTGACAAAACCATATCTTGGGCCAAATCATTCTGTTCGAAGTCTGAAAAGTCACTTAAATTGTCCCAATCGACGTCGTCAAAGCCATTAATGAACATCGCCATCTCGAGTGCAAGAGCTTAGTTCTGCGCATGCGCGTACCTGTAGATATTGCCCACAATATGCAATGCAATGACCATATTTGGCAAACCTTAGCCTATGAAGGAAGTGTAGGCACCGTGATCAGTGCCATTTTTTTTTCCTTTCTCTATGGACGTACATGTAAGCCGTCTCAGCACTAATTGCGCCCTGTGTTGATTGGCCTTCATTTATGCCTACCAAAATGCTTTTTGTACTTGGGCGGCCATTTATTTGATCTCTGTGACGCCTTTAACACACATCCAACCCAAGCTGTATGATATCGATATCGGCCTCTCTGGAATAAAACTACATGTACCGGTACTTCATCATGTCCACCCACTGCGCATCCAAAAAAAAATGGTTCTCGCGTGGCCCCGCATTCTATAAAAAAACCAATTATTATATTATTTGGTACGTGTACGAGTTGGACCGCGTACGAGTTGGCTGGCATACGAGTTGTCCCGCGTACGAGTTTGTCGCGTACTATACGATTACGAGTTGGCTCGCGTACTATACGATTACGAGTTGGCTCGCGTACGAGTTGACCTGTATTCCTACACAGCACACTTATTTTTAGGTACGGTATACTGTAGGTACAACAAAAAACATAAAAAGAAATTTGTACGGCCTACATCATGTACTTACAAATAAGCGACAGAATAACGACCAGTAATTTCATGGCGGACTTCGACAGGCGTTCTTGATTAAAACCTTAACACCAAAAACTAAACACAAAAACAAAATTGAAAAGTTCTCCCCTCCTCAGTCGTCGCGCTGCACTGAATTTGGTACACTTTGTTGCGGTACAAGAGCGCGCAATCGGGTCATGATCTTGTACTGGTTCCTGTTTCTACTTAACTCAAATTCGGAACACTATGGCTATTGTCTAGGTGTTCGCCCATTACAAATACACGTGAGCGCGCAGGCTGACAATAGAAGTAGCCGTAGCTCTAGAAGCCCGTTTCGGCCTTAGTATGGTGTTCTATATGTGCCAACCTTAGTGAAACTGGCCGCGTATTCGGCCTGATATTCCAGATACGGAGGCTAAGACAAGACACGTTGTTTTTTATGTGGGTTTCAGCGAAAACTGTAGTATACACCATTTGCTGATATCACAAATATTTCCTACCGAATTATTAACAAATATCTTACTCATTTGAAAGTAAATAATGATTCTAGGCATCCAGCAAAATGATTGCGCTAGATATCCTGTAATTATTTCGAAAAATAGAATTTTATGAAGAAAAATTCGCGATCGCCGGACGGCGATCGCGAAAAAAACATAAGAATAACTGCCCAACGCCGAGTGAAAACAGACGCTATTTTTCGTGCTTTTCTCGCCATCCACGATTGTAAAACTTCGGACAGGTCAGTTAAACGATATTTACAATGAAATACAACCCCCCAAATCCACCCATTATTGATAATTCAAGCAATTACCAATGGTGTATCCTACCTTTAAAGTGCAAGTTTCAACAATTATCATTGGGGGGTCAACAATTGGGCGACTAGGTGCTGGCTGCAATTTATTTTGGTTTTAGACAATGAATCACGTGATACTCGTACTGGAAATATTGCGCATGACGCTTAGCAAAATAATAGCATTTTGCGGTATTTCAATCTAAGCCCTACTTTGAGTCAAAGTGTACCGAGCACGTACTGCAGGAAAAGCAGTAAAATTGTTGATGACATCTTACTAAGAGAGATACATGTACCATGCCTACACTCTATTTTGGTTTCAGATGTAGGTAGATCACGTGACCAAGGGCCATTAATGTAGTTTTACCGCAACATTTGTTAATTTGGGTATTACTATGCGGATTTCATTGAAACGTGTCATTGCAAGTGGCCAGGAAATTTTTTGTAGGCCTATATATCAACAATATGCCAGAGGATTATGACTACAAATTATTTTGGTTTCAGATCTGGGACAACAACGAATCACGTGATACTCGTCATTGAAATAGCGCATGAGGTTCAACAAAAAATACAATGTAATATCATTTTGCAGCATTTCAATCTAAGCCCTACTTTGAGACAAAGTGTACGGAGCACTGCAAGAGAAGCAGTGAAATTGTTGATGACATCTTAAAGAGAGATACCATGCCTACATTCTATTTAGGTTTCAGATCCATGAAGTAGGTAGATCACGTGACCGAGGGCCATTGAAAATGTAGTTTTACCGCAATATTTGGTTAATTTAATGCGGATTTTATTGAAAAGTGTACCTAAAATGCAAGGGGCCAACATTATATTTGAATACCAACAATGGAGGATTATAGGCTGGCTACAATTTATTTTGGTTTCAGATCTGGGACAACAATGAATCACGTGATACTCTTTCTGGAAAGTACACCTAAACAAACTACATACCTGCAACATGCTTCACATTATGACTGCCGATCATCTTTAAAATCAGATATATTTACATTTTTTTAGAGACGTGTTTTCAAGTTATTTACTTCGTGGTGGTAAAACTTGTTGTTGTTGTTAGTTTGGTTAGTTTGGTCAGTTTGGTCAGTTTGGTCAGTTGGGTCAGTTGGGTCAGTTGGGTCAGTTGGGTCAGTTGGGTCAGTTGGGTCAGTTGGGTCAGTTGGGTCAGTTGGGTCAGTTGGGTCAGTTGGGTCAGTTGGGTCAGTTGGGTCAGTTGGGTCAGTTGGGTCAGTTGGGTCAGTTGGGTCAGTTGGGTCAGTTGGGTCAGTTGGGTCAGTTGGGTCAGTTGGGTCAGTTGGGTCAGTTGGGTCAGTTGGGTCAGTTGGGTCAGTTGGGTCAGTTGGGTCAGTTGGGTCAGTTGGGTCAGTTGGGTCAGTTGGGTCAGTTGGGTTAGTTGGGTTAGTTGAGTTAGTCTTGCATACGCACTGTGGACCTCCGAACAATATAGGTCCACACGATGCGGGAAGAGGTTACGGTTTTTGGACTTGCACACGTCCACAATCCGTTTTTCAGTTTCCGAAAAAGAGCGCTAGAGGAAAAACGGGTTAGGGTTATATATAGAAAAGATAGAAGGGACAGCTGAGAGGCCCATAGTCCAAGATTGAGGGTAAATTTTTGGGGAAGCGAGACAAATGAGTATTTAGTTTGTTAACTACACGAAGACAAAGGAATGTCCACAGTACGTATGTAAGGTAAAGCATGTTGGGTTAGTTGGGTTAGTTAGACACCAGACTATTCCGGTTGCTAGCGGTTGCTTGCGTAAGGCCTGCCCATAATCACGTGATATAACAACAGTCTCTTTGGCCTGGAGAATTTGACATATGAAGCACGATATGTGGCAGAGAAAACCCCCCCTCTTTTGTGTTGACTATTGTGTTCCCGGAATCTCAGGAATTCCTTTTAGGTTTCAAGGGGGGGTGGGTTAGGTTACAATAGTGTTGAGTGCGTATAAAGTATAGGGATAAGAGGGGGTACCCCTCTGCCACATATCGTGCTGGGTATAGAATTTGAAGTTAAAATGTACAAAACATGTTAAGCAAGTCAGTGTACCAGATGCTATTCAAATTTATATACCCAGAACGATATGTGGCAGAGGAGGACCCCTCTTATCCATATACCATATATACACACTCCAAGCTATTGTTACCTAGCACCCCTCCCCTCCCTTGAAACCTTAAAAGAATTCCTAAGATTCCAGAAACACAATGGTCAACACAAACGAGGGGGGGGTTCTCTGCCACACTGTTCCCTGCGCTGACCGTATGTCCAGACGTCCTCAGTATTATTGTTGGTTACGTAGCCGCCAGCGACACATAGATCATGACTCACTACTGTGTAGTGTAGCTACTTTTAGATAGTGCAAATGACGCAGTATTTACAATTATAACGGCTTTTCATAATAAAGGCACAACGTTTCTTGTCATTTGTTTTGATAAGTTTTTCTGGTATTGATTTTTTTGCAAATGCGAGTTTCGATTTTATATGAACCAAAAAAGAGAATCTAGATTGATGGGCTTTATTTTGTTAATGTTGTTTACCTTACAACCACCTAATTAATTAACTCCCGGTAACACTCGAACACCGAAAACGTTAGCCTAACGATAATTTCCGACGGTTAATAAAACGTGTTCGGAAAACTTCAGAAATGTTCAGAAACGGGCAGCAGTTTCTGCCCGTTTTCATCACTTGGCATTGGTGTCTACCGGTGTCACACGAATATTCGTCTCCTATGAAAATCAGACTCCTTTTTCCTGTTATTGGGTAAACCCTCTCGCGTGGCAGTCACTGCCACTGACCTCTACACACGGACAGATCATCATTGTTTCACACTTGAAGTCGACGCGAACTGGAAGTGCAACATGGCGGACCCACGACATCCCTCTGTGAGCCAATGAAATGTCCAGGTGTAAGGTTCAGTGGGTACGGTACGCATGACGTAATGTTTATAAATAAAAAATGTATAGAGTAAATCCACTGACCTCTACACCTGGACATTTTATTGGCTCACAGAAGTGACGTCTTTGGTCAGCCATGTTGCACTTCCAGTTCGCGCCGACTTCAAGCGTTAGCACAGCAGAATATGGACAATGGTCCGTCCAGGTGTAGAGGTCAGTGGTCACTGCCCTCATTAACTCCACTTGAGCTTGCGCAATACAACCAAGGAGTCCGGTTTCCATGGAGTCACCGGTCCTAATTACGGTCCTAATCATTTATCAGAAATAGTCATAATTATTTGGTGCGGGAACCAGATGCAGACTAGCAATGTGGTGTATGGTACCCGGGAACAGTCACTGTATTTTCTTTTATTCGTGCGGGAAAGAGGCCATGCTGATTTCCCTCGATCTCGTGCGCACGTACGTGCGCACTGAACAAAAAACATTTTAAAAGTTTGTATTGTGTGGCTCATGATGATTTCAAGCACCATTCCGATTTCAAATCCTAGAGAAATTAGGACAAAATTACAAAACTGTATGGACCCTTGTACATTTTCAGTAATGGGCAATGTAATAGAAATGCCTGTATAGCAGTCGTGGGCCGGCGGGACGCGTGACGGGAGCAACATACAAAGGACCGTTCGATGATTAGCCGCTACTAGTCAGGTGGCTTAGCAAATTTAACGTTACCGGCCGGACAAAAGTACCAAATTTGGCATGGAGTTTCTTTTCGACCTACCTATTGATTGTATCCGTGGAACCCACTTGATCGGTTCCGATTTTCCAAGATGGCGGCCAAAATCCAAGATGGCCGCCAGAAACAAAGGAAATGTTATATTTCTCGCTGTAAAAATCGGAAATGAACAAATGAGGTGTCAATTCAGGTGTTTCTGGGGTCACTGAAACAAATGCCGGTCATGGCATGTTGCTCGGGTCACCCATTTCCAAGATGGCGGCCAAATTTCAAAATGGCCGCCAAAAAAAGGAAATTACGTATATCTGACTGTGAAAATCGGAAATGAACAAATGAGGTGTCAATTCAGGGGTTTCTGGGGTCACTGAAATAGATGCTGGCCATGGCATTTTGATCAGGTCACCCATTTCCAAGATGGCTGCCAAATTTCGTAATAGCCGCCAATACTACATTTAAGATATATGACGGAAATTTGTAAAATTAAGCAACCACCTAAGAGCAGCATGGTCGGTTCGGAGTAGCACCTTCTGACCATACAGGAACTGTCTAAACTTCCTGAGGTAGTTCCTCTCGCAAAGGCGAGGACCTTCTCTTCCCCATCATGGATCTGAGACAAAACTGCCCCAATCCCATCCCCACTAGCATTTGTATCTAAGTTGTAGTCGCTATTAGGAACGGGGTATGCCAACACCGGTGTTGTCTGCAGCCTCTGCTTAAACCCAACAAATGTCTGTTGAAAGGCATATGTCCACTGGAACTCACGCGACTTTTCAGTCAGCGCATGCAACGGTGAAGCAACCTCTGCAAATCCCCGGACAAACTTCCGATAATAGGAAGCGAGGCCTACAAATCTTCGAACTTCCTTAACTGTGCTGATCGCAGTTTTGGTTCAGTGACACCTTCTGTGCTACTGACAAGTAGCAACAGCGCCCCCTTCTGTTTTAGCGTTTTGGGCGCCAGCCGCCAGCCGACCAAACGCGTCGGTATATTTTTGTACAAATCTTTCTGTGTTTTTTGTCTTTTTGACAACCTTTTACGATTTGATGTATACGTTCACCGTACTGATAATTGCCAGTGAGTTTGATACAATTTACCTATACTTGGATGTAACTTAAGATTACTCAATCGTTACTTATCTAAGATTTTGTGTGAAGTTCTCATTTATGTAGGGGGCAGCCATGTTTGTTTACTATGCGTCCACATGTACTGTATGTATCAATTTTCATTGTTATAAAGTCAGTGTACAGTTTGCATTTACTTATATTCTCTGATTGTTAATATAGCTTATTGGTGCATTCACCCTAGGTTACAATGCACTAGGACTTGTGGCACTCACTGTTTGACAGCATTTGTACGTTTGGAGACACAACAGCTCTGTAAGTCTTTCTCTTGTACATGTAAATGTACTTTATAGTTGGATTTGCCCACACCTGTTGTCCCTTTTGGGAAATCTCACTAGCATAATGTTTAATTACCATTGGATGAAACAATTGTATTTGTGTACTAGATTGGGGACACTTGATACATAGTAAGCTTTAATCATTCCGATCAGAAATTCTGTTATATACACATGTATGTACATGTATGCTATGTACCTATTTTTTAATAATTGTTGTTCCTGCTACACTACCTTGTGCTACATGTATTTTTATGTAAGGGAAATCATTCCATGTCATTGTATCACCTTCTGCTTCGTAGCAGTTTCTCATTGTAATTATCTTTAATTGTTTTGTTTACAGTTTACCGTACGCAGTAGGAATAAATCTCTGTACCTACATTGGTGTCCTTGTGTGCTGGTTCACTAACTGGATAGGGGGCGTCCCACACTCCCCAAGGCCAGAATAGTAAAAGAGCTGTTTCCAATTTCGCCAACTGGACGATAACATGGCGGACAACATGTCATCCATCAGTTCGTGTGGAAGCTCGGCGTCTTCCAAGGCGAGAGCATCAGCAAAGAAAGCAGCATTGAAGGTTCGTCTACAAAGACTTGTTCAGATGGAACAACTTGAGCATGCAGAGCTTAAGTTGAAACAACAGAAGAGTCGGTTCGAGCAAGAAACCGCACTTGCAGAGGCAGAAGCTGAAGAACAGGTCTATGAATCTTTAGAAGCTGATTCGCCTGATCATGAAGCGAACTCAGAAATGAAACAAGCAGCTTCTCCGCTGTTGTTAAGCGATCCATGGTGGTCAGGTCAACCATTTCAAAGTTCAAACATCTTTGATACACCCCTTGAGGAGATCAATCGTACCCTGCCACCCCCAGTCGTGCCCACCACCTCAAGCTCTTTGGCCGTTACTCATCCTAACCCATTCACGTCTCCTGTCACCCAGCTGGCCGATCCCGCCCCGCAACCATTTCTAGTCAACCAGCCGGCCCATCTTAACCCACAGTCGTCTCCTGTGAATCAAGCAGCCGATCTCACCCCACAAGTGTCTCCTGTCAGTGTCGCCCGACAATCTCAACCACAACCAGTGAACATAATGACTGAGATGGGAAACATCATGTTCAGAAAGGAGTTGTTAGCCTTGAGCCTTCGAACCTTTAATGATTCTACAGCCATGTACAGAACCTGGAAGTCTTCGATTGTCAGTACAGTAAAGGAACTGAACGTACCACCTTCCCAAGAACTGAATCTTGTCATGAAATGGTTAGGGAATGACTCAAGGAAAATGGTGGAACCACTACACTCGGTCTACATTGACCAACCTGCCGAGGCATTAAAGCAAATTTGGGACTTGCTAGATAATAAGTATGGCTCGCCAGAGGCCATAGAATTAAATGTCATGACACGTCTTCAGGAATTTCCAAAGCTTTCAGCAAAGGAATCTAGTAAACTTCTCCAGCTTGATCACTTGCTCCTAGAGGTTTTGCACCTCAAAAAGTCAGGGAAGTACCCCGGTCTAGCGAGTTTAGACTCTGCCCATGGCATTAACCCCATAGTTCAAAAGCTAACACCAGGGCTCCAAGACAAGTGGATGAAACATGGATCAAAATTCAAGAGTTTCAACGCCGGGTTATTTCCACCCTTTAAGGTGTTTCATGGTTTCATCCATTCAGAAGCAAAGATGCGAAGCGACCCAAGTTTTCTAGTTGGTCAACCCTGTGCGCCATTGGAGTCTATTGGCCCTAGCAACACGGTGAAGTCTACCAAACCAGTCAGTGTTCGGAAGACAGAGGTCATCAATACTACCAAGCCTAGGGAAGCAAACTTGCAGATGTGTATTACGCATAACTCACTGCACCCACTACACGAGTGTCGGCTCTTCCGAAAGAAACCACTACAGGAACGCAAACAGCAATTGAAAGAGTTGGGGGTGTGTTACAAGTGTTGTATGACCACAAAACATGTCGCCAAAGACTGCAAAAACCCCATCAAATGTGAAGATTGTGGCAGCGACAGACATGTCACCGCTCTTCATGTCCGAAGACCTCTACAGCCGTTCGAAGAACAGAGTGGTAGCAAGGGTGCAGACAAAATGACAGGCTCATTAAACGAGATTACCAATGCATGCACGAATGTGTGCGGCTTCTTTCCTGGTGGAAAGTCCTGTGCAAAGATATGCAAGGTGGAAGTGTACACAGAAGATCGCCAAGAGCAGACAGTTTCAGCATATGCAGTAATTGACGATCAAAGCAACTCGACCCTGGCGAAAGCTGAAATCTTTGACCTTCTTGGGATATCCTCTCCACCCACCACCTACGCGATGAAAACATGTGCTGGCTCAAGTGAAGTCACAGGACGAGACACAGTTAAGCTCTGGATCAAGTCGACAGATGGTCGAACACGTATCAAGCTGCCCTTCGTGAGAGAGTGCGATAGGATTCCAGACAAGTTGGATGAAATACCATCACCAGAAGTTGCTCTACACCATCCACATCTCCAGCGAATTGCCAACGAGATAGAGCCAATCGACCCGGCAATTCCCATTCTGCTCCTCATCGGAAGGGATGTGCTGCAAGCGCACAAAGTTAGAGAACAAATTAACGGACCTGATAACGCCCCATATGCACAGCGATTGGACCTTGGATGGGTCATCGTCGGTGATGTCTGTTTGAATGGACTCCACAAGAAAGATGGTATATCAGTCTACAAGACTGAACTTCTGCACAACACAGGACGCCCGAGCACTGTTTTCGAACCATGTCGAAGCTCCATCCAAGTTTGTGACCTCTACGAACGTAGCGTCAGCCAGCCAACAGTTCCTGATCTTTTTGATTTGGGAGAAGACTCGATCAGTCCCTCAAGAGAAGAGGCACAGTTCTTGAGTTTGATGAAGTCCAAAGGAAGACTTAATGAAGATGGTCAGTGGCAAGCCCCACTTCCTTTCAGATCAACAAGACCAAAACTGCCCAAGAACAGAGAGATGGCATGGAAAAGAGCCAAGTCCCTCCATGCAAGCCTATGTAGAGATCCCAAGAAAAAGGAACACTTAGTTACCTTCATGAATGGAATCATTGACAAGGGACACGCAGAGAAGGCATCGCCTATTGCAGATGATGTAGAATGCTGGTATCTTCCGCTGTTTGGGGTTTATCACCCCAACAAACCTAACAAGATAAGGGGAGTATTCGACTCTTCAGCATCATTTGAAGGGCTGTCTCTGAACCAAGTCCTCCTCAAAGGTCCCGACCTTACCAACAATCTGTTGGGGGTTCTGTTGAGGTTCAGAACTGGGCGAGTTGCGGTATGCGCTGACATTGAAAGCATGTTCTACTGCTTCAAAGTGCCTCCAGAACAGAGAGACTATTTGAGGTTCTTCTGGTATGAAGACAACGTGTTTGGCCGGAAAATGATTGAATACCGCATGTGTGTCCATGTGTTCGGTAACAAGCCTTCCCCTCCAGTTGCAAATTACGGGCTCCGTGCTATCGTGGAGGACGCTGACCCAGATGTGAAAGAGTTCGTACAGAGGAACTTCTATGTGGATGACGGTCTTAAGTCATGCGACGACCCCCAAACGGCTGTGTCACTGTTGAAACGCACCCAGAAAGCCCTGATGGAAGGAGGCAAGGTCAGACTACACAAAATTGCCTCAAACAGCCAGCAGGTTCTGAGTGAGTTCCGCAAAGACGACATTGCCAAAGATATTGCCGAGCTTGACATCGAGGGAAGTGATGTACCTCTGCAAAGAAGTCTGGGACTGGAATGGAGACTGCATGATGATGTATTCACATTCTCCCGTCACTATAAAGAAAGGCCCTTTACTAAGCGTGGTGTCTTAGCAGTCATTAACAGTGTCTTTGACCCTCTTGGTTTTCTTTCCCCAGTTTTGTTGAAAGGGAGAGTCTTACTTCGCCATATGCTCGCAGTTGGTGTGGACTGGGACGAACCATTGCCGGCCAGCTTTCGCACTGAATGGGAGGCGTGGAAGGCAGGCTTGGGGAAATTGTTCACGCTGCAGGTACCGCGTGCATACTCTACAAGCATGAGAAGTCACATACTCGAGGAAAATGTACATGTGTTTTGTGACGCATCTGAACAGGCAGTTGCAGCAGTGGTGTACCTACACACGACCACTCATCAAGGCAGTCAAGTTGGGTTTGTACTTGGGAAGTCTCGCATCGCACCAAAACAGGGCTATACAATCCCTCGTCTTGAATTGTGTTCTGCTGTCCTGGCAATTGAATTAGCTAAGACTGTGTCAAGGGATCTTGACTTCTCCCCTGCAAGCTTCACTTATCACTCAGATAGCAAGGTGGTTTTGGGATACATCAACAACACAACAAGAAGGTTCCACACCTTTGTGGCAAATCGGGTTGATAAGATTCTGCAGTTCAGCACCCCTCAGCAATGGTACTATGTGGCATCAGAGTATAACCCTGCAGATCAAGGGACAAGATGCATGGAGGCTTCTAAACTTCCTAGTTGTCCGTGGTTGATGGGTCCCAAGCAGTGGCATAACAGAGACGTTGAGTCCGGAAGTCCCTTGAGCTTTCCCCTTATTGAACCAGAACTAGACAAGGAACTGAGACATGATGAGGGGATTAGAGTCATCAAGACAGAGGTGAGTCGTGCAAGCCTGTCCACGAGGGCTGAAAAGTTCTCAAGTTGGAAGTCTTTCATCCGGGTGTTGATGCTATTGACCCATATTGTGCAATGTTTCAAGGGCGCACAGGCTTCATGTCTCTGCAAGGGTTGGCACCACTGCTGTCTGAGAGATAGCCGGTTGAAGTTTCAGGTAGAGAGAACAGTGCTTCAGAGTCTCCAGGAGAAGCACTACCATAGGGAGATAACTTGTCTCAATGAACACAGACCCTTACCAAAGGATTCTGCACTATTGGACGTCAACCCAGTTATGAATGAAGATGGCCTAATCTGTGTAGGTGGGCGTCTGAAGAACTGCAACATTCCTGTGAAGTTCAAACACCCCGTCATTTTACCAGGGAGTTGCCATGTTGCCTCTCTACTTGTGCAACACTTTCACAATGGTATCCATCATCAGGGAAGGCATTTGACAGAAGGTGCAATAAGGGAAGCAGGGTTCTGGATCACCGGTTGTAAAAGACTTGTGTCTTCTGTTATTCATCACTGTGTTCCCTGCAGGAGACTCAGAGGACAACAAGCGACACAACGCATGGCTGACCTACCTGAGGACAGACTGTCATGTGAACCTGCCTTCACACATGTAGGCCTAGACTGCTTTGGGCCCTGGGAAGTCGTAGCAAGAAGGACGCGAGGTGGTATTGCCAAGAGCAAACGATGGGCCGTCATGTTCTCTTGTCTGTCATCCAGAGCCGTCCACATTGAAGTTATTGAAGAGATGTCAACTTCGTCATTTATCAATGCCCTGCGTAGATTCACCGCCCTCAGGGGTCCAATCCGCACAATTAGATCTGACCAAGGAACTAATTTTGTAGGCGCCATTCAAGAGCTTCAGTCCTTCATGACATCCAATAACATGGAATGGAAGTTGAACCCTCCCCATGCATCCCATATGGGGGGAGCATGGGAAAGGTTGATAGGAGTAACTCGAAGAGTCCTCGATGGTATGTGTTTGAACAACATGAACAAGAACTTGACGCATGAAGTCCTTGTGACTTTAATGGCAGAAGTGTGTGGTATCATCAACTCGAGGCCCTTACTACCACTCAGTACTGATCCGGAAGATGTGGTGTACCTAACTCCTACCATGTTGTTGACTCAAAAGCACCCTTGCATCGAAGAGATCGTCATCGAGAACAAGAAGCAAAACATGTATAAGGCCCAGTGGAAGTTGGTACAGATCATGGCCGATCAATTTTGGACCAAGTGGAAGGCTGAATACCTTCCAACTCTTCAGACAAGACGAAAATGGAAAGAGAAGCAAAGGAACGTCAAAGTCGGCGATGTAGTGTTGCTTCGAGACAAGGGATCAAGGAGAACCCAGTGGCCTATGGGAGTGATTGACGGTTTGTGCACTGCAGATGATGGGTGTGTCAGAGAGGTCAGTGTGCGCCTGCCTTTGACTGGAAGAACCTACGTCCGCCCCATACACGAACTTGTGATGTTGGTTGAGTTTCAAGGGTGTCAGTAAACTGTCATCGACTGTGGTTGCATGATCCTTGATAATTTGGTTTTATTGCGATGTTGCTCACATCACAGGGGGAGTGTGCTGATCGCAGTTTTGGTTCAGTGACACCTTCTGTGCTACTGACAAGTAGCAACAGCGCCCCCTTCTGTTTTAGCGTTTTGGGCGCCAGCCGCCAGCCGACCAAACGCGTCGGTATATTTTTGTACAAATCTTTCTGTGTTTTTTGTCTTTTTGACAACCTTTTACGATTTGATGTATACGTTCACCGTACTGATAATTGCCAGTGAGTTTGATACAATTTACCTATACTTGGATGTAACTTAAGATTACTCAATCGTTACTTATCTAAGATTTTGTGTGAAGTTCTCATTTATGTAGGGGGCAGCCATGTTTGTTTACTATGCGTCCACATGTACTGTATGTATCAATTTTCATTGTTATAAAGTCAGTGTACAGTTTGCATTTACTTATATTCTCTGATTGTTAATATAGCTTATTGGTGCATTCACCCTAGGTTACAATGCACTAGGACTTGTGGCACTCACTGTTTGACAGCATTTGTACGTTTGGAGACACAACAGCTCTGTAAGTCTTTCTCTTGTACATGTAAATGTACTTTATAGTTGGATTTGCCCACACCTGTTGTCCCTTTTGGGAAATCTCACTAGCATAATGTTTAATTACCATTGGATGAAACAATTGTATTTGTGTACTAGATTGGGGACACTTGATACATAGTAAGCTTTAATCATTCCGATCAGAAATTCTGTTATATACACATGTATGTACATGTATGCTATGTACCTATTTTTTAATAATTGTTGTTCCTGCTACACTACCTTGTGCTACATGTATTTTTATGTAAGGGAAATCATTCCATGTCATTGTATCACCTTCTGCTTCGTAGCAGTTTCTCATTGTAATTATCTTTAATTGTTTTGTTTACAGTTTACCGTACGCAGTAGGAATAAATCTCTGTACCTACATTGGTGTCCTTGTGTGCTGGTTCACTAACTGGATAGGGGGCGTCCCACACTCCCCAAGGCCAGAATAGTAAAAGAGCTGTTTCCAATTTCGCCAACTGGACGATAACATGGCGGACAACATGTCATCCATCAGTTCGTGTGGAAGCTCGGCGTCTTCCAAGGCGAGAGCATCAGCAAAGAAAGCAGCATTGAAGGTTCGTCTACAAAGACTTGTTCAGATGGAACAACTTGAGCATGCAGAGCTTAAGTTGAAACAACAGAAGAGTCGGTTCGAGCAAGAAACCGCACTTGCAGAGGCAGAAGCTGAAGAACAGGTCTATGAATCTTTAGAAGCTGATTCGCCTGATCATGAAGCGAACTCAGAAATGAAACAAGCAGCTTCTCCGCTGTTGTTAAGCGATCCATGGTGGTCAGGTCAACCATTTCAAAGTTCAAACATCTTTGATACACCCCTTGAGGAGATCAATCGTACCCTGCCACCCCCAGTCGTGCCCACCACCTCAAGCTCTTTGGCCGTTACTCATCCTAACCCATTCACGTCTCCTGTCACCCAGCTGGCCGATCCCGCCCCGCAACCATTTCTAGTCAACCAGCCGGCCCATCTTAACCCACAGTCGTCTCCTGTGAATCAAGCAGCCGATCTCACCCCACAAGTGTCTCCTGTCAGTGTCGCCCGACAATCTCAACCACAACCAGTGAACATAATGACTGAGATGGGAAACATCATGTTCAGAAAGGAGTTGTTAGCCTTGAGCCTTCGAACCTTTAATGATTCTACAGCCATGTACAGAACCTGGAAGTCTTCGATTGTCAGTACAGTAAAGGAACTGAACGTACCACCTTCCCAAGAACTGAATCTTGTCATGAAATGGTTAGGGAATGACTCAAGGAAAATGGTGGAACCACTACACTCGGTCTACATTGACCAACCTGCCGAGGCATTAAAGCAAATTTGGGACTTGCTAGATAATAAGTATGGCTCGCCAGAGGCCATAGAATTAAATGTCATGACACGTCTTCAGGAATTTCCAAAGCTTTCAGCAAAGGAATCTAGTAAACTTCTCCAGCTTGATCACTTGCTCCTAGAGGTTTTGCACCTCAAAAAGTCAGGGAAGTACCCCGGTCTAGCGAGTTTAGACTCTGCCCATGGCATTAACCCCATAGTTCAAAAGCTAACACCAGGGCTCCAAGACAAGTGGATGAAACATGGATCAAAATTCAAGAGTTTCAACGCCGGGTTATTTCCACCCTTTAAGGTGTTTCATGGTTTCATCCATTCAGAAGCAAAGATGCGAAGCGACCCAAGTTTTCTAGTTGGTCAACCCTGTGCGCCATTGGAGTCTATTGGCCCTAGCAACACGGTGAAGTCTACCAAACCAGTCAGTGTTCGGAAGACAGAGGTCATCAATACTACCAAGCCTAGGGAAGCAAACTTGCAGATGTGTATTACGCATAACTCACTGCACCCACTACACGAGTGTCGGCTCTTCCGAAAGAAACCACTACAGGAACGCAAACAGCAATTGAAAGAGTTGGGGGTGTGTTACAAGTGTTGTATGACCACAAAACATGTCGCCAAAGACTGCAAAAACCCCATCAAATGTGAAGATTGTGGCAGCGACAGACATGTCACCGCTCTTCATGTCCGAAGACCTCTACAGCCGTTCGAAGAACAGAGTGGTAGCAAGGGTGCAGACAAAATGACAGGCTCATTAAACGAGATTACCAATGCATGCACGAATGTGTGCGGCTTCTTTCCTGGTGGAAAGTCCTGTGCAAAGATATGCAAGGTGGAAGTGTACACAGAAGATCGCCAAGAGCAGACAGTTTCAGCATATGCAGTAATTGACGATCAAAGCAACTCGACCCTGGCGAAAGCTGAAATCTTTGACCTTCTTGGGATATCCTCTCCACCCACCACCTACGCGATGAAAACATGTGCTGGCTCAAGTGAAGTCACAGGACGAGACACAGTTAAGCTCTGGATCAAGTCGACAGATGGTCGAACACGTATCAAGCTGCCCTTCGTGAGAGAGTGCGATAGGATTCCAGACAAGTTGGATGAAATACCATCACCAGAAGTTGCTCTACACCATCCACATCTCCAGCGAATTGCCAACGAGATAGAGCCAATCGACCCGGCAATTCCCATTCTGCTCCTCATCGGAAGGGATGTGCTGCAAGCGCACAAAGTTAGAGAACAAATTAACGGACCTGATAACGCCCCATATGCACAGCGATTGGACCTTGGATGGGTCATCGTCGGTGATGTCTGTTTGAATGGACTCCACAAGAAAGATGGTATATCAGTCTACAAGACTGAACTTCTGCACAACACAGGACGCCCGAGCACTGTTTTCGAACCATGTCGAAGCTCCATCCAAGTTTGTGACCTCTACGAACGTAGCGTCAGCCAGCCAACAGTTCCTGATCTTTTTGATTTGGGAGAAGACTCGATCAGTCCCTCAAGAGAAGAGGCACAGTTCTTGAGTTTGATGAAGTCCAAAGGAAGACTTAATGAAGATGGTCAGTGGCAAGCCCCACTTCCTTTCAGATCAACAAGACCAAAACTGCCCAAGAACAGAGAGATGGCATGGAAAAGAGCCAAGTCCCTCCATGCAAGCCTATGTAGAGATCCCAAGAAAAAGGAACACTTAGTTACCTTCATGAATGGAATCATTGACAAGGGACACGCAGAGAAGGCATCGCCTATTGCAGATGATGTAGAATGCTGGTATCTTCCGCTGTTTGGGGTTTATCACCCCAACAAACCTAACAAGATAAGGGGAGTATTCGACTCTTCAGCATCATTTGAAGGGCTGTCTCTGAACCAAGTCCTCCTCAAAGGTCCCGACCTTACCAACAATCTGTTGGGGGTTCTGTTGAGGTTCAGAACTGGGCGAGTTGCGGTATGCGCTGACATTGAAAGCATGTTCTACTGCTTCAAAGTGCCTCCAGAACAGAGAGACTATTTGAGGTTCTTCTGGTATGAAGACAACGTGTTTGGCCGGAAAATGATTGAATACCGCATGTGTGTCCATGTGTTCGGTAACAAGCCTTCCCCTCCAGTTGCAAATTACGGGCTCCGTGCTATCGTGGAGGACGCTGACCCAGATGTGAAAGAGTTCGTACAGAGGAACTTCTATGTGGATGACGGTCTTAAGTCATGCGACGACCCCCAAACGGCTGTGTCACTGTTGAAACGCACCCAGAAAGCCCTGATGGAAGGAGGCAAGGTCAGACTACACAAAATTGCCTCAAACAGCCAGCAGGTTCTGAGTGAGTTCCGCAAAGACGACATTGCCAAAGATATTGCCGAGCTTGACATCGAGGGAAGTGATGTACCTCTGCAAAGAAGTCTGGGACTGGAATGGAGACTGCATGATGATGTATTCACATTCTCCCGTCACTATAAAGAAAGGCCCTTTACTAAGCGTGGTGTCTTAGCAGTCATTAACAGTGTCTTTGACCCTCTTGGTTTTCTTTCCCCAGTTTTGTTGAAAGGGAGAGTCTTACTTCGCCATATGCTCGCAGTTGGTGTGGACTGGGACGAACCATTGCCGGCCAGCTTTCGCACTGAATGGGAGGCGTGGAAGGCAGGCTTGGGGAAATTGTTCACGCTGCAGGTACCGCGTGCATACTCTACAAGCATGAGAAGTCACATACTCGAGGAAAATGTACATGTGTTTTGTGACGCATCTGAACAGGCAGTTGCAGCAGTGGTGTACCTACACACGACCACTCATCAAGGCAGTCAAGTTGGGTTTGTACTTGGGAAGTCTCGCATCGCACCAAAACAGGGCTATACAATCCCTCGTCTTGAATTGTGTTCTGCTGTCCTGGCAATTGAATTAGCTAAGACTGTGTCAAGGGATCTTGACTTCTCCCCTGCAAGCTTCACTTATCACTCAGATAGCAAGGTGGTTTTGGGATACATCAACAACACAACAAGAAGGTTCCACACCTTTGTGGCAAATCGGGTTGATAAGATTCTGCAGTTCAGCACCCCTCAGCAATGGTACTATGTGGCATCAGAGTATAACCCTGCAGATCAAGGGACAAGATGCATGGAGGCTTCTAAACTTCCTAGTTGTCCGTGGTTGATGGGTCCCAAGCAGTGGCATAACAGAGACGTTGAGTCCGGAAGTCCCTTGAGCTTTCCCCTTATTGAACCAGAACTAGACAAGGAACTGAGACATGATGAGGGGATTAGAGTCATCAAGACAGAGGTGAGTCGTGCAAGCCTGTCCACGAGGGCTGAAAAGTTCTCAAGTTGGAAGTCTTTCATCCGGGTGTTGATGCTATTGACCCATATTGTGCAATGTTTCAAGGGCGCACAGGCTTCATGTCTCTGCAAGGGTTGGCACCACTGCTGTCTGAGAGATAGCCGGTTGAAGTTTCAGGTAGAGAGAACAGTGCTTCAGAGTCTCCAGGAGAAGCACTACCATAGGGAGATAACTTGTCTCAATGAACACAGACCCTTACCAAAGGATTCTGCACTATTGGACGTCAACCCAGTTATGAATGAAGATGGCCTAATCTGTGTAGGTGGGCGTCTGAAGAACTGCAACATTCCTGTGAAGTTCAAACACCCCGTCATTTTACCAGGGAGTTGCCATGTTGCCTCTCTACTTGTGCAACACTTTCACAATGGTATCCATCATCAGGGAAGGCATTTGACAGAAGGTGCAATAAGGGAAGCAGGGTTCTGGATCACCGGTTGTAAAAGACTTGTGTCTTCTGTTATTCATCACTGTGTTCCCTGCAGGAGACTCAGAGGACAACAAGCGACACAACGCATGGCTGACCTACCTGAGGACAGACTGTCATGTGAACCTGCCTTCACACATGTAGGCCTAGACTGCTTTGGGCCCTGGGAAGTCGTAGCAAGAAGGACGCGAGGTGGTATTGCCAAGAGCAAACGATGGGCCGTCATGTTCTCTTGTCTGTCATCCAGAGCCGTCCACATTGAAGTTATTGAAGAGATGTCAACTTCGTCATTTATCAATGCCCTGCGTAGATTCACCGCCCTCAGGGGTCCAATCCGCACAATTAGATCTGACCAAGGAACTAATTTTGTAGGCGCCATTCAAGAGCTTCAGTCCTTCATGACATCCAATAACATGGAATGGAAGTTGAACCCTCCCCATGCATCCCATATGGGGGGAGCATGGGAAAGGTTGATAGGAGTAACTCGAAGAGTCCTCGATGGTATGTGTTTGAACAACATGAACAAGAACTTGACGCATGAAGTCCTTGTGACTTTAATGGCAGAAGTGTGTGGTATCATCAACTCGAGGCCCTTACTACCACTCAGTACTGATCCGGAAGATGTGGTGTACCTAACTCCTACCATGTTGTTGACTCAAAAGCACCCTTGCATCGAAGAGATCGTCATCGAGAACAAGAAGCAAAACATGTATAAGGCCCAGTGGAAGTTGGTACAGATCATGGCCGATCAATTTTGGACCAAGTGGAAGGCTGAATACCTTCCAACTCTTCAGACAAGACGAAAATGGAAAGAGAAGCAAAGGAACGTCAAAGTCGGCGATGTAGTGTTGCTTCGAGACAAGGGATCAAGGAGAACCCAGTGGCCTATGGGAGTGATTGACGGTTTGTGCACTGCAGATGATGGGTGTGTCAGAGAGGTCAGTGTGCGCCTGCCTTTGACTGGAAGAACCTACGTCCGCCCCATACACGAACTTGTGATGTTGGTTGAGTTTCAAGGGTGTCAGTAAACTGTCATCGACTGTGGTTGCATGATCCTTGATAATTTGGTTTTATTGCGATGTTGCTCACATCACAGGGGGAGTGTGCTGATCGCAGTTTTGGTTCAGTGACACCTTCTGTGCTACTGACAAGTAGCAACAGCGCCCCCTTCTGTTTTAGCGTTTTGGGCGCCAGCCGCCAGCCGACCAAACGCGTCGGTATATTTTTGTACAAATCTTTCTGTGTTTTTTGTCTTTTTGACAACCTTTTACGATTTGATGTATACGTTCACCGTACTGATAATTGCCAGTGAGTTTGATACAATTTACCTATACTTGGATGTAACTTAAGATTACTCAATCGTTACTTATCTAAGATTTTGTGTGAAGTTCTCATTTATGTAGGGGGCAGCCATGTTTGTTTACTATGCGTCCACATGTACTGTATGTATCAATTTTCATTGTTATAAAGTCAGTGTACAGTTTGCATTTACTTATATTCTCTGATTGTTAATATAGCTTATTGGTGCATTCACCCTAGGTTACAATGCACTAGGACTTGTGGCACTCACTGTTTGACAGCATTTGTACGTTTGGAGACACAACAGCTCTGTAAGTCTTTCTCTTGTACATGTAAATGTACTTTATAGTTGGATTTGCCCACACCTGTTGTCCCTTTTGGGAAATCTCACTAGCATAATGTTTAATTACCATTGGATGAAACAATTGTATTTGTGTACTAGATTGGGGACACTTGATACATAGTAAGCTTTAATCATTCCGATCAGAAATTCTGTTATATACACATGTATGTACATGTATGCTATGTACCTATTTTTTAATAATTGTTGTTCCTGCTACACTACCTTGTGCTACATGTATTTTTATGTAAGGGAAATCATTCCATGTCATTGTATCACCTTCTGCTTCGTAGCAGTTTCTCATTGTAATTATCTTTAATTGTTTTGTTTACAGTTTACCGTACGCAGTAGGAATAAATCTCTGTACCTACATTGGTGTCCTTGTGTGCTGGTTCACTAACTGGATAGGGGGCGTCCCACACTCCCCAAGGCCAGAATATTAACACACTTAGCTGTTGGCCAATTGGCCACGGCCCGAAACTTCTCAAGGTCGGTAGCCACACCTTCAGGCGACACAATATGTCCCAAATAGCTCACTGATCTCTGAAACAAGAAGCACTTACTAGGCTTAAACTTTAAACCAGCTCGCCTCAACCTGGAGAAGACGACTCACAGTCGTTCAATCTCCTTTTTCACAGTCTTGCCAAACACCATGACATCGTCCAGGTCTATCAGCAGGATGTCCCACTGAAGACCTGTCATCACCCTCTTCATCAACCTTTCAAATGTCGCAGGGGCATTGCACAGACCAAAGGGCATGCAGCGCCAGCTGTATAAACCGTTCCGCACTACAAAGGTTGACTTCTGGTTGGCATCCTCATCGAGGTCGACCTGCCAATACCCGGACGCTAAATCGAGAGTGGAAAACCACTCTGCACCCACCAACGCATCTAGTGTCTCGTCGATACGAGGGACAGGGTAAGCATATTTGATTGTTACCTTATTCAGACCCCGATAGTCGACACAAAATCGCTTAGTTCCGTCCTTCTTCCGGACTAACACAACATTTGCAGCCTAGGGACACGATAAACCCTCGCTTCTTCAAATCTCCAACCTGCCTCTATATTTTCTCATGATTACACAAGGGATGGCGCCGAGTCCTCTCCTTGAAAGGACTCTCATCGCCCGTACTGATGTGGTGCTTCAGAAGAAAATACATCCTGGAATTCGATATGTGATGTAAGGACTCAGTTATAGAGGTTACTCGTGTGCCATATGGCCAAATATTCATTCTGTCAGCAAAAGTTTGTTGGGTACCATTTACTGTCAAGAATATCGATCGCATGGGTTGCATAAGCTTTTCAGATTACACCCCGCCATGACTACGGAGAAGGACATTACGAAGAGAGCCCCAATGCGTTGTAACTTTGAAGTTTGTGCAATAAGTTATAGCTACGACAGGCTGGTATTTACAACTTCCGTTTATTTGCACTCCTGGGATTTGATGTATAAAAATGTGTCAATGCCTCATCTATAAGACAGTTGATTTTTAATTAAAGAAGAATTCCCAACAAAAACTAGACATTTACACTGTTTTAGTGTTGTCAGAACAAAACAGAAATTTGTCTTTACCTCACATCATGCACTTATGACTTCAAACATTCCATAGACAATCATTTTTGAGAGAGGAGGGGGGTGTTTTATCTTCAAAATAACTAGTTTTGTCTGCTTCCAGTTGTTGTAGAGGGCTACCTATACTTCTTGGCATACCCGCTCTTAACATTAAACATATCTGTTTCCAAGGGAAATGACACGAAGAACAAGACAAGACATATTTTACACCACATACATATTACTGGAAAAATTTAAGTCAAGATCAAAACATAAATGACGCTGGGACAAATTCAGTTTTATTAACACATTCAATTCAGCAAGGTTACCAACTCCTTTGACTTTTTCATGTGTAGTTATGTGTATTGTTTTGCAAAACAGATATTTTTGGCTTGTAGGTATTATTATTATACGCGAGGTTGACGCAAGACAAAGAATGTTGTTATTGGCCTAAGCATGTGATTAATCATTATTGTTGTCATTATTGTTGTCATTACTATACTTTCAGAATCTGTGAGTGAGGTGTTATAAAACAAATATTGACTGCTTTATTTCGCGGTATAGTAAAACTAGCCTCCCTCGGTGATCCATGGAGCATTCTATTTTCCCTCGGCTTCGCCTCGGGAAAATAGAATGCTCCATGGATCACCTCGGGAGGCTAGTTTTACTATACCACTCAAAGCAGTCAATATTTGTATATTATAACACCTCACTCACAGATTCTGTGTCTTGATTGGCCGAGAGCGCGGCACGTGTCACTTGCTATTTTTACTATTTTTTACTTGCGCTATCCAAAAAGACTATACCACGCAAAAGGACTATGCGCATAGCAACACACGAACTATGCGCATAGCAACGAAAGCGTGACTGAAACCCAGACCTGTGTTTCGGTGCATTGCGTAAACATTGCTCTATCACCTTCGCACCCGTTCATCAAGGCAACAAAGTACACGTATGATCGAGAGACGTATAATTTGGAGATTTGTTGCCATTACTATACTTTCAGGAAGCTTAAATTGTGCAGAATCTGTGAGTGAGGTGTTATAAAACAAATATTGACTGCTTTATTTCGCGGTGTGGTAAAACTAGCCTCCCTCGGTGATCCATGGAGCATTCTATTTTCCCTCGGCTTCGCCTCGGGAAAATAGAATGCTCCATGGATCACCTCGGGAGGCTAGTTTTACTATACCACTCAAAGCAGTCAATATTTGTATATTATAACACCTCACCCACAAATTCGGTGTCTTGATTGGCAGAGAGCGAGTCACATGGCATTTTCCATTTTTGCCATCTTCCTGGGCAAAGCCAAAACTACTATGCCAAAGTACTATCCAAAAGTACTATCCAAAAGTACTATACCATGGCTGGGTTCAACCATTTCGTGAAGGGGTGGTTTGGAAAAGAGCAAAACAGTTTTCCACAAATTTAGTATTGAAATAAAAGTTATTTTTACTGAAATTAAATTTAAATTATGTCAAAATTTTAAAATTAAGCAGAATCTGTGGGTGAGGTGTTATAAAACAAATATTTACTGCTTTATATCGTGGTGTAGTAAAACTAGCCTCCCTCGGTGATCCATAGAGCATTCTATCTTACCTCGGCTTCGCCTACGGAAGATAGAATGGGGTTATGCTCCATGGATCACCTCGGGAGGCTAGTTTTACTACAATATATACACCACTCAAAGTAGTCAATATTTGTATAATATGGCTACTATTAAAGAAAACGATTGTTGACAACGGATCGACCTTCATTTTCAGCTCTTGCTCGTTTACCACCAGCACCAGGCACCACAACCCCAAAGCTTTCCAAGATGGTCTGTTGCTGAGTTCGCTTACGTGCCGGGTTCTTTGATCTCTGAGGCTGTTTGTTAAAAAGGGGGGAAAGCCGATATTCAAAATGTCAGGCGCGGATCTAGGATTTCTGGGGGGGGGGGGGGGGGGGGGGGGGGGCGTTGTCTCATGCGTGCTGCACAAATTGGTGGCTCCGAGGTGGGTTTAATCTGCAGGCCTACCCAGTTACCTACATTTCAGAGTATCGGGAGGAAACGTCGAAATTAAAGTTAAAGTGGCGTTTTTCCTATACTTGCAAGTGAGCTCAGTGGGTTTATATTGAGGCCGTTAGGTCATCACTTCTATGTCATAAGCTATGCGTGATGGTCTGTGCTGGAGAATAAACAAGACATCACAAGCAAATTGCACAGAGTAACATGACAATCAGGGGGGGGGGGGGGGGGCGGAGGGGGGGCCCTTCGGGGCTGTGATTGCGAAACGCTGTGGTACCGTCCATTCTGTGGTACCGCCGATGACAACACAGCACCTCCAAAGTTTGACGAAGGAAGTTGTCTGTGGTAAAATCTTGCAAAGGTAGAGGCTGATGTCCAGTCTGCTGTTTTCATAATTTCATTCGATGAAACCCCAGCTCGAGCTGCGGCTGAAGTACTTGCACTCCTTGTGGAATGCGCTTTAAAATGTGATGTGTCAATCCCTGATTGCAACATAAAGTCCTTCAACCATCTAGAAATTGTAGAGGGAACCACTGGATGGAAGGGCTTTGAATGTGAAAGGAAAAGCTGGGTCATTCTGGAAGGACCAGTACCTCTGTGACATTGGGTTCTCTGAAGATACTCTTCTAAAGAACGGACTGGGCAGAGATTTCTGTGAGGCTGGAACCTAGAAATCTCAATCCGATGGAAGGGTTTACTGACTGAAGCACATTTTGAGGGCTTAACAAGCAGGAAACTGTATTTCCCATCAGTGGATCGAGTCATGTGATCGATGTCAATAGCCGTTAGGGAAGATCGGCGACTGGCGGTTACAAGTGCAAGAAGCATAGCTAACTTGAGAGTTAACTGCCTTAATGACAAACGATGATTGTCAGGAAGAGACTTAACAAAGTTGAGGACCTTTGCGACATCCCATGTCAAGTTGTACTTTGGTCTCGGTGGGCGAAGCCCGAAAATACCTTTAAGGAATCTTCTCACTAAATGATGCTGACCAATAGGAAAACCATCAATAAAAGAGTGAGCCGATGAAATTGCAGAACGATAAACATTTATCGTCCTGTAGCATAGGCCCTCATCAAACAGCTGCTGAAGAAAATCTAAACAATTTGCTATAGAAGTTTGAACGGGATCAAATTTCCTTTGTAAACACCAGCTTGCCCATCTTTTCCAGGATGAATTATATTGCTTATTAGACTGTGGTCTCCATGAAGCAAGGACAGTGGTTGAAACCTTGTGTGAAAACCCCTCTGAAGAGAGATTCGCCCTGATAACTTCCATGCGGCCAGTTGGAGGCTGCCTATCAGAGGATGTACTTGAGACCGATCGTGGGGAAGCTGAATGAGATCCCTTCTCCTGGGAAGGAGTAGAGGCATTTCTACTGCAAGCTCCAACAGTCTGGGGTACCAGGCCTGGGACTTCCACACCGGAGCGACAAGAATCACTGTAGCTTCCTCCTCGCTGATCTTTCGAAGAATCTTCAGAAGAAGCGAAAACGGAGGGAAAACATAACCGTTTATGTTCTTCCAGCTGAGAAGAAGAGCGTCGACTCTCCAGGCCATGGGGTCTGGTTGCCATGACACAAAGGTCTCCAGCTGCGTGTTCAAACGAGACGCGAAGAGGTCTACTGATGGGATGAAATCCAGAGCACTGGAAATCTTGTTGAATATTTCTGGGAGAAGCTGCCATTCTGTGCGATCGTCGAAAACCCGTGACATCATGTCTGCCGTGATATTTTGAGACCCTGGTATGTGTTGTGCTACTAGAGTGATGTTTCTCTCGAGACACCAAACCCAGATATTGACAGCGAGTTTCGACAGTGGAACCGAATGAGTTCCCCCCTGGTGATTGATATAAGCAATGGCCGTGGAGTTGTCCATCTGAAGGAGAACATGAAGGTCCCGCCGTTCTTTGAAGAAAGATTGGATGGCGTACCAAACTGCAAGCAGCTCGAGGTAATTGATATGATGGAGTTGTTCTTGCGACGTCCAACGGCCTCCTATCTTGGATTGAAGACAAGCGCCCCATCTCAACATTGACGCATCTGTTTGAAGGGTCACATCTGGTGTCAGATGAAGAAATAGCCGACCGTTCCAGGCATGAAGGCAACGAATCCATGTTCTTAGCTCCTCTCGAGAATTCTGCGAAAGAGTAACTGTGGACTCGTAACTGTTCTCCCTGCGGAGAGCGGAGATTTTGTCTTCCTGAAGACTGCGGTAAAAAACCCGAGCCTGAAGTACTGCAAGGATTGTTGAAGATAGCCTGCCTAATAGGCTGGAAAGTTGTCGAACAGTGACTTGTTCTGTTTCCAAAATCTTCTGGCAGTGACTGATGACTTGCTGGATCTTTTTCTGGTTTAAAGAGAGGGTCATATCTAAGGAGTTGATAACAAAGAAGAGGTATGTAATATCTTGACTAGGGACGATACAAGATTTTTCATCGTTGATGATGAAACCCAAATTACGAAGAAGATTGGTCGTCACCTGAGTGTTTGTCATACATCCATGGAAGGATGATCCAAGGACCAGAATGTCATCCAGGTAAAATATACAGCGAATACCACACTCTCTGAGGTGGAAAGCTACTGGTTTAAGAATCTTAGTAAAAGTGCGGGGGGCACTTGACAAACCGAAAGGAAGACAAGTAAATTGATAAATGACCTCATTCCAGATAAATCTTCTGTGACCAAAATCAATAGGAACTGAAAAATAAGCATCCTTCAGGTCTATTTTACACATCCAATCTCCGTGTGCTAAAAGATCTCTCACTGAAGAAATGTTCTCCATCTTGAAGTGTTGGTGCACAATAAATTTATTTAGTGGACGCAAATTAACTATACTGGACGAAGATCCCCGAACGATTTTGGGACCATGAACAGAGTAGAAATAAACTGTCCTTGTACAGGCTGTTCAATGGTAACGGCACCTTTATCAAGCATTTTCTGTATCTCTAGGTTAAACATCGAAGCGCGTTTTTTAGATGGAGCGTGGGTTACAGGAACGAAAGACTGAAACGGAGTAGAATTGAAGCTTAAACAGTAACCATTTAAGGTCTGAATGATCCAGGGATCGTGAGTTAATTTTAACCAAAAATTTGAAAAAAATCTCAAACGACCTGCTAGGGGTACAGAAAATGCTGGATTGGTACGTACGTTAGGCAAACAAGACTGAGCATCTAGTTTTTTAAGCCAGACTTCTCTAAAGTGCTGTTGGCCGTCCTAAAATTTCTGGATCTCTGGAATTCCTTGGGCTGTTGGTAACCTGAACCATGGTAACCCCTACCTTGGTAACGATTAAAGGATCCCCGTGATGGTCGACGTGATCTGAAGGACCGGAAGGCAAATTGGTATGGCGAGAAACGCCTATCCTTGGATGGGTTAGACTGCAGAGACTTCCCACCAGTGACTTTGGAGGCCAGCTTGCTGACTTTCTCCGTTTCCTCAATGTCCTTCATCAAGGATGATCCGAAGAGTTCACCTAAACAAGGAGGATTCTTCTTCAGCACGTCAAACTTGCGGTCAACAATGTCGTCAAACGCATGTTGTCTAGCTAAGGCCAAACCCTGACTGCCAGAGCCTAGTAAAATAATGGCCGAGGAAAGATGATCCTGAACAAGATCTTTAGGAACTTCATTGGGGCATTCGGCATCAGTAACTGCGTCAAAAAGGCGAAGCAATGGTTTGACAGCATCAAGAATGTAATTATGAGAGGCTTTTAACTTCTCGTCACAAATAATGGTTGACGAATTTACCTGTTTGAAAACCTTCTTCAAACCGGGAGGAAGTTCCGGGGCCGAGAATAATTTCTCCTGGTCCACAGGCACGTTATACGGTGAAATCTCCTCTTTGTAATCCTCAGAGGACAACTTGTGAGTTCTCAGTTCTTCCCACCACTGGGTCACCTTCTCGGAGATCGGGTTACCTGTCTCTTTCTTGTGGGGAAGACGAAAAGGCTCTCTTCCAGTTCCAGCCGTTTGAACGGTTGAAGTGGAGAATTCGTCGTCACTAACGGCGACAATATCAAGATGGCTGCCGTCATCAGATGGAGGGTGCTGTGCAAGTACTGGGGCCGGAGGGATGGGCGGGGCGTGTCGTTGACGAACATTACCGAAAGTAGTCGGAGGCTGGTCCGAAAAATCGCCTTGCAAAAATTGCTGGGGAAAATACTGCATAGGAATGCCCCACTGATTAAATGCATTTGTAGATGCCCCTGGACCACCCGAGGGAGCACCCCAGGGAGCTGTCGGTGGTTGAGGATACCAGTAGTACCCTGGCTGAGCAGGACACGGTTGCATACTGGGTGCAAATTGCGGCTGATGGTGAGCCAATGGGCGTGGCGCACCGGTACCAGACGGAGCTGGAGCCGGTGAAGGCTGCCTAGGCAGATCAGTAGAGAGGGGCTTGGGGCATGAAAGCCCACTGCCCATAAAGCCGTCAGCCCACGGAGGAGCTTGGGCTTGGTCCATCAAATTTACCCCAGACGGGGCTATCTCCTTAGCCGCCATGGCTAAAATATCCGCTGGAGGCGAGGAGGGTTTCTCATCAGGGGCTCGAGAAACCGTGCATGGGGCTGACGAAAAACTTTGTCGAGACTTCGGCATGCTGAGTGATATGGATAATGTAACGCTAAAATCCCGGGTAGAAGTGAAGAACGCGAGCAAAATAAATCGTGGTGGTCAGACCGCGACACAAAAAACAAAGACACAGATTCCTTAGGAGAACGCAGCATCATCACGCCACTACCTTTGGTAAGAAACCTTTTCTTATGCTAATGAGGGACGTTCCATTAGCTTTTAAGGGTGGTCTAGATCGCAATACAACAAAACTATACTCGGTGAGTCTCGACGGAATTGGCGAAATATAATCAGTAGTCTTGGTTCCAAGACCTTCGTGTTGTTTATTTCGCGATCACTGACACAAACCACCGATGTTATAGAGGGCGCTATTTCACGACGAACCGCCACCCGTGAACTGGACCCTGTTGAAGGTCTTGGACAAGTTGGCACATTGTGGGCGTGGTCAGACTATTGTAATATATGCAGTATTCATATCACCTGATAATGATGGACAGTTAAGCAAATACATGCAGACCTGAGGGTTATTGTGTCGCGCAAAACATGATCAGACTCACGCCGCGATTGACCTGTGTACACATGTACATGTACATGTACAATGTACATTATACATCGACACAGCAAATTATGGCTGCCCCGGCGTTTATTTGTGACTGCGGGTGCAGAAGTATTTGTCTTTGGTGTTTAAATTTGTGATGAGTGAAACCACGAAATGATAATGTTGAATTCCTTTGATTTCAGGGAAACGTAGCCAAAATGACGGACTTCGATCTGTTCCTTTCTCTATGGTTCCATACACTGGAATAAAAAAAAACCTCCCTTCTCCGCGGCACCACATTACTAACTCCTGAAGCGATGCTGCAGCGGGACTCGACAAGATCGGTACGAGTACAATGCGGCCAGGCCGCGCCGGTTGGCGGCTGCAGCTAGCTTGCACTAGTAGCACTGCCCCGGATGATCGGCCACACAATGCTATTAAGTCTGCACATTTCGCGCAATGCATACTATACGTGCATACAGTCGCCATCACATACACTGTACAAAGTCAAAGGTAAAATGCTCTGAGAGCATAATAAAAGGGCCAACGGGTTTCCAGTTAAAGTAAAATGCTGTGCGAGCATTCCAGCTAAAGTAAAATGCTGTCTCAGCACTGCACTCGCGTCAAAAAGGAAGTGGACAAGAGAATGCCAACGGGTTTTACCTCTTACCCCCCCAACAAGCGCAGACCGAGCGAAAGGTCAGCAGGTGTGGGCCACTAGTTCGGTGTGGGCGGGTCGAAACCGTTGCCCTCCCACCTCGCCCCCTCCTCCCATAGCAGCCTGGACTCACAATCGGGTAGTCTAAAGCACCGACTCAATGAGCCAATGAGAGAGAGACACACGCATTGGAGGGGAAAGCGCTGCACTCTCTGCGAGAGAGAGAAGGCCGCAACGCAAGAGAGTGGGAAGGCGATCACCGGCTATGTAACGCGGTCGGTGGTCACGTAGCTGAATAACTGGCACGAAATGGACGGCGCGTAAACAATAACTCGTGCTCGCGCGATAGGGCGGATGAGCACGAGCTTATAAATAAGCTTATAATGGGCTTATTAACGGATAATCTCGACGCGCGCTGTGGGCCCACGGTGAAGTTCACTTCTTACCCGCTCTGTGCGCGCTGTGTATCAAGTAGTAAGTATGCTGCTGTTGGCGCTCACATGTTTCCGTGCAAAAGTTGTTAAGTATTGAAGCAAGGTGACATCGTTTTTTTTTTAATCCGGCACACGTGTCGGATGAATTAGAGAAAGCGTGCGTTCGCTGTGTATTTGCGAGCGTTTGTGAGACAAATGCGCGCAATGCACAGCTACGTACGGTGGTCTAAAGGCGGAGAAAGAAGGCGGTGCTAAGTAGAATTGTCATTGTCAACTGACGTGATGACCTGTTGCAGTGTATGAAGTGCAACCCTATGCAGGCACAGGCGCTCATGCATTAGGTGTAGTGACAGATGCTGAAAGTACGCCGGCGCAGATGTGCATGCAAAGCGGAGCGAAGGCTGTCAAGTGTCTTGGGCTAGCTGGAGGGTGTAGGTTAGAATTATGGGCGTAGCTAGTATGCGCCAGAGTAGAAGAGCGTGCATAGCGGCACCTAGGACCTCTCAGACAGTGTCGTCAGTGCAGGAGAGCGCGCAGCGTATATCGAACATTGGTGATAGTACTCTTTATAGCTACGCAAAACCAAAATTGAACTCCGACCAAGCCGTAATGGCTATCTTACGATGACCCACCAGCATTAGTGTATGCAAATAAATGCAGTGATTACGGTACGGTGCTAACCAGTTAACATCTACTGCTCGGTGGGAGGGCAACGGTTTCGACCCGCCCACACCGAACTAGTGGCCCACACCTGCTGACCTTTCGCTCGGTCTGCGCTTGTTGGGGGGGGTAAGAGGTAAAACCCGTTGGCATTCTCTTGTCCACTTCCTTTTTGACGCGAGTGCAGTGCTGAGACAGCATTTTACTTTAGCTGGAATGCTCGCACAGCATTTTACTTTAACTGGAAACCCGTTGGCCCTTTTATTATGCTCTCAGAGCATTTTACCTTTGACTTGTCCACTTCCTTTTATTTAGTAGCTTGTGTTTGAACAGTAAGAAGTTTTTCGCGCGCCGACAGAATGCAGTCACCGTCCGCCGCCAGGGCAACAAGCTCACGCAAGCGCGCTTCGAGCGCGTCACGGTTGTCGGCGCGACTGTCGTAAGCGGCAAACTCGGCGTCGACAGCGGCCGACAGCAACTGCCGCAGACGCTCGCGCTGCTCTTTGCGCTTCGGTTGCGCCCGCTTTTGCGGTGGCGGCGCTGCGCTGCTTGGCTGCACGGATGTGCTGGTGGCGGCGCGCTTGGGCAGATTTTTCACTGCAACGCTCGCGCGCTTCTTTTTGGCTTTCGCCGTACGAGCGCCAGCGACGTGACCGAGCATCGTCATGTCGGCGCCGGGCGACTGTACGATTTGCATGGCAGGCGTTGGGAGCGACGTCTGCTCGACCGTCACGGGCGGCGCCAGCAGCGCTTTTGCGCCCGTTTGCGCCCACCACTGCGCATCCTCTTTGAAGAGGAGCTCGATGATGGTGGCCGGCGACGGCGGCAGCAGCGCTTTGACGCCCGTGTGCGCCCACCACTGCGCATCCTCTTTGAAGAGGCGGGCGATACGCCGCTTGTGCGTGCGCAGTCGGCGCATTTTCTCGTATGCCGCGTAGAGGCGCGCGCAAATGTACTCGGAGGGTAGACTTGACCCAAGTCAGACTTACCATGGAGTTAAGACTACCAATTTGCTTTCGTCAATCCGGCCGAATAGTTATGTGCTTTGTTGGCCTTAGAAAAAAGGCGCCGTCATCTGGTTGTCGTTCCGCTATCGGCATCAACGCGATGTCATCATGTCAGTGCAGTAAATCCGACTTGACGGATCGGCCAATCAAACCCCCCGCGGTGATATGTAGTTATTCATAAATTATTTGCATACGCATCACATGGTTATCGATGCATGCCAAATAAGTCCGCCAATCGGTACGGACTCGCTAGACCGCTAACGGACTATGGAGGAATGGTAGGCAGTACTGTCACTAGATGCCTTTTTCAAATTAAATAACTGCGTCCATACTTCGTTTATTTAGTTAGAGTATGGTATAGTGCAAACTTAACGGCCGGACAATGTACACGATAGCAAGACTATTAAACCGTTTGTACATTTACACATAATGTACACTATGCACATGTGTATGTACATTGTACATCACAATGTCCACGTATGTCCGTCACACAACTGGGTCAAAGTTCATATTATTACAGATATATGCTAATTTATACAATTCTGCAATTTGATTGGCCGCTACCGTTTTCGGTAGATGAGCCCATAGGTTGTGTACAAACGTGTGGCAGATCCGTCAAGTCGGGATTTCTGAACCACACATGAGCATAAGTGGCGCATGAGGGCGCGCTACTGATAAGCGTGGACGTGACGCGAGGCGCACAGTGTGGATGACCATGAGCAATGTTACCACATAATCCCGACTTGGATCAAGTCTACTCGGAGGGCAGCTGGCTGCACCTGCCGGCACACTTCTGTTTGTGCGGCAGTGAGGTGCCCTTGTACTGCGGCGGGCTGTTGTTGCAGAGTGTCAGCTCACTCTCTCGCTTGGTAATGGTGAGCGGCGCCGGCGCATGGAACTTGGGGCGTCGCTTTCGATGCGGAATGCGCGCCATGCGGTCGCGACGCGCGTCCAGCCATATGTGCATGAACTGCGTGTAGATCGAGCAGCTGCACGTGCTGGGCCGGACGCGTGTCGTCGCGTGGCTGCGCGGAGTGACTGCGCCGACGCCGATTGATCTTATGCGCCCTATCGCGCGAGCACGAGTGCGCCCGCGCGCGATGCGCCGCCTGCGGCCCGGTGTTGTCGCCGCAGGGCGACTTGGGCATGTGCGCTTGTATCTCGTGCGCGTCGCTAGTGTACTGCGACTGGCTGCTGTCGACGAGTGGCAGCTCACTCTCCCGCGCCCCGTAGGGTTTGCGACGCAGTCGGCGACGCGGCGACGCCTTGGGTGGCCGTCGCTTGTCGGCCGCACTGCGCGCCATTATTTTTTTTAGTTTTGTGTTTTGTTTGAGCGAAGGAAACCTGCAAAAAAACACAAATGATGTAAGTTTGCCGATGTGCGAACAAACAGCAAACGGTTGTTGAGTATAGATGCAAGTTGACACCTCGGTACACGTTGTTCCCACACAGAACAGAACCACCCGTTACAGTTAGTCGAGTCACTAACCTACCCGACTCTTAATAAACCAATCAGCCTACTTTGCCGTCAGACCTACGGTGTTGCGTCTTGCCACAGACCTACGGGCTACTAGTATGTATATACTATATAGTACTGTACACCATTACATTGTTCTCCGTATACCCATTAGCTCCTACCCTGTGAGAAGATAGCACTAGTCAATAGCAGCTGCTACTTCGTTGTTTCTGTCTTAATTGTCTAAATTGGTCACTTTTGAAGCCAAAATACGTTTTAGCTTCGTTATTTCGGATGTTTTGTTACTTATTTTAACCTCCCCCCCCCCTCCTGCGAGTCGGCGTCGTCGTTGTCATCGGCGAACGTCTGCGATTGTGATGATATTGCCCAGCGTCAAGTTGCCGTTGTGCTTCACTACAAAGGGCACACTGTGACTGCTGCAAAAAAAAGCGAAATAGTTTGACAATTTTCAGCAGGAAATGAAACAAAATTGCGGCAGAAGCAAGAAAGTTAGACAGAAACACAGAATTGACCGAAATTGCCGATAATTTGAAGCGATTCAGACAGCGAAAATTATTACCAGAGCTGAAATTTGTGGTTGTGTGCGCAAGCGTTTTGGCGGCATTTGCGCAGCGCACACTTGCAAACAACGCCGCACAATTGCGCAGTATATGCGCACTGTACACTAGCAAATGCTAAAACGCCCGAAACTCACAAAAACGCAAGAAATATCACACATTCTTGCACCGAGTTTCACTTAGGAATGCATTCATTCACATATGCTTTTAGTGCCGTTTTCGTCGAACTGAGGAAATTCACATGTCAGATGGTCAGATTCGTATGACAACCCCCTCTGAGAAGTCGAAAATCAAAATTCTGTCCCAATAGAACTCATGCCCTTGATCTCCTGATCATTTTCGTTATATGGGTTCTTTTCGATTCCGTGGAGCGATCGCGAGTTATTCCAGTCGGACTGAAGAAGAAAGAAAGAAGAAGAAAATTAACGCAAAATCGGTTCACTGGCAAAGTAAGGGTGCCGCGGCGCTGCCACTCCCAGCCGGGCGAACCCCCTCACATGTCAGATTGTCAGATTCGTATGACAACCCCCTCTGTCGTCGAACTGAGGAAATTCATTCACATGTCAGTTGCAACCCAGTCTCCTTCTTAAATTGTGTACATATCACAATTGACCAATTGTGTGTATATCACAATTAAGAAACTGTACATGCGCAGTAATGCTGGCAAAACGGAGGTTGGCCCTCAAAGAGTGAATAAACAAGTGTATGATGTTCTTATTAGTTGCAGTAGTTGTTTAAGTTTGGGATTGGAAAAGGAAAAAGTCGGGTTAGGGTACAAGAAAAAAACAATTCATATTACCGCATTAACAGCAATTCTTATTATTGTTATTATTTGACGCAAGTTTAATTGCATTGTATCTCAAGTTTTGTTTTTCTTTCTGTACCCTAACCCGACTTTTCCCTTATTCTACCCCAAAACAAAGTAATGAACTTAAACCAACTAATTCAAGTAATAAGAACATCATACACTTGTTTATTCACTCTTTCAAGACCAACCTCCGTTTTGCCGGTATTACTGCGCATGTACAGTTTCTTAAATTGTGATATACACACAATTGGTCAATTGTGATATGTACACAATTTAAGAAGGAGACTGGGTTGGTCAGATGGTCAGATTCGTATGACAACCCCCTCTGTCGTCGAACTGAGGAAATTCATTTTCACATTTTTTTTGGTCATTGTCAGATGGTCAGATTCGTATGACAACCCCCTCTGAGAAGTCGAAAATCAAAATTCTGTCCCAATAGAACTCATGCCCTTGATCTCCTGATCATTTTCGTTATTGGGTTCTTTTCGATTCCGTGGAGCGATCGCGAGTTATTCCAGTCGGACTGAAGAAGAAAGAAAGAATAAAATTAACGCAAAATCGGTGCACTGGCAAAGTAAGGGTGCCGCGGCGCTGCCACTTCCAGCCGGGCGAACCCGTTGGGCGTGACGCTCCCGCGTCACCCTAGATGTACGATGTGTACACTATTTGCACTGCGGCGAGTGAGGGCGCCAGATAAGATACTGTCAGTGTTAAGTCTGGTTTCGTCATGGCCGGACGTGCTCGTCTTCGCGGCCGGACCGCGCCGATAGCCAGCCTCGGGCTGTGTTTTACACCGCGGCATGGCAGCAACCTAGGATTCAAGAGGGGTCATGTTTGGGAAGGTTTTGCCATCCCAGTAAAAGTCAATCGCACTTGTGTTTGCGAGTTTGGACATTTGTGCTAGTTTGAAGACCCTTTCTTGAATTGTATGGAGAAATGAGGTAGGATCAAACCACTTTTCAATTTATTTTGTTGGTGCAGCTCAAAACTGAAGGAGCCCCCTTGAAAAGGGGCGTGTCGATTTGGTTTAGGGAGCCGTGCTCTGAGACAATTGTATTCTTATAGAAGTGCAGGTATTCTTGTTTTACCTCACGTTTTGCGTTTGCTTCGGCAGACGGTTTAGAAAATGTCTCCAGGGTGCGCCAGCATATAGGTTTGAATGCTTGCTATGCTTAGCGGTATAGAGTCTTCGTACTGAAGACAACCTTTGCACGGTTGGGAGTGGCTGCACTGATGCGTGACAATGGAATGTGAGAGCGCCACAATGGTCTATGCAAAAGGCTGGCCTATTTGTTTAACAATTAGGGCCAGGAATGCAGGGTTTAATATCGTGTCCAAATGAAGTTATGTTATTCAGGCTACTTAATGTTTGCATACGTTTTCAGCAATGAATTTTCAACAACAAAAAAGACAGATGAAGACATTGTTCACCAGTAGAGGTATATCTCTTATCGCATTTAAAAATTCACTTTTTGTATTGAATTCATATAATGCATTTTTACGTAGAATTCGCCGTGCGATTAAATCAGGTGTATATATTGCAGTATATGCTGGTGTAGAGGCAGCCGCCCTATAGCACGCACGCATGTTCTCCGCATTCAAATGTCGTATAGTGTAATCAGTGTAATCTTCGTTGATTGCTCTATTTCGGGGGTGTTTTTCTACAGATCTGATTTTCTGGTTTAATTGAGACCTTTATAAACCTCTACCCAGCTAATTATAGGTTGAGTTTTATTAGAAGTATGTGTTGAAATAATATATTTCCGCTGCATATCTGTAGGAAAGCCCGTATTATCTGAATGTTGGGACTTCGGTGCTAATTCATACAATGGGAATGAAATATCGTAGAGCCTGGTGGGTGCTCTCGCATCGTATGGCCAGTCAGAATGCAGCGTAGTCTTTATAATGAGGTGCGCCGCGATGTCTTGAGCAGGTTGACGGCTCACAGCCGCAAAAATGCGAGTTTTTTGTACACGAAGGAGTGCCCCGCAGTATAGTAATATTCCTTTTGGCAGTAGTGTCGGGCCAACATGATGACTCTGACTGTTTAGGGATATTAAAAAATATATATATTATAATTTCAATATAATTATAATGCATACTCGTACCTATTGTTATATTACTGTGCTTTATGCTCACGTTTTGCATGTGATGTTTGTTTTAGATAGTCAGAGTGCCACATGTTCTGGTTGGGCGCCTTTGCTCTGCTCTGGTATGGGGCAGTGGTTCTGACATGTGTTTCGCCTTTGAGTTTAGTACAGCAACGCAGGTTTGGTCGGGGTGTTAGATCGTTTTAACCTTTGAGGTCAGTACACTTTTAATGATGCATTTATGTGCTTTTTGCGCGGCATTATTTTTGTGAGCCTGCTTTCGGAATAGACGACATTTCGAGTGTTCCTAATTGTTTTAGGTAACTAAAAAAGAACCACACATTTTGAAGATAGGTAACTAAATCACATATCTTGTCGCCAAGCCGGCTCAGTATGCTGCTCAACTCTGTTGATGAAAACTTGATAAGTCTCTCTAAACAATAAGACGATACTAGTATTTTTATCCCATTTGTTGCAAGCAATCGTCGTTCAAAATCTAAAAAAACAAAAAAAACAAAAAAAAACACCATCCGGATTGAAACTGAAGCCTTTGGTTTTATTAGAGTCCAAGAACACTGCCGGTTATGTCAGCATGTCTTCACTGACTATAAGTGCCTCCTTCGACGGTGGCAGATCCGTTTCAATCATAAATGTAAAATTTAACCCGTGTGTAAAATATGTTTGTATATAATAATGCGATGCAACCTTTTTCAAATTTTGAGGAGGAAGCCAATTTAAGCGCTATTTAAGCAGAAACTTATTCAAGCCTTGCTTATAGGGGTTTAACCTGGGAGAAACAACCAAGGGGCATGTTTGTTTCAGGTCATTCCGCACAATATTATTGTGACCTAAGACACGGAAAAGCCGGCATGCGTAATCGCCATGGTCCGTCCCAGGACAGTGCCAAGATCCCGTATTTTGCATAGTAAAAGCGATCAGGCCCGCTCTGGGCAAACCTTATACGTTCTAATTACAAGGTAGTTCTCCATTTAAGTCAAGTACATGTATATGAAATCCGCAAAAATTGTACAATTTAAAAGGGTTCTTGATCATCTCGGGGTACCCGGATCAGTATATGATATGAACCGTGTAGTTTGTGAGCACCCTATCGCAATATTCGTCTTAGTACCGGATTTGTTAGCCTAATTATGGATCTTCGATAAAAGATAACAATTATTGTGGGCAATTAACTTCTTTGGGGACCAGGGCTGATTTGATTATTTGATCGATTGAGAGTTTGGCCGCTGCTGTTTGGTCACCGCTGTTATATATAATACAACCCCGATAAGTTATGGCTGTCATTGCCTTGCTTTTCATTTACAATCTCGTTTCGGTCGGAGATGAAATACTGCTATATCACTATACGAGAGTGGTTTTCAAATTCAACTTCTGAGATCGAAGGCCATCTGGGGTCAAGTTTTAAAATGGGCCGGAGTTTAAAACCCTTTTTCATTTGACTTGGAGTCCCGATTTCAATCTAATGTGGCATGTATGTGTTGTAGCCTTGGTGTTTGTGTCAAAGGTGAGGTGATGAGGTCAAAGTAATTTAAGGTCAGTGGTAACAAAAAAAAAAAAGTTTAAATTGTAACAATGTTCTTATTTGGGTTTTATCACAGTCACCTGACTAATACTGTATATTGACAAAGACGGTTATGAAAGGAATACCAGGGAAAAAAAAAAGAGACAAAGCTAAAGACAGGGGGGCTATCTAAGTTCACAAAATGGCATGGCACTACAACAGACGGCTCGGGCTATAGCGAGATGAACATTTAGTGAATAGGCTTTTCTCCCGCTGTGGTTCGGAATAAAAAACAATGGGAGTTTGCATGTATGGATGGTTTTAATAGTTCCAGGTACGGTTTTTCCGACTTATTGAAAAGCGATTCAGGTACGTGGTCGGAGAACCCTTGGTAAGTGCTCCATATTTCCGGTCAGGCCTCCGATTCCAAGCAAATAGTCTGAGTATGTTAACAAGTCCAACATTACCCTCACCAGCACAGGTTTAAACAACTGTATTTGTTTTGCACCCTTAAGATCCTTCCCCAGGAAAAGGTTTTTAACCTCGCAATATGTTAAGCGCGGAGGGTTTTGTTCTGTACCATCTGAAATTCTCATTTTCGGTTTGGGGGCTGTAGTGAGTTACGGCTCGTAGATGTTGGTAGCGTTATTGGTTTTCAAAATATAAGTTGGTCGATCGCGCCCTATTAGCTCGGCGTATCAGATTTAATCATGATTGTCCATAGTGAAGAGCTATAATGCATTCTTGTTGGCAGCATTCGTGTTTTAGGACGAGCCTAAACAAAGGGGGGCCTTGACATTCAAACAAAACGGGGAGTGGACCCTTAAATGAGTCGTAGCGCCTTGAGCGGCGTGTGTACTACTTAGGCGAATGGCAGCCTCGCGGCACGTTTCTTAGTGCTGGCTGGCTTATGAGTGCAGTCTTTTGAACGCATTTACGCGTGGAAATGACGCGCATTGTTGTTTAGCATCAGGTTTATCAGTCGCTGACCCTTTTGGTGGCGCGTATAATGCAAGAAGGTGTGACCGACTTCTGTCCGTGCAGTTGTACTACAAATGCTAGCTAAAACGCACAATTTTACGCTAGACTAGCGTGGGTACTTCTACTTCTACGTTGATAATGGACAGTGCGTCCAACTGGATATCTCGTCAATTTGCTTGTCGTGCACGGTGTGGACCAGTGTAGATAATACTCATTTACATAGTGTGGGTGTAGGTGCATATATTAAACAGTGAAATCTGGACTTTGCAGAAAGCCACAGTGAGCAATCCAGTCCTGAATGCTCAAGACTGGGTGATGCATGTACTGTGACTGGGACGGAATTCCAAAGTGGGATTGTGCTGGGCATTAATGAATACCTGAATGCATCTATCCGGGTTTGATAGGGTATAGCAACTGTATGCCGAGGATCTTCTAGAAGTTGTGTGGCTAGGGATTGGAAAATGTGTATGTAGAACTACTGTGCACTGCAGTATGCCAGACGGGGTCGAACTAGTGACTGTCTTTACTGACTGTGGTGTGTACTGCAGATTGCGACGCAGAAGACCTAGTATTCTGTTGGCCTTGGATGTTATGACGTCGTTGTGTTGATTCCATTTCATATTCTTGGTCATTGTTACCCCGAGATAAGGTGTTGACTCGGTCTGGTTAAGATCAGAGGGCGGGCCTGTGCCTAAGAAAGAACAGTCAATGGGTCACGTGGGTTCAAATTGTAATCTAACATGGTTAAGATAGTAGGGTGCCGTGGCCTAGTTGATAAGAACACCAAACCCAAGCTCTGGTGTTTCTGTTCAGCAGAGTGTGGGTTCGAGTCCCAGTCGTGACACTTGTGTCCCATGAACAAGACACTTAACTATAATTGCTTCTCTCCACCCATGGGTACAATGTGTACCTGTGAGGACAGAGATGGTTATTGTGATTGATTTAGCCTAGTAGCGCATATATTGCAGCCAGGGGCGTCAATCCCATTTCAAATGTGGGGGGGGGGACATTACTGAATTCAAGAATTATACACATTATACAAACGTCAACGCGAGTGCACAAGAGATGTTGGCGCGGCCAACATATCATGCGGCCGGTGTGGAAGATAATTCTGTCCCCCGGTAAAATTGTCCGGGGGGACAGAATTACCTAGGTAAAAGTGTCCCCCTAGAGCCGTTAATTCCGTCCCCCTCCAGTTTATTCTGTCCCCTCTCTAGGTAATTTTGTCCCCCAATGTTCCACACATAAGTGGTTATTTTGATGTTATTTCAATGAAAAGCCCACATGGTATTTATTATTTGGACTTCTGTTCCCTTCATCGATTTGTCAAAATAAAAATAAAAATATAAATAACTGTGTTAATTAAATCAACCGATCTACGTTTCTGCGCGAAAGGGAAATTAGCGGTAATCAGTATTTTCAGACTTCTTGCACGCGTACAAATTCTGTATACCCAGCACGAAATGTGGCAGCACTTTTGACCACCTGTAATTTGTAGTACGCTACACATCCTACAGTCTGCCAAAAATGATGCACCATGAAGGTGTGAACCTGTACTACACTGGTTGTTGCGTCTAGTGGGTGCTAGACTTGTGACGTTGCACGGGACAATTTTACCAGGGGGACACGTTTAACGTTGGGCAGGGAGACAGAATTACCTGGAGGGGGACAGAAATACCTAGGTAAATGTGTTCCCCCGGACAGATTTACCGGGTCACGGCCTGGTAAGTCTGTCCGGGGGGACACATTTACCAGGGGGGACAGAATTACCTTTCACACCGGCATAATTATGACAAGCCCAGACGGCGAACGTCTTCCTGCGAAGACCTAAAGGGGTAGCCTACTCTTGGAATCCTCGAAAATCTCATTTTTTGGATTGTTTACTTATCCTATTTCAAATGTCTGGTTGAAAGGAAACCAACCTCATGTTTTACCGTTCTCGAGAAAACCCTGTGGTTTACATCGGGGCGCAGTGGTCCCCTGACTCTAACACATACCTATTTACTCGATAACAAATTGTCAAGTCGAAAATTTAAACATGGATAATTTGTTTAGGAATTAAAGTGCATTTAAAGGTAGGATACACCATTTGCAGATATCGAAAATATTTACTACCTAATTATTAAGAAATATCTTACTCAATTGAAAGTAAATAATGATTCTAGGCATTCAGCAAAAGGATTGCGCTAGATATCCTGTAATTATTACAAACAAATGAATTTTATAAAGAAAAAATCGCGATCGCCAGACGGCGATCGCGAAAAAACAAATATAACATAAGAATAACGGCTCGACCCCGGTTGAAAACAAACGCTGTTTTTTGTGCTTTTCTCGGCATCCATGATTGTAAAACTTCGGAAAAGTCAGTTAAACGATATTTACTATGAAATACAACCCCCAAATCTACCCATTCGTGATAATTCAAGCAATTACCAATGGTGTAAACTACCTTTAATACTAGCTTGGTAATTTTAATTCTTACTTTTCTGGTGAAAATAATTCGAAAAAAATGTTATCCCTGGAAACTATTAGAAAACTATTTCCGCAAATGAAATGGTGCAAAGGATTTTGAATGTAGTTTAGAAACACAAGAAAACCTGGAATAATTCCCATCTGCATTTTTGTCGGTGTCCTGTAAAATTAATGAGATAAGGTTTTATCCGTTTACTTTTTCAAATAGGTTCCGGAGAAGTATCTTGAAAAGTATTTATGAAGTATCTTGAAAGTATTAAGCCCAGATTCAATCGGAGGTGCCGGTATTTGTTTTATTCCACCGTCGAATTAATTCAAATAATAAATCCCAAGTCTTTGAACTTTGATTGACGGCCAACTGATAACAGTAGAATTTCCACGAAGTTATTTGTTATTGTTTCCGAGTGTGATGGAAGTGAAGAATAAAATGTTCAGTTATTGTAAAATGAATGAACAACCACTATTAAAATGCAAGTGAAATGTTCGGGCAAAGATCTCTTGCGCCGCGCATTTGGTCGTCTGCTACGCGTACTTAAACCTTTGCTTGGCGTCTTCGGCTTCGGTTCGCCTGCGACTTCGGAATCACTGAGAAGTAAATACAAATGAAGGAAATAGAAATATCCGACTTTTGTATAGGTTCATATCAACTGATTGAATGTTTCTGAAGCACAACAGGCACCAGAATGTGGCTGGAGTTCTCGCAGTATCCTAAAATCCCCTTGATCCCAAGACGAAGACAAATCCGAACCCAGAGATTAAAAAAGCCCTAAAAGTGCGCCCCCAAGTGGTACGGTAGATATTAGTTAATACTTAAATTATACTGCGATTTGATTGATTGTCAGCTTTGCGAAGGTTCGCTAGAGTTAATTTGAACACGATCGATCAAGCACAGCCAATGGCACACGCACTTCACTGAACTTTTGTAAACACAAAACTTTCTCAAACTAGGCTACAACTTTACCAAAAACACAGATTTCAACCACAACCGAAGTCCACACACAGCCTACATGATACAGTATGAATATGGCTGCAAAACATCATTTACTGAATTATCGATTTCAGGGGCTATCCTTCTTATTCCTCCATGGTTACAGAATCAACAATTTAGGACAAAAGTAAGATTACGTCTGGACGAGATAACGCCTGTTTTCACGCGAACAGTATGTGTTCACGTACATACATGTACATGTACACGTACACGTACGAACTACGTAAAGATCGAGTTCGCGCGCGCACATACAGTACGCCTGCACAGGGCGGCCAAACCCGCAGTAGCGCGTTAATGTCTGTTGGCTCCGCAGCCGTTTTGGACTTGGATGGACTCCGTGTAAATCCGTCACACTTACGCCACCGCTCCGCTATTCTTGACAGTTTCCGCTACAGTACATATTGCCCTATTATGAGATACACGAGTTCAAAAACATGGGGGGGACATTTGATATTGTGTCCCCCACCCTTCAAAATATGGGGGGGGGGGGGGGGGGGGGGGGACGTGTCCCCCTTTCCCCCTCAGGATTGACGCCCATGATTGCAGCACAGGCTGTATACTCCCCAGGGAGTCGAGAGGGTTTAAGGATTGAAAATTGCCCAGTGATCAGGGGTAATAATGTTGGACGCGCTTTGAGTTGCCCTTCGGGCGTGAAAAGCGCTATATAAATCCAAGATATTAGTATTATTATTATAATAAGTTAAGCAGCGGACGGGCCCTGCGTTTTGGATTTTAATCTAGTGTAGTTAAGTTCAGTGGATGAGAGATAGTTATAGGCTAAGTTGCGCAGCAGACGCGCCTTGTGTGTTGAATTTGAGTCTGACATTGTCAAGATCAGACGATAAGAGAGAATATAAGTTAGGCAGTGCACAGGCGCTGTGTGTTGAACTTAAATCTAACAATGTTAAGATAATAGGATAAGAGAGAATATAAATTTCGCAGTGGACAGGCCCTGCGTGTTGAATTTAAATATAGCTTTGTTAAGATCAGAGTTTAAGAGAGAATAACAGTTACGCAGGGGACGGGCCCTGGGTGATAAATGTTTATCTTACATAGATAGGCCTATCATCCGAGGATATAAGAGAAAATAGGAGTTACGCAGTGGACAGGCGTTGTGTGTTGAATTTTTAATCTAACATGTTTATTTTTAGATCAGAGTTGGGGCCTCCGCGTGAGAGACAATAACAATTCCGCGTGGAAGGGCCCTGCGTGTTATATTTGAATGTAACTGAATAAGGTCAGAGGTCGGGCCTCTGCGTTTGAGACAATTAGAAGTTCCGCAGTGGATTAGGCCCTGCGTGTTAAGGGTAGTATACACCATGGTTATATGCTTAAATTATCATGAATGGGCGAATTTTAGACGGTTGTATTTTATAGTAAATATAATTTAACTGGCCTGTTCGAAGTTTTACAGTCATAAATGCAGAGAAAAGCACGGAATACAGCGTTTGTTTTCAACCGGCGTTGGGCGGTTATTCTTATGTTATTTGTGTTGTTTCGCGATCGCCATCCGGCGGTCGCATATTTTTCTTTATAGAATTTTAATTTTCAGAATAATTTCGGGATATCTAGCGCAATCATTTTGCTGGATGCCTAGAATCTTTATTTACTTTCAGACTTTAAGATATTTCTTAATATTTCGGAGTAAATGATGTATCCTACCCTTAAGTTTCCATGTAGCTGGTTAAAATCAGAGGACGGGCCTCTGCTTGAGAGACAAAAGTAGTTGCCGCAGTGGATAGGCCCTGCGTGTTAGATTCGAATGTATCTGATTAAGATCAGAGGGTGGGCCTTTGCATGACAGGCTAAGGAAGTTCCGCAGTAGTTAGATCCTGCGTGTTAAATTCGAATGTATCTGATTACGATCAGAGGGTTGACCTTATATGAGAGACAAAAGAAGTTCTGCAGTAGATAGGCCCTGCGTTTTAAATTTGAATGTAACTTATTAAGATCATAGGACGGGCCCTTGCACGAGAGACATAAGAAGTTTCGCAGTGGGTAGGCCCTGCGTGTTAAATTTTGAATTTAACTGATTAAGATCATGAGAGACAAAAGAAGTTTCGCAGTGGATAGGCCCTGCGGGTTAAATTTTAAATTTAACTGATTAAGACCAGAGGACGGGCCTCTGCATTTGATACAAATGGAAGTTCTGCAGTAGATAGGCCCTGTGTTTTAAATTTGAATGTAACTTATTAAGATCATAGGACGGGCCCTTGCACGAGAGACATAAGAAGTTTCGCAGTGGATAGGCCCTGCGGGTTAAATTTTAAATTTAACTGATTAAGACCAGAGGACGGGCCTCTGCATTTGATACAAATGGAAGTTCTGCAGTAGAAAGGCCCTGCGTTTTAAATTTGAATGTAACTTATTAAGATCATAGGACGGGCCCTTGCATGAGAGACATAAGAAGTTTCGCAGTGGATAGGCCCTGCGTGTAAAATTTTGAATTTAACTGATTAAGATCATGAGACAAAAGAAGTTTCGCAGTGCATAGGCCCTGCGGTTTAAATTTTAAATTTAACTGATTAAGACCAGAGGACGGGCCTCTGCATTTGATACAAATGGAAGTTCCGCAGTGGATAGGCCCTGCGTGTTAAATTTGAATTTTACTGATTAACCCTAACCCCATAGGCCTTACTTTGGGCTAAAGAATGCGTACTACAGAATACTACTTAGTATTTTGTAGCTCTGTTCCTTTCTTTAAGGTTTCACCGTGACTGATGATTGAGTGTGTACTGACAGAGTACAGATACTGCCAACTACAAAATACTAATAGTGGCAATACAGGTCAGTAATACTTACCTGGCAAAACATGCAGTAGTCCAGCCTTGACCCATTGTTGTGTCCCAAGTGACACTTTTTGCTGTAGAGTTTAGAACACCCTACGCAGCATACATGGGCCATGCACTCCCAGCAAGCTGAGAGACCCAATGCTAGAAAGTACTACGAGGGCATATGGTGTAGTAACAAATACTAAAATTTACTACAGGCATTGCACACAGGTTACTGCAGTAGTAAAAAGCAGTATTAGGTAGTGTTAGGGTTAAGATCAGAGGACGGGCCTCTGCATTTGAGGCAAATAGAAGTCTGCAGTGATTAGGCCCTGCGTGTTAAATTTCAATGTATCTGATTAAGATTAAAGAATGGGCCTCTGCATGGGAGACGTTAAAAGTTCCGCAGTGGACGGGCCCCGCGGGTTAAATTTTGAATTTAACCGATTAAGATCAGATGATGGTCTTCTGCATGAGAGACAATAGAAGTTCCGCAGTGGATAGGCCCCGCGTGTTACAATTGAATGTAACTGATTAAGTTCAAAGGGCGGACCTCTGCATGAGTGACAAAAGAAGTTCTGCAGTGGTCGGGCCACGCGTGTTAGATATGTAACTAACCGATTAAGATTAGTGGACGAGCCTCTGCAAAAAGAAAAAAAACAAAAAAAAACAACCCAAAAAACACAAACTATGGATTAAAGGATATTTCCTAAAATGTTTAAATGGTATTTTTTTGTTGTACCAGCATGACATCCTTAATAACATAAACAAGTTTCGGCCAATCCTTGTCTATTTTGTATTGTTGTGGTCATCTCTTTTCACTTCTTAGAAGTCTTATAATTGGGATTGGAACTTTTGCCTAAAGACCTCAAAAGAATTGTTAATAAAAAAGAAGAGATAGCGGCACGTAAAGTAGTTGCCATAACCAGTTCGGCCTAAATTATACACGATTTGTTTTTTACGAAGTGTTCTTTATTTTGCTTTCTGTTTCCTAAATGACGTTTAATGATTGATTGAAGTCACATTTTTTCTTCACAGATCCTAAGAACCGTTTCCATGGTGAAAAGCTATGTTGTTGTTTCCACGGTCGCCGCTAAGCTCGGCGAAAATTGCGTGTAAACGGGTCAGCAACTGTCCGTCGGTGCAGCTGTTCTGCAAAACTGCCCGTTTTCAACGTATAGATGAATCCAATCAAACATACACGGACATTGTGGGGGCCAGTAGCCCTGTATCCCTATTAGTCCAGGCTAGGCCCCATAGGAAAGGGACTGAACCATGTTTTTTTATATATACAATGTTTTTTGAGTGATTCTTGTCAATTCGAGGGTGCTGAATCCAAATCCGATGAGTGCCAGACGCGAAACCTTGAGCATTTTTCGTAAAACGCGAAAATTCAAAATGGCCACCAAAATGGGCGCCAAATCATGAAAACGCTTATTATATGGCTATTAAAAAGGTTATTTGATGTTTTCTTGTCAAATTGAGGGTGCTGAATACGAATCCGAGGAGTGCCAGACGCGAAACCTTGAGCATTTTTCGTAAAACGTGAAAAAAATCAAAATGGCCGCCAAAATGGCCGCCGAATCATGAAAACGCTTATTATATGGCCATTTAAAAGGTTATTTGATATTTTCTTGTCAAATCAAGGGTGCTGAATCCGAATCCGATGAGTGCCAGACGCGAAACCTTGAGCATTTTTCGTAAAACGCGAAAATTCAAAATGGCCGCCAATATGGCCGCCAAATAAATTTAATTACACATTTAATAAAACCATTAATGAGCACGATTTCAGACCTCAGAGGTTTTTTTCTAAATGTGCAATTATCACCCGCAAACAATTATACAAACACTCACACACACGCTCACCCATAAGCTTTACCTTACATACGTACTGTGGACATTCCTTTGTCTTCGTGTAGTTAACAAACTTTGACTAAATACTCATTTTTCTCGCTTACCCAAAACAAATTTACCCTCAAATTTGGATTATGGGCCTCTCAGCTGTCCCTTCTATCTTTTCTATATATAACCCTAACCCGTTTTTCCTCTAGCGCTCTTTTTCGGAAACTGAAAAACGGATTGTGGATGTGGTTTAAGAGAATGATGGCGCTTTCCCATCCAGTGACATTTCTCTCTCTGTGACTTGTATGGCTTAATTAAGCACGAATCAGTCTAGGCCCGTTATGTCCGAAATAAATGGAGTGGGCGAACACGAAAGACTAGATGACCGTAGTTGGTATAAGATAAATCAAATGTGATTTTATTTGGGGTTCGAGGGGAGAATTGTAATCGCAAATTCTCTTGTGTTAGCAATAGCAGTGCTTTCGTGTCTTTACTGTTATGACACTCGTCAGTTGCAGGTAGGTGATTCCATGGTAAGGAATCGGTTCTAACTCGCAAGGTGTGTGGGTTTGGTGTGGTCCAATCAGTGATCGTGAATTGGAAATGTTTGGAACAAAGCCATGTACTTTTAGTTGGTTCCGTGTTGTTCCTCTAGTAAAGAGAGCAGTATGTTGAGGGTTTGATCATGTTCAATAAGTTCTTCAAAGCCGGAGTTGGGTGGGAATGGTTTGAGCATTTGTGGTAATTTGGCTCGTATTAGTTTTTCCCGGATGTTTTTGGCTTTTCGGAAGGCAATGAACGGGGGTTTAGGAAATATTTCCGAGAGTATTTCATTTCCTTGGATCAAGTTCCAATGTTTGTTAACTGCTTGATGTAAGTCACGGTGGTTGATGGCTGGGTTGTACGTAGTGGAGAAGACAAATGGAATTTGTTTGGATTTGTCTTACACTACGGTTCCGTGTATCAATCTGGTTCTATCGGAATGCGATACTTTGGTTGTTGTTTTTTCAATTTCCGTGAGGTTGTAACCTCTGGTGGCTAGTTTCTCTGAGAAAGATTTGACTTTGTTTTTGTAATCATCCTTGTTGTTGGTGTTTCTAGCGTATCGGAGTGTTTCTCCGTAAATGAACGCTTTGAAAACGTGGGGTGGGTGGGATGATGTTTTGTGGAGATATTGGAAGGTTTCCGTTGGTTTTATATAGACTTTTGTGTCTAGGATTCCTGTTTTTCGAAAACGATCTCATTTGAAGATGGTTAAGTCAAGGTAGTTGATAGATGATTCAGAGGCTTCGTATGTGAACTTTAACGTTGGGTGCATCTTGTTCATTTCTGTGACGAGATTTTTGAATTCGTCCAGAGTACCATTGTAGATGACCAGTATGTCGTCTCTATAGCGCCACCATGTTAGGATATTATCCGCTTTATGGGTTATTTTCTTCTCGAATTCGTGTAGGGTGATATCACATATTTCAGGGCTCGATGTGGAGCCCATTGCACAACCAATTTTCTGGAGAAAGAACTTGTTTCCGAATTGGAAGCAGTTGCGACCGAGGATGAGTTCCAGAAGTTTTTGGATATATGTTGATGGTGGCTTTGTGATGGTATAGTTGTGATTGGTATTTTCTAGGGCATTGCAAACACAATCGATTGCTTCCGCTTGTCGGACATTTGTGTACATGGAAACAACGTCTATGCTAGCGATTAGAGCTTTTTGTGAGAATGTTTTCCCTTCTAGTCTGCGCAAAATGTCTGCGGTGTCGCGGACATATGTGGATTGCGCGGTTACAATTGGAAGGAGAAAATAGTCTATGTATTCTGAAATTTTGGCTGTAGGACTTGTGCAGCCGCTTATGATTGGTCGTCCAACAAATGGTTCTCCTTGTGGTGGAGTTTTGTGTATTTTTGGGAGAAAATACATTGTTGGACATTGGCACTTCTGTTGAAGTGGGTCGAGGTATTTCAGAATATTGTTGTCGATGTGACCGTTGTTTCTCATTTGTATCAGTGTGTTGTGAACCATAGTTGTGGTTTCATGGGTAATATCCTGGTCCAGCTGCGTGTAATGATGGGACTCAAGATGGCGGTAACCCACTTGTAGATAGTCTGTGTGGTTCATTATACATATGCCTCTACCTTTGTCATATGGTTTGACTACGATATCGGGGTTGTTTTTGAGGTTGCGTATGGCGGATTGTTCTTGTTTTGTCAAGTTCCTTTCTTGTTTTCTTAGCCTTATGTGGGCCAGTTCGAATTTAGTGGCTTCCAGGTATTCTTCTAGCGTTGCGCTAGGTGTGGATATTGGAAACCAGTTTGATGGTGGTTTAAAAGGATGTTTTTTAGAGCGTTTGTTACGCATTAGGAAAGCAACTCGAAGTTTTCGATTGAATGTCTTTATTTCACTCACGAGTGATGTTCGGTGTGGTTTATAGCAGGAGTGGGAACGAAGTTGAGGCCTTTTCCTAAAGCAATTTTCTCGGTATGCGATAATGTTGCTTTGGATAGGTTGGTTATAAATGATTCGCATTGTTCTGCTAATAATTGTTGTTGTTGTTGATTGGATTTGGCTTTTTTGCTTTTGCATTTGCCAGAGAAAAGGTTTGATTTTTGTTGGCTAAGGGATCTCTTTCTTTCTTTATTTAGGTTTCTTCTTGCCATTGTTTTCCTGTGTGGAAATTAAATGGGGCACAATGTAAACAAGAAAAACGGTTTATCTCTTTTGAGAAGTTGTGGTGGTCTTGAAAAAGACCGTTTGGTTTATTGTGGTTGAAGAGATTCTTAGTAAGGATGTTTCCTCTTGATGCCTCTTGATCGTCGGGGCCTTGTGAAGAAACCCAGCAACTGTTGTGCTGTTTGGTGGTCTTGGCCTTGGTATTCATCGAGCTTTTCCTGAGCAGCTCGTCTTGTGTCGGTGTATCTCGACTCCGCCAGGTTGAGTTGGTGTTCGTACTCTTCAAGTGCGACTTTTGTAAAAAGCAGCGATGTACGGCTCTGCAATTTACTCCAACGTTCTGTGAACGATTTCTGGAGTTGCACCGATCGGTGTGGTCTTGGTGGCTTTACCTTGGTTTCCAGGTATGGAGGTGGTGTGGCGGTCTTCACATGTATGGACAAAGATTGTATCTGTCAATTGAGGTAGTCTTTAGCAGAGGTCAAAATGTTGATCGTTTCTGCTAAAGCTTTTACCTCTTTGAATGTTGTCTCTGGTAGACGGTGGGAGCCGGAGACCTGTGGTGTGTTGCTAGAAGTGGATGGGCCGGGTTGATCGTCTAATTCTAGGGATAGAAGAAGAGATTCATCATCGCTGCCAAGTGGTGAAGGTTGCCCGCAGGGTATACTTGAGGACGAACTGGATGGAGACGGAGACGGTGGTGGCTGGCTGGACTTGCTCTTGCTCTTGCTGGATTTGCTTCTGTGAGTTTTGACATGTTGGATATCTGATATTTTTTGGCGGCCATTTTGAATTTTTCGCGTTTTACGAGAAATGCTCAAGGTTTCGCGTCTGGCACTCATCGGATTCGGATTCAGCACCCTCGATTTGACAAGAAAACATCAAATAACCTTTTAAATGGCCATATAATAAGCGTTTTCATGATTTGGCGGCCATTTTGGCGGCCATTTTGAATTTTCGCGTTTTACGAAAAATGCTCAAGGTTTCGCGTCTGGCACTCATCGGATTTGGAATCAGCACCCTCGAATTGATAAGAAACCATCAAAAAACATTGTATATATAAAAAAACAAGGTTCCTTGCTCTCTAGCCTGGACTATATAGTAAATTAACGTCACATGGTCTTCCTGAGAATGAAACAACCTTTTCTTTGTATTGTTATCTGCTGTGTGTGAAAAAGTGCCTGAGTCAAGTGGTAATGGCAATAATTACAATAAAATAGATATTAACTATACACAGTTGCGGTAAGCATTGACCCACAGGGGGAAATTTGAGGAAACGGGCCGCTGTATGTATGCAATTCGGCGTCGAGAAAAGTCCCACACGCAGCATTTCTCTTTTTTGTTTGTTATGCGCATATTTGCGGACTTGTGAAGCTCATCTGCAATATTAATTTATCAACTAAATAAACAGGTATGGGGCGGTCTTGCAGGTTCATTCAGGACGCATTTCCCAGTTCCGCGCTATCTTCCCGTGCTCGTTTGGCGTCTGCAAGTCCATCGAGATGTTCCCGAAAGCGAGAACAGAGGTCTAAGCGAGGAGTGACGACACGAGACCCCATAATAATATACCCGTCATTGATGCTCCTTGACACCGTGGTGCACGGAAAATGTACATGCATGTTTAAGATATCTTGAAGGTCGCAATTGCGCCAGATGGTTCGAACTGTCGCTCATTAGAGTACTATTTGCACTGCGGCGAGTGAGGGCGCAAGATAAGATACTGTCAGTGTTAAGTCTGGTTGAGGCAAGGATGAACGGTAAGGTGTAGCCGGTAGGTACAAGTGTAACATTATGTGTACTTCAATAAATCTGGGCCCAGACTCGAGTGGACAGCAGCTGTTACTTACATATTTTTTTTCCGCTCCCCTTCCTCTTACCACCCTACCGCCTTACCACCCCATGTTGGTTTGTTCGGGCTCCGGTTTCTTCTCTCGAATCTCCCCATATCTAAAATTCTAGTCTAGATTCTGGGGCCCGAACAAAGCAGCAGTGCAAATAGAGTACTGTCTTGTGTACACATACCCAGTCATATCCTGTATTTGTGTATAATGAATAATTCATGATGAGGCTCAAACTCGGTCGCTGATTGGATCCCTCGGAAAAGCGAGGGAGAATCGTCGAAAACTAAGGTTAAAGTTAACAATTG